>QTSX02001491.1:0-368851 GCA_014839935.2 Entomophthora muscae | reverse complement strand
AATCCCGCATTTTTATGTTCAGGTTCTGAATTTACAGTATTAACTAATTGACAGATTCAACCAATTAACACAGACCAGCTGTCAATCACTCTTAGGAATAGTTTCAAAAAAATAATGCGGGCTGTGGGATCAATGAATCAACAACCAAATCATATCCTGGCATTAAAAAATTCATGAATTGTAATTAATGAATGGAACATACAATTACTGCTCATTAATTAATTCCCTTATGCAAGCACTTTAATATTCACCACATAATGATTACTATTCTAAACTTTAATTTTATCCTAGAACTGGAGGGCCGTGATATGGACTGTCATCTGTATTACATCTAGAAGAGTCCATCATGGACTGGGATGTCATGCCAAACACTCTAAGATAAAAGTCTCTGAGCCTATTGCATTAAAGTAGCTCTGAATAGATACAGTAAAGTGTAACAATTGCCTCTGTCAACTAGTAGCCAGTCAGGATAGCTAACCCTGGAATGTGGCCCAGGTAGACAACTACTCTGCTTGGACTAAGGGATAGTTGTACAGTGTCAGAAAGGATACTGGGCTGTGTAAGTTGTCAAGAAAGCTTCCTTCACAAACCACACACACCTAAGGTTGGTCCCCCTGCCGTGACGCCCTAAAGCTACTTCAGTCTCTTCTAGCATTGTGAGCTAACTCAGATAAACACAGGCAGCTGGGCCAACCTCAATATCAGCTGTCTAATAAAGAGTTAATATTCAAAATTATTTCCCTAATTTGATTCTAATTAAGTGGAGAGCAAAAGAATATAATTTTTCCAAACAGGATTAATTCCTATATTAAAATATAGAGACACCAACTATGAGCCTATATACAGAAGTAGGAAAAAACGTCACAAATCCTCCAGGCCTTGGGCCCTGTCAGACTTTCTACTTCTGATGACAGCAATTTTCTGGGCTGCAGGTTACACCAAAGTCACAGGTTCTCTGTACTTTCCTAATGTTAGAAGACTTAGGAGATCATCTGATGGATGATAAAATACCACAGTCCACGGATTTCTGACAGTATATGTAACTTTCAAAAACTAAATAATAAGAATTGTAGAGGATATTCTAAAGTACAGCCCTGGGTGCTTGGTCTTAATTAATATACCATTATATGGGTGCTTTTTTTAAGTGGTAGTGTTTTACTAATAAACTAGTGAAGGTGTTGACATGGAGACAATTGGCCTTCTTTTACAGTATTTTATGTTAAAACTTGCTTAAATTATGTTGCTTTGTTTTCTTAGCCAAATCTCATTTTGTGATTTAGGAAAAACATTGATTTGTAACAAAGTTGATATTCTAAATAAATATATAAATTTTATTTTTAAAATATGGTTTTCAGCTTAATTTGGTTTCAATAATTAAGTTATAGTTTATCAAAGAATGAGTTTAACATAACAATAAATAGCTTCATAATACAAAGAACACTATGAAATTTGGAATAAGTCTTTTTTGAATGATAATCTTAATACATATTTAATAAAAACATTATTATAAAGTATAAAAAAGTCATTTTTAGAATAATGTATATTTCATTAAGAATAATATGGATTCTTATTTGGGGTTGACGTCCAGATATTACTTACTGGAGTCAACCTAAATGTAAGAGTACAAAGAAATTTCCTTTTCAAATTAAATTATATTAGGCTTTTAGCTTAAAATTAATTATTTGCTTAAGTGGTGTTGACATTAGGACAGATTCTCTTTAACTTTGCAATTCTGGCTTATAATTCAATATGAAAATTAGCTTAGTTTGGTTAATTTCTGATCCTGGTAGACAAATTCCAAAATAATGTCAATGTAATGAATGGCAACAATTTTTCAACATTAAGTAGTTCAACTTGCAGAATAAGTCAATTCTGATGGTTTCTATAAGTTACTACCAATGGTTCATACCCAACTTCTCTACATTTGGTGCCCCTTTGTTTAACCTCTTATGTGCTGGCACCAACTTTTTATGGAGCACCGCCTTCCAGAAGACCTTTGAGGATCTTAAAAGGTAATTGATGTTTGCCCTTGTTCTAGCCTACTATCAATTATATACTTCTTGGAAGTATATGAAATGAGATAAAGTGAAAATTTAAGAAGATAATGATATTTTATTTGATATGAAGATAGGGTGTTATATAGTATCATAGTAATCCACATACTTCCTTATATTTCATGGCAGTCATGAGGCTTGTACAGGTAGTGTTCCTGTGAGATTGAGCTGATTGGCCATAAAAGATCAGTCTAAGCATTACACACAGATATTATCATTTACACTCTATATTATCATAATCTTATTATATAGTGTAGCTATTATACACCATGTAAATACAAGTTTATTATAATTGATTGACTAACTATACAATGCATAATTGTTATCCCATAATAATGATCATTGATTGCAAGCCATATAATCAATAGGCAATCAATCATGTTCTGCAAAAAATTACCCTAGTGAACAGTAGATCACCTTGATTCCATACTTAGCCTAGAAAGTGCACATACACACATCAAATTTACACAGCTCAAAAGAACTCAGAATGATGGTTTGCAACAATGTTATACCATGTGTAGTGATTGATTTGATATTAAGTTGAGTTGGCTGTTATAGTGTGTAATTCTTAATTTGACTTGTTGTATTATTAAGAATAAGCTGTACCATCTAAATTGATATCAATGATGAAACTCTAAAAGAGATACCAACCTTTTTATTTCCATGAACAGGAAGACAAGTTTTGGACTATTCCTAAGTGTCAACCAATTAGAGTGCACTGCCTTAGTACCATCAGAGGCGCATAAAGGTGCAGGTAATTGATAAATGCCTGTAGGCTATCTAAATAATAGTGTAGGATGCAGCTGGAGCACTAAGCATGCCTTGGGAAGTCCAGTAGTGATACCAATGCCAAGAAAAGCCAATCAGGATAGATGTAATCAGTAAGAATAAGAACTATTGCTTATGTAGCCACTGGGAACTTCCTGAAAGGATAAGAGCAAGGATTGTTACAGTATATATAGATACAGACATCTGAAAGAAATAACAATAAGTTCTTAGTTACCCCATGATATATTACAGCTGTTAGTTAGATTGTAATCCAGTTTTAATTAATGCATTTATTTACCAGCTCTATTCTACTGTTTTTTAGTAGTGTCCTTTAACATAGGACAGGTATAGTACATTAGAAAGGCTAAAATACTTTCTGTAGCTTTGAACTGACTAATCAATACCATACTTGCTTCACATTAGTGCTCACTCAAAATCAAGCCTATGATAATGCCTGCCAAAAACACCCCACTTGCCTGCCAGGGCTTGTCCCTGGCACAACCTCTGCCCAGCTTCATCAATAATCACAGGTGTGAAATAGAAACCAGTGACTGTTAGTCTGCTCCTGTATTCTCTATGGGGTGACCCTGTGATTACTCATCCCCCTAAGTTTTCCCCCTTAGTTGTGGCTTCTATGCTCTTTGTTCACAATAGCCCTGTTATAGTAAAATCTTGTAATCACATACAGATAGCTAAACTATCCAAAAAAACCTTTTTTGTGCTTCCATCCCCACCTCTCTTATTTCCTTGATCAGCTCCTGAGCATATTCTTCTATTAACGTGACCAGAAGGAGCACTGGCAGCTGTAATGGCTGTATTTCAATGCCTCATTTCAGGCCCTGCAAGAGTGCTTTTCTGGAGATCAGCACACTATGGAGTATCTCTCAGCCTTTGTAAAGCCCTTGGTTAAGCAGCTTCAAATGTTTTCTAATTTTCAGAACATGGAGCTGGGTCACTTTGGGGATGCCCCCCTCTTCTGTTGTCACAGTTGGACTGAGAAGTGATCCATTGCTAATACCTTCTTTTCAGAGCTTTGGGCTGTGGTATCCTCTAACCAGTACATGAGGGAATGTCCCTGCAATAATTTATTAACTAGTAGAGATCCTCAACATCAAGTTTATATGTAGAGTATATGAAGCAATAGACACATGTGGTGCTTCTCTGGCATGGCTTTAGAATGTTCATGAGTTCTGTGTAGATTTGAAAAGGTTTAGCGCCTGTATTACTAAGTAACTAACAACCACAGACAATCAAGTGATCTCCCTAGATGAGAAGGTAGAGGAACTGGGTAACAGACTGTACAAATTTTGAAAAGTATGTCCTTGAAGACTTCCAGAGAATTGAAGGCAAGTTAGATTCTCAGGCCAAGAGATCTTGTCCAGCAACATCAAAGCAACCAACTCGCCCAAACTTCATCAGGGTTGCCATCCTAAAATCAAAAGTAGCATCATTGGAAGCAGCACTGGACAATTACAAAGAGGAATTTGCCAAGGCCCACAAGACAATGATTGCCTTTCAAACAGAAAACTCCACCATCAAGAATGTGGTGGCCTGCCTCTCTAAAAAAACTAGTAGTGTTGAGTCTAATCTCCACTAGCTGGCTAGTCAGGTGTAAGCATTCAATACTTAGGTGCAACTGGCCATTCTAGAAACCCAGTTACATCACCTAGAGGCAAAGGGATGCAACTGAAAACCTGGAAACTACACAACTTCCTTTTTGATGACCACAGATGACTATGATTATGCAGATGACCTCTTGGAAGAAGAGGCTCAGCATACCAACAGAGGCATCCCCAACATCATTATCACCTTTTCCAGTTGTAAACCATATACCTCAAAAGTGATACCAAGAGCCAGGTACACTTACATAGCTTACAGGCAATCCACAGCTTCCCCACAATAGCAACCTGAACTCTCTACCACAAATGAAAGGTTCAAACCTCTAAATCTGCCTAAATTTGACATAAAAGGAAACATCCATTATTTACTAAGCATGTGTGAAATGTCCATGAAAGGAGCCAGTAATCACCATAAAGCAACTACCTTGATAATAACCCTGGATTTTGTAAGTATCAACTTAGTGATACCACAACTTCCAGATTCTGATTGGACTTACGCAGAATCCAAACATGTGGCCCTAGAGAAATTTGGAGGAGAGGAAATCCTCTTTACCAAGAAGTCCAAATTTGGAGCCATCAAATTCATCCCAAATGAAACACTCCTGGAGTTTTTGAACGCTTCTACCATGATGCCCTGGTGCTATTAAGATCTGGCACAATTTTTACATTTGATATCTGTGCAGCCATAAAACAGGCTACCCTTTTCATTAATAGAGCTTCATTGTGCAATGGCCCAGGCATAAAAAAAAAAATTATGTGTCTGAAACTGTATACTGCCTATGTAGCCATGCAGAGACATTTAGCCCTCCATGTAAGCCAGAACCCAAGACCAATAAACCTAGCTACAAAAAGCCTTGTTATCAACAGGAAGACACCCCAAAGTCTTCTGCTCACCCTCCTGACATGAAGAGCACCTAATTATTTCCTGCAATACTACCAGCCATTGGAAATCAAAGTGCCCCACCAACAAAAGAAGGTACACATATTGCAAGCTGGTGAACAGGTGTACAACAAGAGAAAAGCCAAGGCAAAGTAGAAGAGGGAAATTCTACCTCTGCCAAAGCATTATAAATTCTCATTGAAACAGGCTCTGAAAACAAAGAACCAGATGTCATGAGAGACAGCACAGTCCATATTGTAGTGGCCAATGATCTATATGCTTTCACAACAAGATCACACATCAAGGCTGCCCAAATTCAGGACACCATGACCAGTTGCTGTTCTTTTTGTTCAAACAACACTCTCAGCTTAAATTCCATTCAGGTGGCATTCTCCTTAGAGGAACTTTTTTTCCTCATATCCTGAAGTTTGTGAAAGCATTGCTCCTGTAATCATTATTGCAGGCCATCAAGAGATCCAGGTCCTCCTGGTCAATCTTAAAAAGAACACATGGACCATCAAAAAGGACCAAGTGGTAGGCTTTCTACACCTATACCCAATTTAAGAGCTAACCAGGATCAATGGGTTTGGAACCTTCAAAGAGATAGACATACTGGATGAAACTAATGCAGCAGTTCACCTGACCACGCTTCTAGCCATCCTCTTGTTGCTTAACCCCAAAGAACAATCTCAGGCACTGACATTGTTTGAAAATTATCATACTGTTGAGTATATACTTCTGGGAAGTATATAAAACAAAATAAAGGAGAAAATTAAGAAGATAATAATACTTTATTGATATGAGTATTAAGGATTATATAGTATCATAGAAAGCCACATACTATACATGTATGTCATAGCAGTCATAGGGCTTGTACAGGTAATATTATGCTTATGATTTAAAATCTTTGATCCCCCTTAAGTATGAGCACCTGATAAGAGCACCATCAATTGTTCATTAATTGAAGTGTTTCTTGGAAACCTTTTTCCTGAGGGATTAATTTTATATGTTAAAACAGTAAAGAAGAGCCTTAATTTACCTGCGGTTATTTTTAGGATAGATTTAATGTGACTGTAAGAAAGTTGCCTAAGGTGATTTACATAATAAAATTACTTAATATTAAAAAATTCATAGGTTGGATTTTAGGATTTATAGAAATAGGTTGTAAGAATTCCCAGAATAAGAGTTCTAGGAAAATCCAATATTTATATGAATAAAATGGTTAAATCACAGAAATTAATTAGGCCAAACTGATTAATGAGATTAAGGCAGGATTGATCATATCAGTCCTGGAGACTTGGTGTCTTGAAAGCATTTATTTAACCAGAAAGATTAATTGAAACCCGGGAATGAAATTAACAAAAAGTTGATTTCTGGGATCAAAATGCCTTGTTAGTTTCAAGATGTTATACAAGGTTATTAGACTCCCAAGTATGGTGAAAATATTGTTCATTATAAGGTTTAATAATTAGACTTAGTAAAATAAAAGTAACTATATCTCTAGGTTTGATCAACTGGCTCCCAGTAGGAACTCAGAAAGGCTTGGATCATGAATTATTAATAGGTTATTATAGCAGAGAAATTAGAGAATACTTCAAGCTATAATAGAAATGTTCAGGTAATAAATCAAGGTGATTTAGAACTGAGGACAATCATGTTCTTTTAGGATTGAGAATAAACAATTCCTGTCAAAGTAGGATCAGGATTCATTGATAAGGTTATCAATTTTGTTTCTGAAAGATCCAGGTAGAATTTTAAAGTGGGAGAGAGTTTCGGCAAGGTATTTTGCATATGAGAGGGGCATAAACTAAAATACAAATAAAATAATCTTATTGACAATAATTGCTTTCCCCTCAATTCTTTTGTAGTTTTCTTATGTATTTTTCCTTTCTGTTTCAAAAAGCTAATTTTTATTTCTCATGAAACACTGTTGTGTTATGGAAGGAAATTCTTGGGGGTTCTGTGGGAAGTAACAATAACATTTCCCAGTGATTCTTTGGTTGAAATAATGGCTGTATTTGAGGAGTTGTATGCCAACTATTTTTCTAAAGAAGGAACCCCTGTACTTGGAAACAAGGTGTTTGCTTGGGACTTGTTGAATTTATTGTATGGTTTTTACAAAATCTTGGGACAAATGCAGACTGCCATGGACAGGGAAATGGAAGGATTAAGAGAGGCCAAAAGCGTGGAGGTGTTGGCGAGATGGAGAACAAAGAGCTTAGTCAAAAGGTAGTCGATTTGGAGTCAAAGCTTTGTAGCAGAGTTCCACTAATGGTAAGTGGGATTGGAACATCTTGAATCCAACACATTTACATCTGATGTTAAAGTTTCACAAAAAGCATGTCGTAATATTCAACTTAAGAGTAGCTGGTTGTGACGTGTTTGCATTTAGAAAGATACTTTTTATTATGAACTGATTACTCAGTTTATAGTAGTTATTCTACAAACTCAACATAAATAAACTGTTTTATTTTGAGATGCTAAGAAGGATCAAACCTTTAAAACACATAATATTAACTAAGCTATTGTATAGGCCAATTTACAATACAAAACAATGTAGGATCTACTGGCATCACGTGAATTGTTGATTGTTTTTATCGAATGAAGGTTATCAAAGTGGGGTGGCTAAATAAAGATAGGTCTAGGGTCTATGCGGCCATGCGCTATGATCATGCGCTAGCCTCCTTCTTGGGAGGGTCTTCCGGATCAATTTTATCTTTGTTCTGTTGTTCCGAGTCCATTCCCCTCAGCTTGTCAAAGACAGATTTGAAGAATGGTTTATCACTTTCAGGTTCAGAGTTCTGAGGCTTGGAGTCCACTATATTGGCATATTGTTGAATGATTTCACGTTGCTTTGATGATAAAGTCCTGAAGATTAGCTTAGGAAGTAAAGGGTGACTTACTTTGGAACAGCAATCTGGATGTTGATGTACTGGTCTCCGCGAAGGTTTGGATTCTTTCGTTGATTGCGAACAATACCCCTGCCTTTCATAACAAGTGTTTCACCTGTCTGAGAGCCAGGCTGGATCTTGAGCTCTACATCGCCATCCAAAGTTGGGACTTTGACAAACCCACCGAGAATAGCCGTGTGGAATGGGACCTTGGCATCGATGTGAACGTCACTACCATTTCTTTGGAAGACCTTTGATGGATGAACATTGATTTGGATCAGAATGTCCCCACGAGAACCTTCGCCTTCAGTCGGAAAGTTTCCTTGGCCTGCCAACCGAAGTGTGGAGCCAGTATCAACTCCTAAAAGAAATAAGCACATAAAATTAAAATTATTTACCTGCAGGGACTTTTACTTCAATTGTCTTCTTTTCGTGCACCCTCCCAGATCCACTACAAGATGAACAAGGTGGGCTACTAGTTCGGGCTTTTCCAGAGCCCTGACAAGCTGAACAAACTTGTGAAACTATTCCCCGCTGAGAATAAAACACTTGTTGACCAAGCCCTTTACAGCTTTTACATTTCTCAGCACGCTTGCCATCTTTGGTTCCATGTCCATTACATGGAGAACATTTAACTATAGGGTTGATATTGATCTTGTAGGTAGTCCCTTTAGCAGCTTCCATAAACCCCACATCTATAGCCATCTACAATAAAGTTAAAATTTGCCCAAAAAGAGTTGAAAGCAATCAAATACCTGAATTGTATCACCAGTACTGTAGCCCCCATTCGCTCTTGCTCCTCTGGATTTTCCAAACCCAAAGAGCTCAGAAAGCAAATCTTCAGGACTTTGAGCTCCAGGGAAGCCCCCACCAAAACCTCCAAACCCACCAAAACCTCCGAAGCCATCAAACCCGCCAGCACCAGGCTGCTGTCCGCCTAAAAATCTTAGGCAAGGGCGTAAACAAAATCCTTACCACTTCCGTCATAGCTATGGCCAAACTGGTCATAAGCTGATCTTTTTTGTTCATCAGATAAACACTAAAACGCATGAGAAAAATTCGCCTACGTTAGTATTTTACCTCATAGGCCTCTTGAATCTGAATAAATTTTTCTTGGGCTGATTTGTCGCCCTTGTTAGTGTCTGGGTGATATTTTTTTGCAAGCTGGTAATAAGCTTTTTTATTTCAGAAGCCGAGGCATTTTTTGAAATGCCCAGCAGCTCGTAAAAGTCCTGTTTTCTAACTGAGGACGAAGAATGAAAGAGTAAAGTCTGAATATGATTTGGCTTTTTAAAATTCAATAGATTGATGCGATTATTAAATTGAAATAGTTTGGATGTGGCTTTCGAAGAAAGTTCACGGCGCACTAGTTTCGCAGTCCAAGCCATTGTGCTATTTTTTAAAGCAATCCGAGAAGGCATATTAGGCGGAATCTCAATGCGTTACTTTGCTGTATAAAAACTTTAAATCCTAGAGTAATTGTGTTGTGTTTTTTGATCGAAGGAGTAGTGATTACAAAATACACTTAATTCACCTTTTTGTCTTGTTGGTCAAGTTTTGCCTCGATCTTGTTTGATCTCACTTTCAAAATATTCAAGCTTGAGTTTGTCTAGAGTTTGATTTTGATTTGTCTCAATCCTTATTGGATGGCACAAACTTCAACTGAAAATTAAGGTTTATGTCGTGATCTTGATTTTTTATACGACTTGATTTAAAATACTTTTTATTAAAAATCTAAAGAATTCGGATGATTTCAAGAGAAGGGCTCCTCTTTTTCATCGTAGTAACAATAAACTCTAAATCAAACACAATTTTTAAAGGCGATGCAATTAAAATCAAGAGCCCAAGCAGTGTCATTGGCAATGCTATTGCCTATAATAAGGGACAAGTGCCTAAAATCGAGGTGCAGGGATCGGAATCTCTAAATCGATGGATTTTTCGATCTCCACACTTTTTTCCAATTAAATTTTACCAAAAAACTAAACATTTTTTTAAAATTTGACTTTTTCAAATATTTTTATTAGTAGCCAAAATAATAAAAAACAAGTCAAAGTTCCCACATCAATGGGATTTAAAATTTATCCTAATTCTAAATGGCTTTTAAAAAAGATATTATTCACAATTTTGACTAGAGGGGATAAAATTGAAAGTGTGGAACTCAATGTTGCAACTGAACCAATGAGGATTCAGTACTGTAAATTCAGAACCTGAACGTAAAAATGTGGGATTGTCAAATCCTTGGTCCAAATTTCATATCACTTTTGCGGGATGGCCTTTTTTAATTAAATTTAATTCTTTGTATTCTTATTTGTATTTTTAAGAAATGCGGGAACTCATTGTTACGGAAGTAACATTTTCGAGGCCCTGGGCGGGGAGATTCACCTGCACCTGGATTTTTGCTTTTCAAAGCAAATCCAGGTGCAGGAACCATTCCTGTCCTGGCAGTAGCTGTGGGGCCCATTCTGGGCCCCAAAAGCTACGCCCAAGCCTTGGTGTGTTTGGCTGGACCTGGGCAGGCTATTTTTAGCTGCCCAGTAACCCCAGTTCAAGCCCATCCTCCATTAAGTAATTTGGGGTCCCCAATTGGGGACCCCTTTTTTAATCAAGTTCCTTGGCCTCAGGAAAGCCTGTCAAGCCAGCCCAAAAAAGGTGATCAAATTGGGAAAACCCCCAAAACCCCAGAAGCCAAACCTGCTAGGACCAATGGCCAGCCAGGACAAGATGGACCACCAAAAAGCCAAACAACTGTTCCTGAAAACCCCAAAAATGACCATGAAGCAGTCAACCAAACAGCAGAACCTGAGATGTCAAGCCTTGCCACACAGATAACACCAGAAGAATGCCCAGAGGCACTTGCATGTGAGTAAGTATATAAACCAGAAGCACCTGAAAAATTTCTGTATCATCATCCTTACCAAATAAAGTTGTTATGAACCTTTGGTTTACCAATCTGTTTCTATACCTATTTTTAATACTCTTTCATCTGCATACACCCAAGCGTCAGTACCCATCTACTGGGATAAATAGTCAGACTCCTGTTGATAAAACCAAAGCCTTTGACTACTACCGTCCACCCAACACTCCATTTGGCCCTGTGCATTTCACTGAGTATCCCACCAAGCCTGACCACAAACCCTGGACATTGGAAGACTTGCAGTGGTAGCCCGCCCAAACGCTCCCAAGGAACCCTACCAAATTGTCTGTGATGGCAAAGCAATCACCATCTACCCTTTGATCTTCAACAGGAAGTACAACAATCCTGCTGCCTACTTGGTCCTCATGAAACTGCCCCCAATACCCAAACCAACCATTTCAACCCCCCCACTTCTGATGCCACTGGCCAGAGTAGTCAATTCCTGGGAAAGCTTTACCTGGCGCTCACGGGATTGATTGACTCTGCCTTGCCAGCAGCTGGACCTTGGGCTGTGGCTGGGAAGGCCCTTTCCTACCTGGTAAAGTTAGGTCCCATCATCTGGTGGGCCATGCCAGTACCTGCTTTGACTCCTCCCTCACCTGCTGGAGCTCCACGGTACTCCTGGTATCCTGACACTCATAGACACTTTGCAAAGTTCAAGTCAAACTGCATATTTCCAATTGACAAAATGAATTAACTGGAATCAGATTTGAAGTGTTCAAATCCATCAGCCATTTTCATTAAGTTTACTATGTTTTTTGAAATTGCAGGATTGTCAAATCCATTGTCACGGCCCATACTAAAGTCTGGCTGGACTCTCATAGGGGAGGCAGGCCAGGCCTGAAAGGCCATGTACACAATAGGCGCTATGCGGACCAGGTAGTTCAGAGCAGTGGCTAGGGGGCACCAACTCCCAGTATGGGGCACAACTTGGTTGGCCAGCCCCAATACTGTTATGTAGACAAACCCCAGTTTGCTGAATTCTTGGGCAGGAGGCGCGTCAGGGAGAGGAGGAGCAGTTGGTATATCCTTCATTACTGGCAGTAGATCCAGGTGATGGGGATGGAAGTACTCCAGGTCAAGGGCGCGGGGCGGTTTGGCAAGGACAACAGGAGTATGGCCAGGAGGATATAGGTATGCAAGCTTGTATTGAGTAGTGGATTCACAAATAGATGCTAAGAGAATAATTAAATTTGAGCAAATATAGACAATTCCTTCAATAAGATAATAATTTCTAGGCACAAACTTGCTTTATTAAGATATCAATAGTGAGGAGGGCTTCTCCCCCTCACTACTTAAACTTACTGATGATTCTATGGCCTTTTGTGCCACCAGAGAACTGATGGCATCATTTGGAGGTGGATTTGCAATTTTACCTGGAATTTGTGTGTTTGACCAAGAGGGTGAGCTCTCATTGGCTGCTATAACATGAACCCTTTGAATTTTGCAGCATGGCAAGTTGCTACAGTTCTTTTTAGCTCCTGCAATGAATCAATCACCTGATTGCGCTCCTGATGTGCCATTTCCCAATAGGTAGGTGGCCCAGATTTGTTAACAGGCTCAATGCAAGGGATTTGAGGATCATGTGCCTCTCAAATCCCAGGCCATTTGTTAGTTGAAAGGGGGAATTTCGCCCTGGAAAGTGCTTTATGGGGGCTTCCAAGCTGCATGTTTAATCACCTCTAAAGAGGCCAACTGACTGTCCAGGGCACTCTGGGCCCTGACATCCATGAACCAAATCTAAAATCACTTTTGAATGCCACTAGTAAACTCAGATATTAATTGCAGAAACTGGAATCCAAATTGAATGTACAGTAAGAAACTAGGACAAATTAACCCAAATCAAGAAGCTCCACTCTGGATAAAATCAAATGAAAAATCCAATCTCAACAACCATGTTTAGACATGAAATTAAGTGAAATGTAAAATTGTCTAAACTGGAAATAATGCAATATTCTGCACTCTAAATCACTAATATAGCAACCACAAACACATATAATGATATATGAGCTACCCTCCTGATGACACTGAAATTTTTTAAAAAATTTTGGTCCCCAGCGTAGCCAGGGGCCATAAAACTTTGTTTAGAGGAAGGAGGGAGAGGTAGGAAAGACAAACTATCAGTTTACTACACTATGTATTCATGTATTACTAATAAGGATACTTGATTACAGTAGATTTTAAAAAATGCTAATAATAAAATAGAATTATATATTATAATCTCTTTTATCACATTATCTTTTCTTGGTGTGTTTATAGTTCATTTGCTGTTGATAATGTGCTTGTGCTTAATTGGATAGTTTCACCTCCAGTTGCCTTGGCAATAGGAAATCAAGTTGCCTCTGTGACCACAGCTGGTCTTGGGGAGGCAACTTGATTTCCTATTGCCAAGGCAACTGGAGGTGAAACTATCCAATTAAACACAAGCACAATATTAATATCAAATGAACTATCAACACACCAAGGAAAAGGCAATGTGATAAAAATAGATTGTAATATATAATTCTATTTTATTATTAGCATTTTTAAAATCCACTATAATCAAGCATCTAAATTTTAGCCGTCTTAAAATGGAATAGGGTGATTTTTGAGGATGCTTATGATTCCTAAAAGAATTAGCACAAATTCACTCTAGATCCTTTGACATCCTTTTTGAGATGCCCATAAATTATATTTATTTCAAATTCACCTCATTTTTGATTTGAAACTTGGTTCTTGGATTTGACAATCCCACAATTTCAGATTTGTTAAGTTTTACATGATGCCTATGATTTGTTTGAAATACAGGAAATCTCAAATTATACATTAGAATACTGCATTTATGATTCATGTATCCTGAATTTTTTTGCTGAGTTTTGTCTTTTGTTAGTTGAGTTATCTGCTCAAGGGATTCAAAATTTTCCAATTTAAATAATTAAAAAATTAAAAAATGGTTGATTTTATTAAATATTTTAATTTTCAATCAGCTGAGTTGCCCGTGTTGCAACTGAACCAATGAGGATTCAGTATTTGGAATTGGGGAAGACAACAGTCCAATAGAAAGGACAGAATAATAAGAATAAGGTATTGTTTATTGTAGAGTATTGTGATTAATATACCATATGGGGAAAGCCACAAGGCCACAAGGGGTGGCATAGTGGGAAGTTCCATGTAAGGTTCAGAGCCAAGGAATAACTTGTGTGGGGATCAGCAAGTCAAATTAGTAGCGCTCCTAATTAGGAGAAAGTGCCCACAGTTTGAAATTGCTATCAGATTGGTTCATGCCATTAGATACGTCAAGGGGCGACTCATCAAGCACCCCCTGTGTACCTAAGATATGTTAGCAGGCAAGTCTGGAAGCTTGTTTGCAACACCTGAAAAAGTGGTTTGAAATTTGGACCAAGGATTTGACAATCCCGCATTTTTATGTTTAGTGTCAGAATTGACAATTCTTCCTCTCTGGAAACCTGGGCCTGGGAGCAGGAATCAAACCTTGACCCTGGATCCCCCTGGGCCGCCAGGCCTGTGGACTGCAGGACCGCCCGTCTGCGCTTTTCTGGGATTGAGCCCCCACAAGCTGATACCAATAATGTTGGCCCATGCAGTGAAACAGGCCAAACCAAGGAAATTATTGCACCAAATGGAAGACTAATCACAGCACCTAATGTAGGTATTGAAGCGGCAACTATTAGCTTCATGAACTTGAAGTCTACACCAGCAACCAATCAGGAGCCAACCCAGGAAAGAGGCACAGGCCTGTGACCCAGTCCCACGACCACAACACTAAAGCAAGATAATCAGGTAGCCAAATTGAGGTTCTTGACCAATGAAAGAACTCCTGGGCCAAGTGCTATTTTGCTGCCTTTGGACCCAAGCACCCAGTTCCCCCGGGCCTGCCTTTCCCAATGCCCTGATGAACCCCCCATGGAAAATGTTAAGTTTGGAGGTGGGGTGCTATATAGACCAAAGGTCCCCGCGCTCCAAACTTATTGCCATTTTTGAATAAAGGTTATGTTATTTTGGCTCACACAGCTATTGCCTTATTTTGTATTTGCTATATACCAATTCAGTTTGAGATCTTCTGGCCCCCTACCCCACTTCCCCACTGCCTGCAGTTTCCTGTCCACCTGGTGTACCCTTCAGACCTGTCCATTTTACCGGCTACCCTCCAAAATCTGAATACAAGGATTACACCTCGGAAAAGATACTCAAACTTGACCCTTTGGCCCGCATACAATCTGCAGTTAGATATAACTGACAAGGCCTGTGGATATTTTCAACACCCAAGTTGTTCAGAGGGAAATTCAACTATCTCCCTGCTTACAATCTGCCCATGGAACCACCTGTGACCCCAAAACCTATGCCTGCTTTCTCACCTGACCTCCCAACCAACCATTCTGGCAAGCTGTTTGGGATTGTGTACATCACCCTCACAGGGGTGATTGACACTATAATCCCGGCTGCTGGCCTGTGGTCCTGGGTGGAAAAGTCCACCTCCTACCTTTTTAAGTTAGCTCCCCTCTTGTGGTGGGCATTGCCCGCAAAAAACCTGGCTCAGGTCACCCCTGGAAACAACGGGCCAGCTGCCCAAGACTAGATCCCTGACATTTAGGTTCTGAATTTACAGTATTTGAATTGGGGAAGACAACAGTCCAATAGAAAGGGCAGGAATAATAAGAATAAGGCATTGTTTATTGTAGAATATTGTGATTAATATACTATATGGGAAAAGCCACTGGGCCACAAGGGGGTGGCATGGTGACATGTTTCATGTAAGGATTGGATCCAAGGAATACTTGTGCAGGATCAGCAAGTCAAATTGGTAGCGCTCCTAATTAGGATAAAGTACCCCCCATTTGATATTGCCATCAGATTGATTCATGCTGTTAGACACGTCAAGGGACAACTCATCAAGCACCCCCTGTGTATTGGGAGATACATTGGCAGGCAAGCCTGGAAACTTGGTTGCAACATCAAAGTCTGAAAGTTTCTCCAATTTAATATCTGAGACCCCAAAATTAAAAATTAAAATATCACTTAATATTAATTTTATCACTACTGTAAATTCAGAACCTAAACATAAAAATGCGGGATTGTCAAATCCTTGGTCCAAATTTCAAATCACTTTTGCGGGCAACTCAGCTGAGTGAAAAAATAAAATATTTAATAAAATCAACCATTTATTTTGACTTTTTTTGATTTATTTAAATTGGCAAATTTTGAATCTCTTGAGCAGATAACTCAACTAACAAAAGACAAAACTCAGCAAACAAATGTGGGATACATGAATCAGAAATGCGGGATTCTTATGTACAATTTGAGATTTCCTGTATGTCAAACAAATCATAGACATCATGTAAAAATTAACAAATCTGAAATTGCGGGATTGTCAAATCCAAGAACCAAGTTTCAAATCATAATTGCAGTGAATTTGAAATAAATATAATTTATGGGTGTCTCAAAAAGGATGTTAAAGGATCTAGAGTGGATTTGTGCTGATTCTTTTAGGAATCACAGGCATTCTCAAAAATCACCCTATTCCATTTTAGTGCGGCTAAAATTTAGATCCTAATATTCACAAAATTAACATATTTAACAATAAAATTGACTAAAATATACATTCCTCTTTTTGAGTTTAAGTTTTTTAATAAAAATTTATTATGTCTTCTTCCAACAACAACCAAGTCAACAAGCTGTTCCCTGGCCTTGACAAAATCATGCAGGGCTACACTGGGTCTTCTTAATAGTGAAGCCTCCCTCTATGGCCACTCCCAACCCGCAGGCCCCTCTGCAAGCACCACCCAGGAGTGTGTTCTTTCTCCTGCGTCCTCAAGCATGGCCCTGTTTGCCCATCACGCACAGGCAGCTGCTAACCCAAATCATACAGCAACACTAGCATCCGGAATTGACCAAGTGAGCCATGGGGCCACCAATGGAAGCCAGAATCCAGAAACAGCCAATCAGATGGCACTGTCTGGTTCTCAAGGCAGACACACCCCGCCTCCAGCCAATCAGCCTGCAAGACGCAGAAGAAAATTAATCACTCCAGAGATTGTTCTTGAAATGGTTGAAAAGCAAGGGATGCTTATGTCCATTGGGGAAATTGCGGCTGCAATGGGTTTTGCAAAGTCCACTGTGGCTGCAACCCTGCAAGCCCACGCCAACTGTGGCCCCCTACCAAGAAGACCCCAACTGGTGCCCGTACTTTGACCAAAGGTGACACAGCCCATCCCCTTATGATGGCCATTATGGAACGTGACCTGCGGATGCCCCTGGTCCAGGTACGTCTCCAGCTGGGACTCCACGGCATCTTCACCAACAAAAGAACGGTGAATTTGTGGATGCACAGAGTTGTGGTTGCCGCCAGAATCCTATCCAATCAGGTTCTTGGTGGCCCCAGTTTGGTGGATACCAACCCATACAATTTGACCATCATCAATTTTATTAAAGGGAGGGCAATGAGGGCCCGTAATGACGTCATCTTCCTATCATACACTAAGATTTCTGCAAGTATCCAAGACTATGGAGAGAAGCGTATCCAGTCTGACGTGTACAAGCGCGGCCCAATCTTGTATTGTTTTGTTGGGGTTTTATTGGCAGTTTCCCCATTGGGCGTCAATTATTACTCAGCAATATTGAACACTGCAGATGGGTATGCCTACCAGACAGAGCTCAAGGCCATGCTGGAGGAGTGGGCCACACAAAACGCCGTGCACACAGTTGTACTGAGTGCTGAGATGGAGCAGCAGGAATGGGCAACCCAAGAAATCAGGGCTGTGGGGCATACCTGTTGGTCCTACCCCATCAACCACGCCAACATGCATCTTGCAGATGTATGTCTCTACAATTTTGGTTCTGCCCTCAGGCGCTTAAAGCCTGCCACCTACAACAAACTATGCACCCAAATTGATAAGGGTTATGAGCTTTTCCCTTCTGTGTCTGTCCAGGACTTATTTGATCTCATCATCTTCTATGCAAGTGATAGTGATAAGTCCAGAAAGGACCCCTGCCTCTCCCCACGCCAGTCCATCCGTTTTGTCAAGCCAGTATATGTGACAGAAGAAGAATTTGAGCAATTGAAGCAAACCGCTCTTGCTGCCCCTTCCCAGTCAACAAACCCTGCCTCCCCAACCCCCCATCAAGCCACCTGCCTTCCAACCCTGACTCCCAAGCCACTACCAATTCCCCCACTATCTCTGATGCCGTCCCTTTCACAGGCGCAGATGAAGGCAATGTTCATTCTGCCCATTCCCTCCCCTTCCCGTCCTTTGATTAGTAAATAAATCTTTTCTTTGTGACAACTTATTAAAATTAATATCTCTCTTTCAATTCATAATTAATAATATTTTCTTTTTACATTATCAACATTTCCCATAATTAATACAATGTTGTACATTTTACAAATAGCTTAAAATTATGAGCATACATATTTTTCATCATTATTAATAAATCAAAGACCATAAATGTAAATATTGCATTAGAATATAGCAATTAGACGTCAACTCTTGATATTTTGATATTATGTGCATAACTCAATGCATTTTGTTTAATAAAATCCATTGTAAACTTGGCCTTTTCCATTATAATTTAATAAAACAGATTGTGTTTATATTAGAGAGCCATTAACGCTTAGTACAAATATTGATACATAGTGCATTTTACAGCCTGTATATTTACCTATTGGTAATAATTCTATAAACTTTTTAGTTGGATTTTGTGAGGTAATAATAATGTAATGTGTTAATAAATTACTGTTTATTAACACATTACATTATTATTACCTCGCAAAATCCAACTAAAAAGTTTATAGAATTATTACCAATAGGTAAATATACAGGCTGTAAAATGCACTATGTATCAATATTTGTACTAAGCGTTAATGGCTCTCTAATATAAACACAGTCCATTTCATTAAATTATAATGGAAAAGGCCAAGTTTACAATGGATTTTATTAAACAAAATGCATTGAGTTATGCACATAATATCAAAATATCAAGAGTTGACGTCTAATTGCAATATTCTAATGCAATATTTACATTTATTGTCTTTAATTTATTAATGATGATGAAAAATATTCAGCGTTGAAGGTAGTACTATAAAAACCAGTTTTTTGATGTAATTCAAACAAAATGTCAAATATCTATAACTTAATAAACAAATTAGAGTCAGCCCTCCAAAAGGTTGTCAAGCTTGAATACAACATAAGGGAAATTGTGGTAAATCAACTGGGAAATGAGGGAAGAGCCTTGGTCCAGCAAAATGAAACTGCAAAAAATAGCCTGGGAACAATGGTCAACAAAGAACACAAGGAAATATTTTTAAATCTTCAAAAGGAAATACTCAAGCAGTTAGATTTCAAAAGTGAAAGTTACAACTTGTGGGAATTTGCAAAAACCAATAGAAAGAATACTCAAAAAATCAAACTAATTGAAGGAAATGAAATCCCAAATGAAATAAACACAAATGAAGAGGAAACCAACCAAATGGAAACAGACAAAAACAAAACTCAGTCAAGAAGCAGGAGCGCTTCAAGAAATACAGAAAATTTATCAAATGAAAACCAAGAAGAAACACAAGTTGCAAGAAAGATAAGAAAAATTAAGCCTAGGAAAATTAATGAAGAGCAGCCAACGCTCATGAAGTTTGCTGAGGTGGCGCCTGTGGCTGAGGGGGCCACAGGGGAAACAATTAGTAAGTCTTTTTATGTTTTATTTATATTTATTTTAGTCATCACCAGGAATGGGGACAAGGTTGCAGAAGTGGCGGCTTTTACGCCAAGTTGGTTCTACGGGGGTTACCAGTCACTGGTAGCCCCTGTAAAACAAATAAATAAAAACCAAATAAATAAAATAATTCAACAGAATATGAATAAGTTTTCAAATATTGAAGCTAAAGATAGGGAATATTTACCACCTGCGGGGTGCTTGCCGTGGTTAAGGGAAGCATATGAAATAGGATCAAATATCAACTTCAAAGAAATGAATGAAATTTGCGGGGATGTCAAGCTAAACTTCGATGAATATATCTATGAAAGCATTCAACAATTCCCATTTGCAAACATCAACAAATATGAAAAAAACTTAATAAAAACTGACTTTCAAATAGGAACTGAATATTTAAAAACTGAAATTTTTAATGAAGTATTCAAGGCATTGTCAAATAAAGTTGGGGATGCAGTCCTTGTGAACACATTTAAACCTTTATTTATTTTGTTTGCCGAGGCATGGGGGGCTGATACAAGTTGGGCGCCCCCCAGAACCCTCTTCAAATTCAATCAAACTTCCTATATTAATAGATTAGTTCAAGTATTCAAAAAACTGTGCATGTTCTTGGAAAAATATACCTCACAAAGAATTCATGTTGCGGTATACCTGGGAATCCTCCTCCACTGCATATTAAAAACCAACGTCAAAAAGTTGGAGGATGTACCTATTCAAATAGACATATGCCGCTTAGCACTCAAACGCCAGAAGACACCGCGGGGGTATAGGACAGTTGAGCACGTCCTGTATGACTCCTTTGCATTGGCAACGTTGTATGGGTACTATGTGCCCCCTGAAAAAAACCTATTAATTGATTCGCTCACCCGGCTTCCTTTTATCAAACGTTCAACAACCACTGGGGTACAGGGCGCCACCCCTCTAGCAATTGCATCCAGGGTTGTCCACCACGTACAGAAGAGTACGTGGATCCAATTGGACGCTCTAGCCAAAAATTTAATTTTGGGGTATAATTCCCCAGAATAATCACATTCCCCTTTGCAATTAGCATCCCCTCAATAAATATTTTTCCCTTGCAACTTAAATTTTATTTTTTTTAAATTTTTTATATTTTAATACTAAAATTTTAATATTGAAATATGTAATATTAAAATTTAATAGTAAAATTTAATTTTAAATATTTAAATATTAAAATTTTAGTATCTAAAAGTTAATATTAAAATTTTAATATTACATATTTCAATATTAAAATTTTTAATATATAATATTTCAATATTGAATAAATCACAATTAAATAAAAATAGTTAAATTTTTAATATTTAAACTTTAATAGATAAATTTTAAGATTTATAATTATAATTTTACTTTTAATATTTTAATTTTTTATTTTAAATTTTAGTAGGTAAATTATAATATTAATATATCTAAATATATTACAAGACATTAGTTATAGTTGCAACCACGTCAAATAATAAAAATAAGTTAAAAATGTTTTTATTTACTAGCTTGTTGAGTACGGGTTCATTTATTACATATACAAACAACAAGAATTGAATTTATCCGCATCATGCGGCCCGCTCCACTTATATTCTAAACAAGTGATTGTTTAGAACTTGAATTACCTTTCCCTTGTAATATGATTTGATAAATATATTTGATATGCTTGACCAGCGTCCTAAGTACTAATTAGTAAGCAATACATAAAAATCATTGGTGGTCGTGTTGTGTGGCTATAGTGGCACTGAAATAATAAGGATCAGATGATGACCTGCAAGGTCCAATTTGTGGCTTAAAAAAGCCAGAGTACCAACAAGGATTCACAATTATTTAAATAAAATTAATCTATTTCTATCTTTTTTAATTTATTTATTTGTTAGCGCAACAGTCAATATAATATTCAGTGCATTATAATAAAAATATATTCCTCATACCTAGTATAATTAATTTTACTTACCTTTTTTACATACTCTTATATGTCTATAATACAATCAAATGTCACGTCATTATATATAAATAATAATTTTTGAGTCCTACTAAAAACAAAATAAATAAAATAAAAACAAATAAAACCCGGAGCGCCCATTTATCTGATTGGCTCAGAGGCCAGGGCTTTGGGGAGGAAGGATTCTGAGTGCTTGTAAAAAGCTGCCACCACATTGGGGGGCATTGCAAATTGACTGACCTCAAGGATGTTGAAGAGATCCTTGGTGTCCTGAGGGAGGCCTTGCTTCACCTTATTCTTGATCCAACCAAACACCTCCTTGATTGGGTTCAGAAATGGAGAATAGGGCGGAAGGAAGAGGAGTCTCATTGGGCAGTCAGCCAGGCAGTGGCTGGCCAAATGGCTATTTTTATTGATTGGCGGGAACTTGGACACAACCAGATCCACTTTGTGGAGCCTGACATTATCCAACACAACAATGTTGGTTGTACTGCGGTAATTGATCCAGAGATACTCCTTGACAGTTTGGAGAAAATCAAGAAATGTCCCGCTATTATGGGAACCCTTGATCATCTGATACTGGTCCAACCCACAAGGACCAAGAAGCGCTACCATGGAATAGGTCTGGGAACAGACAGCTGCACAATGGGCTACACCGTCCTTGGACCCCTTCTCAACCCACCCATGCCTAGACCTGAGTGAGGAGGAAAACAACAATTTGTTGATGTAGAAGAACTGGACATTCCCAGTCTCCTTTAGTGCCAGATATGTCTTAGCATAAATGCGTCAATCCTTGATGGTCTTCTCATTGTTTCTGTTGTATGGCAAAACTCCCAGTACTTTCCAGGAGAAGCCCAAATCAACCATTGTTTTGTAAACAAGGGTTTTGGAAACAGAAAGCCTGAACTCTGTGGCAAGCATTGATTGGACAGCAAGTGAGTCCAGGTGACAATCCTTGGTAACCCACTGTTTTATTGTGTCAATATGCACAGGCTGCAAGAGTTTGGGCTGCCGCTTAGCCTTGGCAGATTTTGCAATTTTCCCGGTGTTGCCATACTTGGTGTTGATGTTGGCAATGTATCTGGCCGTGACACCAAATTGGGATGCAATATCCCAAACCGCCATTCCCCTGTTCAAGCAGTTGAGGAGAGCTTCACACTCACTATCTGTCAACCAACGCTGGCCCTTGGCAGGTACCACAGCATCCTGGCTAGCAGGCTCAACACAGGGGATGGGGACCTTTGTGTAGAAGGTGGGATCACGCTTGGTTGTGCTGGCGCCGTCAATGGTGGCATACAATACAGGTGCAGATGGCTCTTTGGTGGTGGCCAATGGCTCATAGGAGGTGTCAAAGACAGGGGGCAGGAAGTAGCAACTCTTGGATCAAGAGTGTGGGGCTGGGTGACAACTGGGTATACAGTGGAGGTGTATGTAACCTCATTATTCCTGATGACCTTTGTGTAGGAGACTTTGGTTGTAGGCCTTGAGAGCAGCTTCTGTCTTGGATTGAGGCTTTGTGCTCTGGCTTGGGATGCAGGAGGTGGTTGACTGGCGCTGACACCTTGGGAGGCCTGTGTGTTGGCATGACTCCCTTCAATTTGTGTTCTGGGTCTGTTCTTGGACCCTCTGGGACGCCCTTGTGGACGGGCTTCCCCACAGGCTGGTGCAGGAGCTGGTTGAGAATGTGATTGACGGTCCATAAAAATAAAATAAAAAATATATTTTAGATTAAATATGTATTTATTTGGATTTATTGGTTTAGTTGTGAGTAGTTGTTTTCTCTTGATTTAGCCTTGAATAGTAGCAGATTTTCTAATTCTGTGATTTGAAGTGTATAATATTGTATCCTTTCCAGTTTTGGATGATTTTAAAGTTTAATCACTTTTTATGTCTAAACATGGTTGTTGAGATTGAATTTTTCATTTGATTTTATCTAGAGTGGAGCTTCTTGATTTGGGTTGGTGTTTCCTAGTGTGCTTACTGTACATTAATTTGGATTCCAGTTCCCACAATTAATATATGAGTTTACTAGTGGCATTCAAAAGTGATTTGAAATTTGGTTCATGGATTTGACAATCCTGCAATTTCAAAAAACATAGGTAAACTTAATGAAAATGGTTGATGGATTTGAACGCTTCAAATCTGATTCCAGTTAATTCATTTTGTCCATTGGAAATATGCAGTTTGACTTGAACTTTGCAAAGTGTCTATGAGTTCCCACATTTTCAAATATTCAAATAAATACTCAAAGAATTCAATTTAATTAAAAAAGGCCATCCCACAAAAGTGATTTGAAATTTGGACCAAGGATTTGACAATCCTGCATTTTTACGTTTAGGTTCTGAATTTACAGTATGTGAATATTCATAAAAGCTTCTGAAACATATCATACTAAACCAAATAAGCTAAAATCTATCATACAGGTTTACAATTATCTGTAAATCATTTGATTAAATTTTTAGTGGTTTTTATAAAGTAAAAAATAAAGCACTGATAGAAACAAGTTTTATCTGATCACTTAGTAATTTACTGAGTGGAGTGATAGAGCTGCACAAATTGAAAATGTTTCAAATGAAAATTCATATTAAACTGATTTATTGCAAAACAGTACAGTAGTTTTAAAAGCTATGGCAACAACCAAAAATACCTCAGATTTAAACAAAATAATTTCAGATTTGAACTAAATCCAAGTTGTGCAAGATTCAGGATTTAACTAATTTAAAAAATTTCAGTTAATAAATGAACTGTCAAACAAAAAAACAAAATTTCACTAGCCCATTATACAAAATTATATCAAACATCAAACAGTGTAGTTCAAACCACAAACAAAATGAACTGACACAACAAGTGATATGGATGGATGCTATTCTGGAGTATATTATAATCCAATCAGTTTTAATATGAGGCACCAACAGAAGGACTAAAATGAAACAAAATTTGAGCAATTTAGAAGTGAGATTCCACAAGCACAAAACAAAATGAAGTCACATAAGATGTGTGTAGTATGAGCAGCCAAAAATAGAAAAATAACAGTTTAACAGCCAATCAACAGCTATCCAATTTAGGGACAGAGGCATCTTATTCATTTTTATGGATCCTGATTTGTATGAAATGGTTTTGAGAACCTTTCAAATATGGACTTGAAATTACAATAAAAATAAATCATAAAATTTTAAATTTCTACTTTTAGTGATTTTATCCTAGGTTTTTTACAATGGTTTTTAACAGCAATATCTTTGATGGCGCCAGCAGCCAAGCCAGCTTCAATGGAGGCAAGGCTCAGAATGTGGATGCACCCGTTTACACCCCAGCCTTTAAGGTGGATAGCAAGGAAGCTGACCTATACCTGACCCCCAACCCCTATGGCTTTGACTTGTTCAGTAGTCACGTAGTGTCTAGCTCTGCCCCTGCTCCTGTACCCACCCCCGCACAAGCTGCCCATCAACCAACCAATCAGGATGGCAACCTTGATTTGGAACAACTTCCTGCCACCAGCCAACCTGCCCCCCTACATCCAATCAGGCTTCAGCTCCCCTGGCCCAGCACCCCAAATGCAGAATCATTACTGCCCAAATTCTCCAGGAACTAGTGGCCCTGAACCTGCAGGGTCTGTCCTGGGATCAGATTGCTGACCAATTGAAGTTTACCTGGGCCACCATAATGTGGGAGTTCAACAACCTAATGAACAAGGGGAATCTTATTGGAACAGCCAAAAAGCCCAAGAAGGCTCATGAGTCCCAAATCACCAAGGCATAACCAATTATGCTTGACCTCCTGCAGCGGGACCCCAAGCTTCCCTTGATCCAGGTCCAGAAGCAACTTGCACATCATGGCATTTGGGTGTCTGAGCGCATGGTGTAGCTCTGGATGTATGGAAAGGTGGCTTCAATACGGATTCTTATTAATGTTGCCAACAACCAATGGGATGGTACTGAGAATTCCCCATATGATCCCACCATTGAAGCCACCCTAGTCAAATTCCTGACAAGTTTGTCTGATGATGTCATGTTTATCTCCTACTATAAGCTATTAATAGCTTTTGATGATTTTGGCAAGCAAGGAAGAGCCACCACTCAAAAAGGAAGGAAGAAGGTCAAGAAGGGGACTTTCATTGATGTGTTTCTGGCTGTTTCAGCCAAGGGTTCTGTCTATTATTGGACAAAACCAGATTTCACTAATGGCTACAAGTACAGCCACATCCTTGGTGGATTACTTGACTCCTGGTATGGCTCAAACTCCAAGCACCAGGGTTTTCTTGAGCCACCAGATGGAGGGTAGCTCCACTGCCCTTGAGGCCATCCAGCAACACAGGCACCAGGCCTTGGTCTACCCCGCCAGTCATGCAGACATCCATCTGGGTGATGTTGTCTTCTTCAACATTGGATACACAGTACAGGAGTGCTGCCCTCAGGCTTTCAACGACCTCTATCTTGGGGTCTTTGACCACAATTCTCTCTTTGGTCACCAAATGGTGGCTGACTTATTTTACGCAAATGGTTTTCCATGTGAACATGGGCAACCAATCATTTAAGAATAAGCGCCTCCCACCCTGTGCCACAGCCACCTACCAGCCAATCAAGCCAATGACAGATAAGTAATATGACAAGCGTTATATGGTGGCCATCACACGCAATCCTCCTATCCCTACCCCCGCCACCCCCCATCTTCCAGCCCCACCCACTCACCCAATCCCAGACCCCCCAAGCCAGCACTTCCTCAGCGTCTTCCTTCCCGCGCTATTCTGCCTACTAGGCATCACTCTTCCCTGCCCCAATAATCCCCTGCTGCCAAAATTTTTCCTTTTATATTATCTTTATTTTGAATTTCAATTGTTCATGTTCTCTTTGTTTATAGTTGGTTTTATTCTTTATGCTCAGTTTATTTCTATAAAATCATATATTTACAATGTCATGTATCTAGATCTAGAACACAGTTATTTTTAGCACTTAAACACAGCCCCTTTTGAAAATATTAACAATGATTTGGTGATCAACTAAATTTGAATTAGAAAATTATAGGTTAATTGTGTTTAGGTAAAGTTGTTACTGATCCAAATTCAAAACCTTAATGATAAACTTTAAGCCAATCAGGAGCCAAGTGATAAAGTGATTGTTATGACATGAAGGGTCATTCAATAATTCTTTGGTGCATGTGCGCTAATTAATATTATTGACTGGTTATTTTGCTATTGTGCAACATTGCCGCTGTGGCAAGTTGTTGGTGGACTAGTGTTAACCCAGCAGCTGATTGAGCACTAGTCCACCAACAACTTTCAATAGCAGCAATGGAACACAGTAGCAAAACAACCAGCCAATAATATTAATTAGCGCACATGCACCAAAGAATTATTGAATGACCCTTTATGTCACAACAATCACTTTATCACTTGGCTCCTGATTGGCTTAAAGTTTATTATTAAGGTTTTGAATTTGGATCAGTAACAACTTTACCTAAACACAATTAACCTATAATTTTCTAATTCAAATTTATTTGATCACCAAATTGTTGTTAATATTTTCATAAGGGGCTGTGAAAAGTGCTAAAAATAATATGGCAATTAAGGGACAATGCCAACACAAAGCAAACAACACATATTGAGTTGAGCGTAAAACATATACACAATGGGTAAAAAATGGGATATTGGAGTAATGTGAAAACAAACAGGGATAGACAAAGAGGCAATATTATCATAATAATACAGATTTTATTGGGGGTAAAGCTATAAAAACATAAGGAAATGTTAGTAAAAAATCAATGAGAGAATTAGAAAAGCTTTTGAAGGACCTTGACTCTGCAATTGCAGAGATCAAAGAAATTGACTGCAAGGTCAAAGCAAGAGTTAAGTCCGCTGTCCTTGAAGGAGACAAAATAGACAGGGTGTTCACAAAGGCCCTTATGACTAAAATACCAGACACCCCTGAGAAGACAATTGAGAGCTTGCTAAACATTCAGAAGACAGTGGTCAAGGGCCTCCGGTTTAAGGCGTACAATTTTTCTATGCTGTCTGTCTGGGTTGACAACCCTGGGATGTATGCCCACCTCAAACCTGCAAAGCGCACCAGGAAAGAGGATACTGAATTGCCCACTCAACTTCTTGCACCAACAATGGCCAAACCTGCCAAAGCCGCAGGCAAGCAGGAAACCTGCAAAGGTAACCTAAAAAATAAAATTAAAAAAAATTCCAAATACTTACCTGTTTTGTTAGAAAATGTTGACAGTGAACTCCTCTGGGTCCTGGTCCCTTTTGTCCCCCCAGCTTCTACGCCAACTACGCCAATCATGTGGCTAGGCAGCTGTTTCTGTCCCCCCTGTCTTGCAGGAGCTTAAAGACAGAATTCACGGGCCTTTATCAATGACAAGGGACGCGCTAGCCAGGCTGACACATTCTGAGGGGGCATCTGAGTAGACAGCTACTATCTACAAGAATGCCCAACTGGTTTGCCTGGACCCAGTGATTCTCAGTTGAGTTTACTGTGTAAACTCCATTGAGCTTGTTTGGGACGTCCTGGCAACGCTCCTATTCAAGAATATACCGGAGATGGACCAGGCACATGTGGCTGCTTGCTTTTGCTTCCTGGTGAAGCACACCATATTTTACCTGTTGGAGAACTTTGGGCACATGGTGGGTAAATTGGCTGTTGCAGACGCAACAGCTGTAAAGAAGACTAAGATCCTCTTGGCGGACTTTGGGCTGTCCTGGAGTGCCAAAGAGACAGGGGTCCCTCTGGCAATGGATCTCACCCTTGCTAAAACAAAACATGAGAAAAAAATAAGCAGTGTTTAATAAATTGTGCAAGTTTACTGAAGCTTTTGCCCAGCAAAGGCTTCATCTGGTGTTTTACCTTGGGTATCTCTTCTACTTTGGAATGGGCGCCAGCGTGGAGGACCTAGACGGGGTCCTTCTTGGGATTAATAAGGCCTGGCTCTCCCTGGATGAGAAGAAGGTCCCCCCAGATACAACTTGGTTGACCATGTGATCCAGGACGCCCTGGTCCTGGCTGGGATATACAGGTTTGCAGCTCCGCCTGAAAAGCTGCTGCTTCACTTCCACCTGATCCTACTGCCTTTTATCAGCAGGCGGGAGTATTTCAATAAGGGTGTATCCACCATTCACGGTGTGGTGGTGGAGGTTGTGTGCCACCTCCATTGTGGGATGGGTACATACTGCTGAACCCATTACAGGCTCCCTTAAAACTCTCTTTTCCAATAAATATCTTTACACTTTAGATTATTTTTATTATAAATAATTTCTTAATTCTTATTTTAGCAAACAAGTTTTGCAAAATAAATCCCAGAGAAGGTTTTCATAAAAGCATAATAATATACATTAATAAAATACAATTCTACCTTGTACCTTATACATTTAAACTTTTTAATTTGATTTTTATATTTATTGACAAAAGTGATATAAATATATTTGCGTAATCCAGTATCAAGTGTTTGGGATAGCCTCAGATGGCATAATAAAAAATGATTATAAATAAATAAATTACTAACCTTCATTGATGGTCCTTGTCAGGGATCCAACTTGTGGGGGGTTCTTGGGAACTTGCGGGCAGACAGCCTGCAGGCCCAGCAGGAAGAGCTCACCACAAGATTGGTGCTAACTTTACAATATAAGATAACAATTTGCCCAGGAAGGCCCAAGGTCTGCTTGCTGGTACCATCAAATCTATCAAGCCAGTAAGAGTGATATACATTACTCCAAATATCTAGGTGGACGTGGATTCATTGGCTGCAACAGATTCTTGCAGGCAGTTGGGCCACAGGGTGAGAGGTGGAGTCATTGGAACCAAATATGCGGGCAGGTAGTTGTACTTGCCGCGGAATAGCAGAGGAGGGGTGGTGACTTTAATGCCCTCTCTGTAAACAGTGGTTGTCTCTCTAGTTCTAGCCTACAAGTTGTAGATTAGGATTTCCTCTAGGGTGAACTCCAAAATTGCTGGGTTGGGTGGGTATTCAGTGAAATGTACCGGGCCAAAGAGAGCTCCTGGTGGACAATAGAGTTTGGGCGGCTGGTCTGCGTTTCTTGGGGTTGGTGGGTGTGAGGTGCAGAACTGCGTGAGGTAGACTGCAAATGAAATAGAACTAAAATCAAATATGAAATAACCTGGTTGAAACAAAGGTTCATGTCACTTTATTGCAAGAATGGTAATGGTCAGCTTCCTGACGGTCCAGGGTATATGTATGCCCATCTGCCATGGGTAAGCTTTTGCAAATTTCTTTGGCCTGGGTGATGCTGTCTATCAGGTTTTCCCAGTCCTTGGTGGCATCCTTTGCAGGAGTTAATTCATTGGCTGATTCAAACTGAGAATACTCAAATTTCCTTGTCAGGTTGTGGGGTTGGTCATCTCTAGGCGGCCTGTGTTCTATAGGAAGTTTCTTTCTTTCCCCTTCCATGGTGGCCCAAGTTATTTTGGGATCTATGGCTTGGCCCGCCTGCTGATTGGTTGGGTTAACAGGAACCTTTAGCATGGGAAGTGTCAATGGAGGTGGTTTTGTTTCATCAAGCTTTAGGGGATTCCCCGAAGACAAATCCTGCTCTGGTTTGAGCCCAAAAATCTGTGGGTGGCCAGGCGGCTGGTCCTGCAGGCTGGCGGCCCACAGGGTATCAGGGTTTGAATCCTGTAGTGAAGGTGTTCCTATGAGCATGGTCAACAGGAGTTTGTCACTTGTGACAGTCCTGCTGAATGTGATTGTGGGCTTAGAAGCTTCTAAATATAAAATGATATTTAATAAATCTTAAATAGTAAATTAGAGAATATAAAAAAGTTGGACAAGCTAAGCCTTTAATTGATTGGCTGTTTGGCAAGGCACACGGGAATGAACAAATCAGCGTGGCCATAGAATTTGGCCACAGTCTCTGCTAGGAGGGTGTGGATCCTGGCCTTCAGCAAATCAAAGAGGTTCTCGGTCCCAGTTGGGGTCCCTTGCTTGACAACTTGCTTGAGCCACCCAAAGACTTCCTTGATGGGATTTAGGAAGGGCAAATAAGCAGGGAGGAAGAGAAGGCGCATATTTGCTGTGGCAAATTTCTGGGGGCCCACTGTGATGCTAGTGTCAATCATTGGGAATTCCTCAAGAATATCAGTCACTTATGGAGACCAACATTGTTCAGCACAAGTAGGTTGGTAAAGCTCGGGATTGTGTGCCTCAGGTGCTCCTGGACCAATTAGAGGAATGATAGAAAGGTACAGCTGTTGTGAGAGCCTAGAATCATTTGATACAGCTCAATCTTTTTTGGACCAAGAAGAGCCACCATCAAATAGGCTGTGGTGCAGACTGCAGCACGCCAAGCCACCCCGTCATTTGAGCCTTTTTAGGACATACTCATACCCATTGCGCATTGACAAGGCAAATGCTGATTTGTCAATGTAATAGAATTTGATTGTCCCCTTGGCTTTAAGAGCAGTGTACGCCACTACATATTTTTTCCAGATATCAATGTTGGCTGGACTATTACTATTGTAGGGAGATACTCTGAGCTTTTTCCAGGAAAAGTGCATTCCCTTGACCAGATGGTAGTAAAAGGAAATTGAGGCCTCAACCCCAAAAGTAGATTTGACCATGGCCTGTATATTTGCCAGCTCAAGATGACAATCTCAGGTTATCCATTGGTGGATTGCCCATTTGTGCTCCTTGGTGAGCATAGTGGAAACACACAAGGATTTCTCTGCAGCAAGGACTCAACCAGTATCAATGAACTTGTTGAAGGTCTTTGAGGCGTACTTGGGATCCACCCCAACAAGAGCCGTGGCCACCTTGTAATCACCAGATTCCCGCATTAGCTTAAGCAGGATGATGTGTTTGATATCAGGAATACACTTCTGAGCGGGCGTTTTGGCGGTGGGGATTGACACGTTAGTATTGGGAACAACACAGGACATGGGTACCTTAGTGTAGAATGCAGCAACTTTCTTTAGCACCAACTGTCCCTCATCAGTTCTGAAGAACTCAGGCTCCTTGTCCTCTTCCTGATTGCCATCACTGATGTAGGGCTTATAGCTAGTATCAAGTACAGGCTCCACCTTCTCCAGCATGGCTGACGGGACCGGCTCTTGCCGGTACACAACGTCAAACACATATGAAGTAAGTTCTACCTCCTTGTTTCTAACTTTATTGATGAAGTTAACCTTGGTGGGCTTCCAGGTCAGCTTGGAGACCTGAGGGTTGATGCTCTGCACCCTAGCAGCTTATGCTCCTTGAACTGGCTGTGTCAGTGCAGTGTCACTATTGAATTCTCCTCTTCCATATCCTTCCTGAGTAGACACTTGGGCTGCACTAACTCTGTTTGACCTGTGGGGGCAACCATGACTGTGGCGCACAACAGGTGCATTGGTACTCTGTTGTTGTGTTCCTTCCATTTTGAGAATTTATAAAATATTAAATAAATTTCAATTAAGTTACTCCCTAATTTTATTTTTATCTGAATATGGATATTTAATTAATACCCCCCCAATATCCCAATTATAGATTTTTTATTTCTTAATTAGTTATTTTTGGTTTTAAAACACCCATTTCAGAATATTCAAAAAAATCCACCCATTTTTCCAGATTTTACTGCCAAATTCAAACACCCAACACAATATTTTTAAAATTTGTGTTTCAGATTGTATGCCCTATTTTAGATACCTTGGTATCATTCTTGATTATAATCCATTGCACACAACATTTGAGTGATTTTGTTTACATAGTGAGTTGCTACTGTGTTTTGTTTTTGGATTGAGTTTTGACACACCAAACTTGGGTGTATTTTGTCACTGATTCACATAGTAAACATATGGGTCATTATTTTTCTTGTTATGCCTAGGCGCCAGATTGATTATTTTATAACTTAATCACATTATTCATATTCAAATTATTCAGAAAGCTTAAAATACAATCACTCACAAAACTTTAATTGATCTTGGGCTTAGATGATTTTTTCAAAAATAAGTCATCAATTTTAGAATTGAAAATTGCAACTTATAGTATTACTGAAAATATCTTAAGTGCTACTACAAACTACAAACCAAAAATATTTATGATAAGTTGCATGGGAGAGTAATAGCAGCCCCAAAGCTATAAATGCTATTACCCCATCTTTGGCTCATCATAAATATTCTTAGTTTGTTTCAAAAAATGTTGTTGTTTTTGAAAGACTGATCACTCTATTTAAAATACACCCTCTAGTAAGCTGCCCTACTTCATGAACTTGCCCCAATACATCACTAGCATCTTCTAATATTTTTGTTTCTCTGGTATCATCACGTGATTTCAAATGATAAGTTATCTCAGAATATTCTGATAAACTTTCAAATGTTAGAGGTGAAGTACATAACTTCCCATCTTTCATCAAATATGAAAGATTAATGCGCAGATTTTTAACTTCAAGCTCTCTTTTTATAGGCCTAACTTTTCTTTTATAAATATAAAAAATGACTTTTGAGAAATATTTGAGCCTGATAGCACTGATTTATATAATTCTTTTCTTTTTTCTTCTTGCTCAAAAATATTTTTAAGAACATTAATATTGTTAATATAAAGCTCATTTTCTTTCTCCTTTAACATTTTTGATATTACACCAAAGTGACCATCAACAATGCTTTTTCCATGACATTCAATAAAACAATTATATTTTATAGAACCCTTAATATATTTAGGTGCCTCTTTAAATAAGTAATATAAAAATTCATATAATCTGAAATTATTTCCATAATCAGTCCACACTTTTATATTTTTTATTTTTTAAATCTATCTAATTTAAGAAGACTTATTAGACATTCACCTGAAAATAAAGAATCATGTGATAATATTTGAGACAAAAAATCATGATATTCATATTTAATTTTATTGTTTTCTTTAAAAACTAATGCAAAGCCTAATAATAAGATAGGTTTTTTGAATAAAAGCAATTATTGGTCTCAATTGGACCACTTCCAACCTTTAAGTTTTCTTTATAGTCTATAACTACAAAAAAAGACTCATCATTTAATTTGTTAATATCTTTTTTATATTCCCTATTTGAATGAACATAAAAGTCTTGGTGCTGCTTAATAGTCTTTAAGTCATTGTCTATAGATTCTGGTAATGGTAAGTTTTACTTTCACATTCTTCCTTCTTCTTTTCTAGTGAATTTTTTAAATTAAAAATATTGCACATATCAGTTTGTTTTTTACTCTTTATTATATTTTTAGTAATTAATTTATAGTAAGTAGAAATTGAAACTGAAATTTCATTTTTTATTTTCATATTTTCATATTTTCATATATTTCTTTTTTTTAAGAGAGAGTATTTTATTGTAGTTGAGTATCACTCATTTCTTTTTCAATATCTTTATAAAAATTTTCAGACACTTTTTTGTAAACTGGCTTGTTTCAAAAGAATTTTCTAGCAATTTTTTAATTATTTTTTATTTATTTCTTTTTTTAATGAGTAGTTCTTATTTTTTTGGCTTTTTTTGTTTAAGCTTACATTTTTATTTTTATTTATTTTTCTTGAGTATTCAAACTCACTTTTGGTTATATTAAACCCCATATCATTGAGCTCTTTTAAAGAGTAGCTGGAAGTAACCAGAGATTGCAAGGCTGGGAGATGCTTTTGGGGAGAAGATTTCATGAGATCCTTTAAGTTTTCAATGAACTCATTGCTGTTTTGATTTTGAATAGTTGGCAGGAACTGAGCTTTCCCAAATTCAGTTTGAGTAAGGAAGTGCTTGATGAAATTATCAAGATCATCACCAGCAATAAAGAGGAATGCCTTTTTTAACATTATAATTCTTTCTCTTTTTGTTGAAGCTCCCAAGAAAAAAAGGGTAGCATGGCAGAAATAAATTTAACTGAGGACATGGTAGTATTTTGAATCTGTATTTTGGTCAGATCTCTGAAATGTGCTTTAATGATGGAGTACTTCTGATCAGAATGTGGCCCTTGAATGGGGTCTTTTGGATTAGAAGCTTTGTCATGCTTTAGCTCTTATATACCAAGCTAAATGACACCATTCTAAAAGAAATGGTGTGATAGCTTTTACTATAGTTTGAACTTGAATTTATGTTTGCAGAATTAATTAAATACCCAGTTTTCATACACAAGTGATATATGTGAAGCAGCTAAGCATTATTCTTACATCATATCCTCTTTGTAATCAATGTAAATCAATTAAAATGATGTATTCAGTTAATTGTAACTCTTCTGCATATTTTTAAAATGATAAAATATTAAAGAATTCCATTTAAAGAATGCTTAATTTGAGGTTTGAAGCTCACTTGAACCTCAAAATTAATCTAAACAGTGATAAAAACATCCTAACTTCAAACTGCCATAAAATCCTAAATAATCGAGCTTTTTAAATAAAATAAAATGCGAAAATAAAGCTCTCAATCTTATCTTTAATTTTTTTAAATAAAAAAGATCTTTTTTAATATAAAAAAGAGTATTTATTAGCTTTGAAGTGATCTACTTTTTATCATTAGGTAGAATTATATAATAAAATCTGGATTATAATATTTTAAATTATTTTTGCTTTAATGTTGAGTATAGTATACATATTATAATTTTTACACCAATAGAAAGATGGGATCCTTAGCTTTATTTTGATAGTTTACAGTGTAAAAAAGCATTAATTTTTCATTGAGTTATTAATGTTTTAAATATAAAATGTGTAATTAGTTACTTTTTCAAAATTGAACTGTTATGCTGCGACTTGAGCAGCATGTGCATTAGAAAATGGCCTAATCCCTAAAATAATGACCCATATGTACACCGAAAGTCAACTCACACCATTTTGTTTGTGAATCCATGTATTTTGGATTATATTTTGAATGGTTTCGCTTTGCGTGTGAGCACTTCTTTGCTGTATTGACCCATTTTGCCCATTAATGCCAAAAATCCCTGTTAACGGAGTGTATATTTCAACCTGATAGTAGGATTTCGTTTAAATCTGAGGTATTTTTGGTTGTCGCCATAGCTTTTAAAACTACTGTAAGCACGGGGTGTGGATTTGAAAAATTCATTTTGGATCTGTGTTGGTTTATGTTTTCCACTTGAAATATGTAGACACAACTTGCAACAGGTCTATAGATCTTGCATTTTGTTTTAATTAAATAAAATGTCATAAAGATGATACAAATGAGGATAAAAGCCGAATCTCTTTTCAGATTGCAAGCAATGCGGTTGAATTCAACTATCCCACATTTTGTCAACCCGGGTTTAATTCTACAGTACACTGACTTGCCAGCACATTTCACTTGGAATATGGGATACATAATTTGAAGCGAAAGCTTCTTTGATCTAACTTTATTCAAAACTGGGCACATCTTAGCTTGATTAGTTTGGGATTTCTGTTAAGTGTAGACTGAAAAGCGAAATATAAACTTACTCAGCTAAAAATATATATTATTAATAAGCCCTCAAAGTTAATCTATAGCCTTTCTTTGCACCGCAAACAAAAGAAATCATACATGGTAACATTTAAAAATGGCTTGTAAACAAGAGCATATATTAGCGGGAAGGGTAATATGGAATTTAGTACAGCTGGTAAAACTCTAATGATTTACATCTGGACGGAGATAGTGGGTTAAAAGTTCTGCCGTTGTTAGATATTTAAAGCAAATCCATTTACCTGAGATGAAATAGGGCAGTCTTCGACCAAGTGGCCAGTTTGCTGACAATCACTACATATCTGTTATGTTAGGGTGGTATGCGAATAGATGTTTACCAAATTCTTTTCTAGGGGCTCAAGGTCAAGGTTGAACTCCCTAAGGGAAGACTCCAGATCCTCTAGCCCATCAAGGGTCCCAACATCGTCTTCAGGAGGGGGATTGGACAGGCTTCTGGTTCGTGGCCAGTTTCACAACAGATATGACAAAATGGCAGATCATCAAGCTGATCCAAGACATCGGCATCCAAATCATCCAAGGCATCATCTAGTATCCCACCACGTTTAGCTTTGGCTAGCTGCTTTTGAAGGGTCTCGACTTCTTGTTCAAGCTTCTTTTCGCGTTCAGTCAGTTGAATGATCTCCTCCTCCTGTTCGTCGGCAAGCTTGATGAGCCCGTCTAGTTCACCTCTATACCCTGCTTCAAATTCCTCACATTTAAACATCAACTCTTTGACTTTAAAGGCAGAATCAGAGGTGGCTGAAGCAGCATCCAAAGCCTGCGTCAGCAGCTTGACTTTCTCTTTGCTTTCGTTAAACTGGACCATAACCCGCTCCATCTCTTCCTGCATCTCCTTGTACATGTCATCAATACGCCAATTATCATCCTCTAGGGCCTGGGCATCAGCCATCAACTGATCATTAGCTTCCGTAAGCTGCCGGTATTGATTGCTAAGCTCCTTCAAATCAGTCTCTAGCTGCAATATATAATGGTCACGAGATTCTACTTCGGCAACAAGGCTGTCATGTAGGTCCTTTTCGGTAAAATTCCCTTGGCGGAGTTTGTCTGAAAAAGCCTTGGCCTTGACTAGCTCATCCTCTAGATGCACTATCTGCTGTTCTAGATCTGCGACTCGGGCCGAGTCTTCTTCGGAAGCGCGAGGAAACTCGGGTGGTGCGGGACCTTGGCTGGCTTCCATCTGAGTCAGTGCCGATTTGAGCGCCTGGATCTGTGCTGCCATGTTGTTTTTCTCATTCTGAGCCTCCTTCAAGGCATCAAACTGCTTCTCCAGCTCTTCTTGTAAATCCATTGGTGGATCATTGGCGTTCTCCTCATCGAGAAACTCTTCCAGGGCCTCCTGCAGCTCAAGGTTTTCCTCTTGGAGCTTCTTAATCAGTTCTTCATTTTCGACGAGCCGAGGATCATTCTGATTTATCTCTCTCTCGGCAGTCAGGCGCTTGACCTCTTCAGATAGTCGCATGCACTCGGCATGGCTTTTAGACTCGGCATCAGCGGATAGTTTTTCAATGGATTGCACTCTGGCTTCAGACTCGGCCAGTTGCTGCTTAAGGGCCTCTACCTCGCTGCTAGGTACTTCGGTTGCCTTGAGCCTCTCGATCTCTTCCTTTAGAGAAGAAATCTCTTGGGAGGAATCTCGCTTTAAAGCGTCTAATTCAGCAAGAATATCCGCCAGTTTAGGGCTAGTAGACTGATCATGTGGCTGGGAGAGCTCCTCTTTGAGTTGATTGAGGAGATCGTCTCGGGTTAATAAATGACGATGTAGGTTCTGGAGCTCGGTATGAATGAGGTGGAGGTCGGATATTCTCTTTTTCAGCTCGTCAGTCAATTCCCCTTCGCTGCCAGGCTCATGCGAGGGCTCAACAGCAAGCCGCTCCTCGGTGCGAGCAAGAATCAGCTTTATGTCCTCGTCACACGAGGCGATACGGGAATTGAGGTCCTCAAGCTTGGGAGTGTCGGAAGCATTTGACTTTGAGAGACGGCGGCTCATGACTTCCTGGCGAGCACGATCGATAAATTCGGTACGTAGGACGCGGGTAGCTTCTGTGTGAGCGCGCTTTTTATTGATGCGAACTTGAAGAAGCTCATTCTGCTTGCGCAAAGAATGAAGTTGCGAGACAAGACTCTGGATTACAAGAGTGGGGTTGGAGTTGTTTGCATTTAAATACTCACTGAAGTCATTGTCTAGATCGTCTAAATCATTCTTGGACGTATGGACTGCTGAAGAGGGCAGCTTGCTTTTGGCCGATGGGGCATTGTCTGAGGTTGTGCTTGGGCCCAGGTTGGGACGAGGTTTGACAGGCTGCTTCACATCTTTGACGATCTTGCTGATAGCTGCACTTGACGCCGATGAGACGAGCAATGAACTATGCAGCACTTTATCAGTTGAAGAAGTAACCACTAGCGACGAAGGGCGAGGGCCGTTCGGGATTGACTTGGCCTTGAGTGGCCGTCTTCCTGATTGCAGACTCTTGGAGACAGGTTTGGTTTCAGCCCTATTGGAGCGTGTGGAGAGTCGCAATAACGTGGCTGAAACAAACACGCCTGAGTTTTCAGGACAAGTAAAGTACCTATCACCATTGGCTGTTCCATCGTTCTTTCCTGAACCTTTCTCCTCGAGCTCAATGCCCGCCCATATCCCCTCCTTGCCTTTTATAGGCCCCAAGTAGCGCAATCGACCAGAAAACTTGTCGTTTGTGGTTTCAACACAAGAGTCAAGTGGAAAAGAGCTATTGAGCGTCTCAAGGGTTACGCTTGGCTTTTTGGTACCAACAACAAAGGTATTTGGCGGCCTAATCAGAGATGATCCGCCATTAATGCGGGGTTTGCTGCCATGGGAAACCGCCCGAATAGGCGGCTTGGGGATTCTGGAGGGTGCACCATCCACTGACAAGGTGTTTTTGGAAGAGGAGGATGAAATCGACCCGTCGCGATGTGAAACTGCTACTGGAGGTGTTCCTGGGCTGCCTAAGGCTGGGCGAGATAGAGGTGAAGCACAGGGATTAGAAACGTAGTCGGCCTTTTCGGACTTAGCTTCACTCATGGAGCTAGATTGGGAAAGCCTCTTTTTCTGGCTGATCATATTCCTAGGAGAAGACTGAACCCCTGACATTAACTTTAAAAGGATTAGTTATAGGTCGGTTTAAGGCCACAACAAAGAAAATATTGGAATTCTGATGAACACTAACAACTATATAAACCCTGGAAAAATATACCATCTCAAACAAAAAAATACAGCTTATTTAACCCGATTGTGCAGAAAAGAATAAAAAATAGAGTAATCTATAGCTGCACATGGGGCATTGGTCGGATCCATGTAAGTAGATGTGAACTTTAATAAGCTAATTTTAAATACTTAAAAGGCTTAAATATTTTTAAGAACATTTAAATAAAATTTGTCTGGAGAAATCGAAACATAAATGAAACCTTAAACTTTATTTGCTAGCTCTATCGAAGGCAAAGAAACTGTTTACTTAGTCATACATGAATTTCTAGTGAATATTGAAGTTGCTATGAAGCACAATTTAATAAAATATCCACACCCAAAGACTCAATTAACTAAAGTAATACCTAAGAGTGCAGTGAGGTAACACTTTGGTAGCAGCAAGTTAAGGGGCAGATGGATATGAGGTTTATAGCTGATAACCCATATAACCTAAACAAAGGAATCCGTTGTTGAAGGGCGTGGCCAATGGAATGGGTGGCACATGAATGTTGGCTAGCTCAGGCATTCATCTTGCTCGTGGGTTATGAATCCACCAATCGTTCTCTTGGCCAACGATAAATCGTGTTCATTGCTTCAACATTGCTTCAACATGGTAAGTTGCTTTCAAATCCCAATGAACTCATGCATTCAGAATCCACGTGTAGGGAGCAGGATCTGCATTTATAACAGGAAATCTTTCTATCATTCCCAATCCAAGCAAAGCATTTATGAATGTAAGCAATCAATCCCTTTTCAATCCATAACCCCTGCCCCAACCATTCCAAGTGATAGATATTTATTGAAATAAACAAAAGCAATCAATCTAAATACACCTTCAATTTATACAGTAATTTTCAAACCTGTTGAGATAAACAAAAAATTTTAGTCTAAAAACAAAAACAACTCAGTCTAAAAGTGAAATCAAATTGGATCCAAATCTATTGTAATTTAATATAAATTCCTTAATTTTTTATTTTTGTTTCAGACTGAGTTGTTTTCGTTAATCTCAACAGGTTTGAAAATTACTGTATTTAAACTATGATAACAATTAAAAATCACCATCCAAACCAATAAACATTTAAAGCCTCCAGCCAATAACCAACTTATTAAACAATAAAGCAGCTCTTATACCCAGTCCTAAATAAACAACCACTTTAAATCATAAATACAGTGAATCTGAAATAAATTTAATCAATAGCCATCCTAACAACGAGGCCAAAGAATCCAGTGTGAATCCACACCAATTCTTTTAGGGATTACTGGCATTCTTGAACAGCCACCCAGTTCCGCTTTAGGCCAGCTAAAAACTAGATGCCTAACAGTCACCAAATTAGACATAATTAATAATAAAAATTGACTAAAATATATGTTCCTCTTACCAAGTTTACTTCACATTAAAATATTATAATGGCTTCTTTTGCCAACAACCAAACCAATGAGCTGTTCCCTAGGTTTAATAAAATTGGGCAAGAGTACACCAGGTCTGTTAAAATAGTAACCACAGCTGCTGGTGTAAGACCTGAAGCTCATAGAAATATGGCTATAAACTAAAACCTTAAGTCTTAGTATACTTATATTGGCCAAATAGAAAAAGATAATTAATATTTGCAAAAGTAATTAGATTAACACTCATTTGACTTATAAGAAGTGAAATAGGGACTTAGTTGCTTTATTAAGCTAAGGGAGATAAAATAAAATCCTGTCTTGATAATAGAAGATTGGTCTAGAACGCTGATTTCAAGATTGAGATAATGACCAGAGCCAACAGCAGTGTTAAAACTGTCAATAAACAAAGATTGAATATTATATAAATTACCTAGTTGATAATACAAAAAGCCAAAAGAAATCATAAGGGAAAGTTTATATTTCAGCTAGAAAAATGTAAATCATAAACAAAAAAGACAAACTTTAAAAAGAGACAAGCTCCAAACCCTAACAAGTACCTTTTTGAGATGCAAGTAAAACAATATCAACTTGATGTTGAGATTGAAAACTTAAGTTATCTTCAAAATTTGACATTTTTGGTTTGATAAAGGAGATGAAGTTACTTCTTGTGGTTAATGTTGGTGTTCATCTTGTTTTGCCACAAGAAAAGAGTTAACTAAACTTTTAACTAAAAATAGTTAACTAAAGAGAAAAAAGTATTAAAAAGATAATTATCAGCAAGAAAAGACCAGGAGACAACCAAAAAGTAGTAAATCTTGGTTAGATCAAAAAAGGCAGTAAAAAGAAGTCTGGGAGACCAAAACCTCAAGTCTGAAGTCTTGAAAAGCGGGAAAAACAGGCTAAGAAGAAAGAAAAGAAGAAAGATAACACAATTACTGTAAATTCAGAACCTAAACATAAAAATGTGGGATTGTCAAATCCTTGGTCCAAATTTTGAATCACTTTTTTGGGATGGCCTTTTTTTATTAAATTGATTTTTTTGATTATTTATTTGAATATTTGAAAATGCAGGAACTCATAGACACTTTGCAAAGTTCAAGTTGAACTGCATATTTCCAATGGACAAAATGAATTAACTGGAATCAATTTTGAAGCTTTCAAATCCATCAACCATTTTCATTAAGTTTACTATGTTTTTTGGAATTGTGGGATTGTCAAATCCAAGAACCAAAATCCAAATCACTTTTGAATTCCACTAGTATGGTGCTAACTTTACAATATAAGATAATAATTTGCCCAGGAGGGCCAAAGGTCCGCTTGCGGGTACCATCAAATCAATCAAGCCAGTAAGAGTGATATACATCACCCCAAATATCTGAGTGAAAGTGAATTCATTGGCTGCAATGGATTCTTGTGGGCAGTTGGGCTGCAGGGTGAGAGGTGGTGTCATTGGAACCAAATACACAGGCAGGTAGTTGTACTTGTTGTGAAATAGCAGAGGTGGTATGTGTGATTTTGGTTCCCTCTCTGTAAACAGTTTCTGTCTCTCTAGTTCTAGCCTCTGGATCATAGATTAGGATTTCCTCTAGGGTGAACTCTGAGTACGTAGGGTTGGGTGGGTAATCAGTGAAGTGCACAGGGCTAAAGAGAACTCCTGGTGGACGATATAATTTGGGCAGCTGGTCTGCGGTTTCTTGGGGTTGGTGGGTGTGAGGTGCAGAACCGCGGGAGGTAGACTGCAAATGAAATAAAACTAAAATCAAATATGGAATAACCTGGTTGAACCAAAGGTTCATGCCACTTTATTCCAAGAATGGCAATGGGAAACTTTCTGGCGGTCCAGGGTATAAGTATGCTCATCTGTCATGGGTAAACTTTTACAAATTTCTTTGGCCCTGGCGCTGCTGTCTACTAGGGTTTCCTAGTCCTTGGTGGCATCCTTTGCGGGAGTTAATTCATTGGCTGGTTCAAACTGAGAACACTCAAGTTTTCTTAGCAGGTCATAAGATTGGTCATCTCTGGATGGCCCACATTCTATAGGAAATTTCTTTGTTTGCCCTTCCGTGATGGCCCAAGTTATTTCAGGATCTATGGCCTGGACCACCTGCTGATTGGTTGGGTTAACAGGAACCTTTAGTGTGGGGAGTGTCAATGTAGGTGGTTTTGGTTCATCAAGCTTTAGGGTATTTCCCAAAGTCAAACCTTGCTCTGGTTTAAGCCCAAAATCTGTGGGCAGCCAGGCGGCTGGTCCTGCAGGCTGGCGGCCTGCAGGGTATTGGGGGTTGAATCCTGTGGTTGAGGTTTTCCTATGAACATGGTCAACAGCAGTTTGTCACTTGTGACAACTAGAATCCAAATTGAATGTACAGTAAGAAACTAGGACAAATCAACCCAGATCAAGAAGCTTCACTCTGGATAAAATCAAATGAAAAATCCAATCTCAACAACCATGTTTAGACATGAAATTAAGTGAAATGTAAAATTGTCTAAACTGGAAATAATGCAATATTCTGCACTCTAAATCACTAATATAGCAACCACAAAACCATATAATGATATATGAGCTACCCTCCTGATGACGCAGAAATTTTTAAAAGTTTTTTGGTCCCCAGCGTAGCCAGGGGCCATAAAACTTTGTTTAGAGGAAGGAGGGAGAGGTAAGAAAGACAAATAATCAGTTTAGTACACTATATGGGTCATTATTTTAGGGATTAGGCCATTTTCTAATGCACATGCTGCTCAAGTCGCAGCATAACAGTTCAATTTTGAAAAAGTAACTAATTACACATTTTATATTTAAAACATTAATAACTCAATGAAAAATTAATGCTTTTTTACACTGTAAACTATCAAAATAAAGCTAAGGATCCCATCTTTCTATTGGTGTAAAAATTATAATATGTATACTATACTCAACATTAAAGCAAAAATAATTTAAAATATTATAATCCAGATTTTATTATATAATTCTACCTAATGATAAAAAGTAGATCACTTCAAAGCTAATAAATACTCTTTTTTATATTAAAAAAGATCTTTTTTATTTAAAAAAATTAAAGATAAGATTGAGAGCTTTATTTTCGCATTTTATTTTATTTAAAAAGCTCGATTATTTAGGATTTTATGGCAGTTTGAAGTTAGGATGTTTTTATCACTGTTTAGATTAATTTTGAGGTTCAAGTGAGCTTCAAACCTCAAATTAAGCATTCTTTAAATGGAATTCTTTAATATTTTATCATTTTAAAAATATGCAGAAGAGTTACAATTAACTGAATACATCATTTTAATTGATTTACATTGATTACAAAGAGGATATGATGTAAGAATAATGCTTAGCTGCTTCACATATATCACTTGTGTATGAAAACTGGGTATTTAATTAATTCTGCAAACATAAATTCAAGTTCAAACTATAGTAAAAGCTATCACACCATTTCTTTTAGAATGGTGTCATTTAGCTTGGTATATAAGAGCTAAAGCATGACAAAGCTTCTAATCCAAAAGACCCCATTCAAGGGCCACATTCTGATCAGAAGTACTCCATCATTAAAGCACATTTCAGAGATCTGACCAAAATACAGATTCAAAATACTACCATGTCCTCAGTTAAATTTATTTCTGCCATGCTACCCTTTTTTTCTTGGGAGCTTCAACAAAAAGAGAAAGAATTATAATGTTAAAAAAGGCATTCCTCTTTATTGCTGGTGATGATCTTGATAATTTCATCAAGCACTTCCTTACTCAAACTGAATTTGGGAAAGCTCAGTTCCTGCCAACTATTCAAAATCAAAACAGCAATGAGTTCATTGAAAACTTAAAGGATCTCATGAAATCTTCTCCCCAAAAGCATCTCCCAGCCTTGCAATCTCTGGTTACTTCCAGCTACTCTTTAAAAGAGCTCAATGATATGGGGTTTAATATAACCAAAAGTGAGTTTGAATACTCAAGAAAAATAAATAAAAATAAAAATGTAAGCTTAAACAAAAAAAGCCAAAAAAATAAGAACTACTCATTAAAAAAAGAAATAAATAAAAAATAATTAAAAAATTGCTAGAAAATTCTTTTGAAACAAGCCAGTTTACAAAAAAGTGTCTGAAAATTTTTATAAAGATATTGAAAAAGAAATGAGTGATACTCAACTACAATAAAATACTCTCTCTTAAAAAAAAGAAATATATGAAAATATGAAAATATGAAAATAAAAAATGAAATTTCAGTTTCAATTTCTACTTACTATAAATTAATTACTAAAAATATAATAAAGAGTAAAAAACAAACTGATATGTGCAATATTTTTAATTTAAAAAATTCACTAGAAAAGAAGAAGGAAGAATGTGAAAGTAAAACTTACCATTACCAGAATCTATAGACAATGACTTAAAGACTATTAAGCAGCACCAAGACTTTTATGTTCATTCAAATAGGGAATATAAAAAAGATATTAACAAATTAAATGATGAGTCTTTTTTTGTAGTTATAGACTATAAAGAAAACTTAAAGGTTGGAAGTGGTCCAATTGAGACCAATAATTGCTTTTATTCAAAAAACCTATCTTATTATTAGGCTTTGCATTAGTTTTTAAAGAAAACAATAAAATTAAATATGAATATCATGATTTTTTGTCTCAAATATTATCACATGATTCTTTATTTTCAGGTGAATGTCTAATAAGTCTTCTTAAATTAGATAGATTTAAAAAATAAAAAATATAAAAGTGTGGACTGATTATGGAAATAATTTCAGATTATATGAATTTTTATATTACTTATTTAAAGAGGCACCTAAATATATTAAGGGTTCTATAAAATATAATTGTTTTATTGAATGTCATGGAAAAAGCATTGTTGATGGTCACTTTGGTGTAATATCAAAAATGTTAAAGGAGAAAGAAAATGAGCTTTATATTAACAATATTAATGTTCTTAAAAATATTTTTGAGCAAGAAGAAAAAAGAAAAGAATTATATAAATCAGTGCTATCAGGCTCAAATATTTCTCAAAAGTCATTTTTTATATTTATAAAAGAAAAGTTAGGCCTATAAAAAGAGAGCTTGAAGTTAAAAATCTGCGCATTAATCTTTCATATTTGATGAAAGATGGGAAGTTATGTACTTCACCTCTAACATTTGAAAGTTTATCAGAATATTCTGAGATAACTTATCATTTGAAATCACGTGATGATACCAGAGAAACAAAAATATTAGAAGATGCTAGTGATGTATTGGGGCAAGTTCATGAAGTAGGGCAGCTTACTAGAGGGTGTATTTTAAATAGAGTGATCAGTCTTTCAAAAACAACAACATTTTTTGAAACAAACTAAGAATATTTATGATGAGCCAAAGATGGGGTAATAGCATTTATAGCTTTGGGGCTGCTATTACTCTCCCATGCAACTTATCATAAATATTTTTGGTTTGTAGTTTGTAGTAGCACTTAAGATATTTTCAGTAATACTATAAGTTGCAATTTTCAATTCTAAAATTGATGACTTATTTTTGAAAAAATCATCTAAGCCCAAGATCAATTAAAGTTTTGTGAGTGATTGTATTTTAAGCTTTCTGAATAATTTGAATATGAATAATGTGATTAAGTTATAAAATAATCAATCTGGCGCCTAGGCATAACAAGAAAAATAATGACCCATATATTCATGTATTGCTATTAAGGATACTTGATTACAGTAGATTTTAAAAAATGCTAATGATAAAATAGAATTATAAATTACAATCTCTTTTATCATGTTGTCTTTTCCTTGGTGTGTTGATAGTTTATTTGCTATTGATAATGTGCTTGTGCTTAATTGGATAATTCACCTCCTATTGCCAAGGCAACTGGAGACAAAACTATCCAATTAAATGAATGCATATTATCAACCTCAAATGAGCTATCAACACACCAAATAAAAGGCAACTTGATAAAAATATATTGTAATATATAATCCTATTTATTATAAGCGTTTTCTAAAATCAACTCTAATCAAGCATCTAAATTTTAGCCGTCCTAAAATAAAAGTGGGTGATTTTTGAGAATGCTTATGATTCCTAAAAAATAGCACAAATACACTCTAGATCCTTTGACTTCCTGTTTGAGATGCCCATAAATTATATTTATTTCAAATTCACCTCATTTTTGATTTGAAATTTGGTTCTTGGATTTGACAATCCCGCAATTTCAGATTTGTTAATTTTTAGATGATGTCTATGATTTGTTTGACAAACAGGAAATCTCAAGTTGTACATTAGAGTCCCTTATTTCTGATTCATGTATCTCTCATTTGTTTGTGTGTTTTGTCTTTTGTTAATTGAGTTATCTGTTCAAGGGATTCAAAATTTGCCAATTTAAATAAACAAAAAAGGCAAATTAAATGGTTGATTTTATAAAAAATTATTTTTCACTCAGCTGAGTTGCCCGCAAAAGTGATTTGAAATTTGGACCAAGGATTTGACAATCTTGCATTTTTACGTTCAGGTTCTGAATTTACAGTACAGAATCATTCCAGCCATAAACCTTATCCCAAAAAGACACCAACTGGTTTTCAAACATCAGCCAAAGGAAATATTGCATATTGCTTTATGATGATAATTATGAAGTGTGATACCAAAATGCCCCTTGTACAGGTTTGGCTCCAAATAGGGCTTCATTAAATCTTACTAACAAGAGAAAAAACAATTTATAGATGTATGGTGTTGTAGTTGACACTATAATGATTAATAATCAAGCTCTTGATGAGCTCAACATGATGAACACTGGTCCATAAAATAGTTTCAAAGCTGTGAAGATAAGCAAAGCTGAGTCATTTCTAAGCAAAATATGTAAAGTTACTTATCCTTTTGGCTCTTGATTGAGTTATATTCCTGTGTCAATCCAAAAAGAACTCCCCAAAATCTGGCTAAACCCTTGAATTCCTTAGAGGATTTAGCTCATACTGTGAACAAGAGATTTGCCCTTGTGTACTCCTCCCAAGCCCCCCACTTTGCCTCTCTCCACCTGTCCATTGATAGAAAAAACACATATCAAATTGGTCTATTTATTGGCTTGGTATCATCCATTTTATAAAGATCTACAAGGGAGCCAATCAAAATATAGCATTGTCTCTGGCAAATTTGAAAAGTTTGGATGCCAAATTTCTCAAAAATTACTCATTGACTTCCAGTCAATCAGGTGATGGCTTGGAAATTAATCTAAAACCTTCTACTCTCCATGCCCAAGGGCAGCAAATTTTATCACCTGTCTAATCAGGGGCCTTCTCCCTCCTGGTGGCTCTGATGGCTGAAAATGCCTCTCAAATGGCAAGCAGTCCCATCTTGGGTTTCTGTTTGTCTATTTTTTATTCAAAATAAACTTAGTTTATTCCTTTGTTGAGTATATACTTTTAGGAAGTATAATAAATGAGATATAGGGGAAATTTAATAAGAGAATGATACTTTATTGGATATGAATATAGGATAATATATAGTATCATGGGAAGCCACATGACGTCCATGTACGCCATGATGGTCATGGGGCTTATCTGAGTAATGTTTCTCTTAAGTCACAAGGCTTACTCAAGTTGTGTTATGCTTAGGAGCTGGATCGGGTGATCCCTGTAATAGATGGTTGAATGATAATGGTGCCACCAACTTAATGATTAGTTGGTGAACTGTTCAGTGACTCATTTGGTGAACTACTTGGGGTGTCAATTTGGCAACCACCAGAATTAACTCATTCTGCAAGTTGACTTACTATATGTCAATAATCAGAGTTAAAAATACTTTAATGTCAACAGCATTGAAAAGTCAGAATTAAGTTTTAACTCATGCAGATTACTAAATGTTGACACTTTTTTAATAAGCAGAAACCTGTTTCCTGAACATTTTACTTAATAAAAATTAAGCTTCAAGATGCTTTTTAGGGTAATGTGACAATATAGATTTTAAAAAGTTCATAAAAAATTATACATGACAATTAAAAAAATTCATAAAAATACACTTTTATTTTACTATGAAATTAGCTATCTTTACTATAATAAATCTTTTCCCAATTATAAAAACAAAAAAATCCAATACACAAAAAGATACTACATAAAAAGTTACATATTATAGCAAAATATAACAATCAGAAACAGTAATATAAAGTTTTTTCTATATTAAAACCTACAAAAACATTTAATTTACTAGTAAAATACCAATATAGGCCATGTAATACAGTCTAAAGCATAAACCTATCAATAGAAAATTAATGATTTTATAAAAATAGTATCATAAATTATTAATGAATTATTTAGAATAACTATTTATTTAAAAATATTATTCTTAATATATAAGAACTATATAAAAATTAGGCAATACTCAATAAATTTAATTAAAAGCTAGACTGTGATCACCTGGTTACCATTAAGAAATGTGGCAATCTTCTTGATGTATTACCCAATCTATGAAAGCTTATACTTGGCCTTGACAACGTCCTTGATCTTCTCTTGATATTATTTCTCTTTGGTGGTTCTCTTTTTCTTGGATGGGTGGTTCTCAATATCTCTGATAGATGCAGCAGTCTTCCCCTGTTGGACTTTGAGGTGCTTGTAGAAGGTGTTATATCTGGGCTTGATTCCAAAGGAGGACTTGATATGCTTATGCCAGACCTCCAAAGATGAAGTAGTTTTCATCTCATCCTTAAGAACTGCCTGATAGCAGTTCCAGTTGGCTTTGGCTCTGGGCTTGCTCTGGCGCTTAGTGACCTTACGTCCAATCCACTGTGGTTCATAATATTCAATGAAAGGGTAGAAGGCACCATCATGTTTCTTGGCATATGGATCTTGGCATAGGAGGTCAAAGGCTTATCCAGTATGCTCTGGCTTTACAAAGGCTAGTGCTACAAACTGCTGAATTAAGAACTTGCACTTTCCTGATGTATCTAGACAGTGGAGCTTGCTGAGCTCAGGTAGACCCTTTAGTTGCCTGTTGTCAGACTGTCAATAATGGAAAAAACACCCCTGGACCTCTCCATCAAAGGTATTTACAAAAGTGTTATACTGGGCAGTTTCATAGTCCATGATTATAGTTGAGGGGCCAAGTACTTTATCTTAAGCTTCTTTTTCTGCAGCAAAGGTGGCTTCATCCTTTTCATCATCATCTGGATTGGCTCTAGTGTTATGTCCAGGGGGACTCTTTCTATTATTGGGTAGGGCTTCAATGCCCTCCTGAAGGATTTTAAAGGCCCTTGTGTAGATCTCTTTTGTTGCCCCAGGAAGCAGAAAGTAGGCAAATGGGAGCACCTTGCCTTCTATAACAGAATGTACAACCCATAGTTGGTAAAAAGGTGGGGGCGTAGTGCAAAGATACTTTCACATAACCAGGTCTCTGAATCCCTCAACTGCTCCAGGTTCTGTTGTGTAGCATAGCATATAATTCTTGCCTCTGCTGTAGGCCCATCATCATGTAAAAGGAATACCTCATCACCATTGAAAATTTTTAACTCCTCTGTCAAGACTAACTCTCCTTGGACCATGGCAGATTTCTTATGGGGGAATAGATCACGGCGTTTGTCATATATGTACTTCACTAACTGGTCGCAGTCAGGGATGAGCTTCAGGTTCTCATTACTTAGGTGTGTGGTGGCCTCAACTGCCAGATCAGAAGCCTTGACATCTTTGGAGACTGGGACCATTTGGTAGAGGTACCACTTTAGAAGCTTTTTGATAAGATTGTTTGGAGCATTGCATGTGTGCTCTCCTTTTTCACTAGTGACTTTATCCATCCTTCTGTATTGATTCTGGCAGCGCAGCTTCTATCTTCACATACATAATTCTTGATTCTTCCTGCTCTCTTTTGATTGTTGAAATTAAAAACATAGCCATCACAGACTAAACTTGCACCTCCTTTGACAGACATTAGAGGGGAAACCTGAGGGAACTTCTTTAGGAGCTTAAACTCTCCTTTGACGTTACATATATTGTGAACTTTTAGGGGATCCCATGGAACAATTGGTGCTTGATGATAGTCAGACAGGTAATCATCAGGATCTTCTTTATTGATACTTGATGAGAAGGATGGAGGTGCAGATTTGTTGGGTGGTGAAGGGGAATTATCTGGAGTTGGATTCTTGCGCTTTCTGGACTGGGATGAGCTTGATTCATCTGGGCTTGACCGGGGTTCTGGACTCTTGGGTATCTTCTTTCCTCCTTGTTTGTTTAGTGGAACCTCATCTCCTTCTGATTGGTACCAGCTTGGAGAAGAGGAGGGGTCAGTGGAGGGCTCTTTGCTTTCAGGGTCTGGGGTCTTCTCCTTTGTCTTCTGTTTTGTTGAGGGCTCTTTGGCTGGTTTTTTGTTGGGGTAGGAACTTTGGGCCTTTTAAGAGGCTTTGGGTACTTTCTTGGTTGACTTGGGGTTCTTTTGTGGCTTCTTGGAAGATTTGTCCTACAATAATCAGAGTAGAGTTCATAAAGTAAGAATAATCATGTGAGACATAAATAAAATTAAATAATAATCACTTGTTTTATTTTTTATTATGAATTAAATAGTTTATAGAAGTATGGAAAGTAATTTTAGAGCTAGTTTATTAGTAAAGAATAGAAAAAACATTTTTAAATAAAAAGTCAACATTCTGGTAGTCACAATAGTCAAAAATATTTAATTTAGTTTGTCAGCATAAAAAAACGCTTTAATTTTGACGTTGACATACTGACAGTCAGCATTAAAGTGGAAAACACTATGTAAATCACTTATAGAGCTTGGTTAATATTTTCCAGAGTTGGTTTTTTAAGTCCAAAATTGATTATTTTTAAATTTGAAAAATTTAAAGATTTGTATATGTAACTTATTAAAACTAAATAATAGGGATTGTAGAGGGAAGTCTAAAGTACAGCCCTGGGTACTTTGGCCTGAATTACCGTACCATTGAATGTATGCTTTTTGTTAAGCAGTAGTGTTTTACTAATAAACAAGTGAAGGTGTTGACATTCAGGCAGTCAGTGTTCTTTTATAGCATCTTTACTATTAAATCTAGCTTGAATTATGTCACTTTGCTTGCTTAGCTGAACCCCTTTGTTGCAATTTAGGCAACACATTGATTTGACACAAAGTTGACATTATAATTACATATATAAATTCTAGTTTTAACATATGCATTTTGGCTTAAGTGGACTTCCAGAAATAAGCTATAGTTTATCCAGTGAGTTTAAAATAACAGTAAATATCTAAATAATACAAAGAATGATCTGAAAGATGGCATATGTCTTTGTTCAATGCTTATCTTAATAAATATTTAATAAAAACAATAATATAAAAAAATTTATTTTTAGAATATTGTGTATTTTATTAAGAAATTTATGGATTCTTATTTGGGGTCAACATCCAGATATTACTTACTGTAGTCAACCTTAATGTAAAAGTACAAAGAAACTTACATTTTCATAGTAAATTAAATTAGTTTTTTGGCTTAAAATTAAGCCTTTGTTTAAATGGTGTCAAAATTATGTCTGTTCCTTTTTAATTTTGCAATTCTGATTTAATAATTCACTATGAAAAATTAGCTTAGTTTTGGAAATGCCCAATTCCGGCGGATAAATACTAAAATAATGTCAACTTACTGAATGTCAACAAATTGTTGACATTCAGTAAGTTGACTTGCAGAATGAGTTAATTCTGATGGTTGCCGTCAATTCCCCAAGAGTGAGTAATCAAAGATGTTGTGACATCTTCCCCTGGGGTACTGAAAGAGGAGCCTTGGGGATTTTCTTGAGTGTGTCGGGGATACAAGCTTAATATTGATCCAGTTTGGCGTTGAGAACAGGGAGTCTGGAGTTGCGCTGGGCTGTTCTTGCCTTACATAGGCGGAGTTGATCATAGTGCATATGTTTTAGTTCCGTTTGGGCCCTAATTCCTTTGATGAGGTAGGTATTGTTGGGCTTGACTTCCATGATAATGCCTGGTCCATGTAGCCCTGGATCTAACTTATGCTGGTTGTGGTTGACAACCCAGATTTTTCTCCAACTTGGAATCTTTCCTGCTGTAGGAGGATTGCTTCCCTCTCAACTCTTTTGCGTTCCATTTCCTCTTAGTCTTTTCTAGTGTGTTGTACGTTGGGGTCACTGTTGTCTGGCACCTTTTTGAGAAGAGGTAACTGTGATCCTGTGGCTGTACTAACAAGAGCAGGCTTTTGTCTATAGACAAGTTTATAAGGGCTTTTTCCCGTGTTACAGTTGACTTGTTTTACAGACCATGAGTGCTGTTGGCAACATGTCAACCCAGGCCTTTGGATTGTTAGCAGATAACTTACTGAGGGCTTCTACAAGCAAGCTGTTTAGTTGTTCTACTTGTCCATTTTCTTGAGGGTGGTACAGACTGGCTGTGATGTGTTTTATTTCATTCTTGGCAAGATAGATATTGGTGTCAATGGCATTAAGTTTGGTGCCTCCATCTGTGATCAGGAGGACAGGTTTCCCAAACTTGACTATAATTTCTTTCCCAATAAATTGTCTCACATCATTGCCTTTTTGTTCTTTTGTAGCTTGTGTTACAGACCATCTGGCTGTATAGTTGATAGCTGTTATGATGTACTTCTTGCCCTTGATTTTGGCAGGCTTTGGTCCCACAATATCCAACAACCATACCTTGAAGGGTTGTGTGATGAATACAGGTACTACTGACTTGGGTGGTGCCTTGGTTTGGGCATACTTTTCAAAGACTTTGCATTTCTCTAGCACCTCTCTGATATTGTCTATCATGTTGGTCCACCAGTAGTGTGTCTTGAGATATTTGTGCAAGTTCCTGCTACGGGTGTGCCACAGGTCTCTGTGATATTGGAGGATTGTGTCAATCTTTTGCATTGACGGGATATAAAGTACGGTGTAACCATTTGGAAGTACTTGGTGCAAGGTACTATATACGTTTTTGAACATATGTTTGTTCTTAATGACTTTCTCCTGGATGTACATTGGGGTGCCAGGTGGGAATCCTTCCTGGAGATTCCCCATGATTAACATGGGCCAGTTGGGATTGCCATCAGCGTAAAGGACATGTTTGCTGTATAGCCTTGACAGGGCATCTGCAGTAAGCAATTCCTTGTCTGGATTGCATTCAATTTGCATGGGGTATCTCTGTATGAGACTCATTCATTTGGCTTGTCTTCTTGACAGGTGTTGTTGTGTTTTGAAGAATATCAGTGATTTGTGATTGGTGAGTACTTTGAACGTTTGGGTCCCTTCCAGATAGCATCATCATTTCATGAGGCAATTTATGATGGCTACCAACTCTTTATTGTGTATGGGGTACCTTTGTTTGCAGTCATATAGTTTCCCTGACTCATATGCTACAGGGAGGAAGTCCTTTTCTGCCGCTTGGATACGGAGTACTCCTCCTATGGCGTAGTCAGATGTGCCGGTTTCTAACCCATAGTTCCCCTCACAATTTGGGTATTGGAGGATAGGGGCGGTGACCATTTTTTCCTTTAGTTGGCAGAAATGCTGGTCTTACAGTGGCGTCCAGACAAACTTGGTTGTTTTACCTGTAATGGCTGACAGGGGGCTGTTAGGGCACCCCAATCAGGGATGAATCTTCTTACGTAGGCTACCATCCCAAGGAATGTGCGGAGTTTGCTCTTATTTCTTGGGGCTGGCATTTCAGTTATGGCACATATCTTGTCTGGATCTGGTTTGATCCTGTCCTTGCTGATGATGTGACCAAGGAATGGAATTTTGGCCAAAAAGAGTTCACACTTTGATGGTTTTTCAATTGGTTTTTTTTCTTCAAGGGTGAAGAGGACCAGGCAGAAGTCTTCCCAGTGCTGTTTGAGGTTTGGGCTGTAGATGATGATGTTGTCCAGGTAGATGATTGTCCGTTTTCCAATATGTTATTTGAAGACCTTGTTCAGGAAGGTCACAAAGGTGCTGGGAAATTGGTCATACCAAAATAGAGAACAACATATTCAAAGGATCCATATTTAGTTCTGAACACTGTTTTAGGTATGTCCTCTGGTTTAATGTGGATTTGGTGATAACCTGCTGTCAAGTCAATTTTTGTGAAGATTTGGGACCCCCTCAGGGCATCAAAAAGGTCATCAATTAGGGGCAGGGGATACCTGTTCTTAATTGTGACCTCATTGAGTGCTCTGTTGTCTGTGACTAGGCAGAGGACTCTGTCTTTCTTGGCTACAAAGAAGACAGCGGTGCCAAAGGGCAACTTTGATGGCTGTATGAGTTGTTTCTCAAGGGCCTCATTGAGGTAAGCCTTTAGGGTGTTGTCTTATTGTGGTGTAAGGAAGTAGATAGGTTGTGCTTTAGATACACTCCCTTTTAGGTCAATCTCATGCTGTATGCTGCGGTCTGGTGGTAAACCTGATAGGGCTTCTTGGAAGATGGAAGGAAACTCACTGACTAGTTGATCTCAGATATTGTTCTCTTCATGTCTGGTATCTGTATTTTTGAAGTGGATAACTTAATATGTACAGGTGTTCCAGTTGATCTTGCTAGGGTCATTTTCCTCTTCTGTCTCCACAATTTTCACAAACACGTGATCCCTCATAAGTGTTTCAAGATGAGTTGGGTAAACATGATGATGTACCTCACCTCACTGTATGGTGAGTGTAATGCTATCCCAGTCAATATGAGGTTTGGGCTTTCTCATTCAATACAGGCCAAGTATAACAGTGCACTTGGGTTTGATATGATAGGGCACTGAGTGTAGTTTGTATGTCTCCAATTTGGGTGCAGAAAGGTTTTGCCTCCTGTGTGACTGGTGTACTTTGGTTGTCTGTCATGGTGACTCTCTTGATGTTGCTTTGGCCTGTAGGTAGTTTTATGAGGTTGGCAAATTTCTTGTTGACAAGGGATTGGTCTGCTCCAGTGTCAAATAGTGCAGTGCCCTGATATCTGCAAAAACAGAAATGATAAGTGAGGAGTTTATTTTCAGTTTTGGCAGCAAACAATAGAGGGTTGCTGTATGGTACTTGGATCATGGCAATTGAATTCACATCCTGTTTTCTGTACAAGTCTTGTAAATTGGGGGAAGGCAGCTTGCCTAAGCACTCCCTTGAGCTTTTCCCTCCTTGTTGGTATCTTCAGTACTTGCTTGGTTAGCCTGCACTGTACAGTTATTGGGTCAAGGATGAGTGTTGTTGGCTCAATTATTTTGCTTGTTTGGTTGAGGGTCCTTCTTGGCTGTAGGGCTCTCCTTGCACTTGTTTGTTGCACGTAGGTTGTCAGATTTTTGAGCTGCCTGCTTTCCTTCCAATAATACATCTTCAAGGTTCTTGCAGCAGGTCATGTCAAACTGTTGTCTAATGTGCGTGGGGAGGCCATTGTAGAAGTCCAACCGTGGCCCAGGTTCATCAAAGTTGATGGTGTTAGACGCACAGTCTTGTAGATTTTTGTATGCTGCAATGTATTCCTCAATTTTTCCTGTCATTTTTAACACTCTGAGTTTGGTCATGATTACAAAGTTGTAGTCCTTCATGAAGAACTTTTTGAGAAAGGCAGTTTTGAATACCTCCCAGTTTTCCTTCTGGTCAGGGTTCTGGACCAACCATTTGCTTACAAAACATGATGCAGTTCCTGTGACGCAAAGGGCAATCTCACTGACCCAGAGTTTTCAGGGGTAGTCCACTTGCTCAAATTTGCTTTGTGTACTGTTAATCCAGAGGGAGGCATTTTACCAACGTAGTCCTGCAAAAGCCCCAAATTCTGCTGAACATAGGCGTTGGAATACAATGTTAGGTATTTCAGTTTGATGTGGTTCTGTTGCGGCTGGGGCTGCAGGTACCAGTCTTTGGGCTTTGAGAGTGCTGTACTGTTTGATGGGTACAAGGACGTTGTTGTAGATGATGAGGCCTGCAGGGATGTCTTGTCCTTCTTCATAGTCTCTCCAGCCGTTAAGGAGTACCATTGCTTGGGTCCTTTTCTTAGGCATAGTTTTTCCTTTGAGTTGGGTAGGTATAGATAACCTACCTGTGCTACCACTGTCAAGTATATACTTCTGGGAAGTATAATAAACAAGATAAAGGGGGAAATTTAAGAAGAGAATGACACTTAATTGGATATGAATATAGGATAATATATAGTATCATGGGAAGCCACATGCCATCCATGTATGTCATGATGGTCATGAGGCTTATCTGAGTAATGTTCCTCTTAAGTCACAAGGCTTACTCAAGTTGTGTTCCGCTTAGGAGCTGGATTGGGTTATCCCCGTAATAGATGGTTGAATGATAGGAGTGCCACCAACTTAATGATTAGTTGGTGAGCCGTTCAGTGACTTATTTGGTGAACTACTCAGGGTGTCAATTCCCCAATAGGCAGTAATTCAAGATGTTGTAACACCTTTAAAATTTAAAATTTTGGGGGCTCATTCTGGGTCCTATTACCTAAAACTTTAGTGGAAATTTATACCTGATTTAACTTCTTCATTGCCCTCTGGTTTACAGCGGTATTGATAGCCCCCTAGAGATTAACATTAATGTTAATATAATTTTTAGTTGTTTTTGCTTTCAAAAGGGGGTTCAAACTTAAAAATTATGCTAGAAAATTATATGAATTCTTAATTTAAGTTTGATTTCTATTTTTTTGCTTATCTTTGACTTCAATCTTATTTCTTTTAATGTTAAAGTTCTCCCCAAGCTTCAGACTTTTTCAGCGGCCCCAAATTTTGCTGTGAGTACCCCCAATTGTAAGGTGTCTTCCTGTTTTTCCACCACTGTCAATACCAAAGACCTCTAAATTTTTTAGAGCATCCAAAATGCTGCTCCCAGTTTTTAAATTTATGGTTTTTACTATGGCACCTATCTTTTTGCTCATCTGGTCTACATCACCATAATTGTGGGCTTGTGTTCCCTTCTTGTCCCACCTGGTGAGAGAAGATATGGGACAGCTCCTGTACCTTCTGGATGATCTCCCAGGTAGAGCTCAGGGCTTGCTCTCTACTGGAGAGAATCTAGTCAGGAGCCTTACCTGTGGTAACCTAGATTTTGCCCTCCCAGGAATGGTCCCTGTGGTTCTCCCTCTGGAGAAAAATCTCTACACCCAATCCCTTGGTGCCAGAAAATGCACTTTCTCATAAAAACTTGCAGTCATCCTTGAAGTACACTCCCAGAGGTACCCCTGGTTGCTCACAGGCATGTTGCTGATGGTGTTGAATTTCTATCTCTCATAACTATCCCCTGTCTTGTTCTTCTGGACTCCTATTTGAGTGGTCATCTCAGTGTTACACTGGATGGCGTCCTGGTGGATCTCTCCCCCAGGATGGGAGCTGAGCTTAGTAATTTTAGCTCCTCTCTCTCATAAAATAGACTCAAAACTAAAAAAATCTAAGTCAAGCAAGTTTCAGACTACAAACAATTTGAATATTTTCAATGAACTGAAAAAGGTCAAACAAGAAGAAAATTAATAATCACAAAAATATATATTATATCAAACATCAGATGACTTATCCAAAAAAATCAAAATGACTTAATAAAACAAGTAAAATGAGTTGAGGTTGTCCCAAAATTTAAAACAATCCAATTAGGGTACAGATGGGACATCAAAAAAGGGGTGAGAAAAATCAAAATCCTGACAACATACAAGAAAAATTTCATGAACACAAAACAAAATAAAGTCACATGAAATTTATAATGATTAAATCAGAAAATAGAATAAGAACATTTTGACATGCAACCAATGATTATACAATTTGGTAACAGAGGTGTTTTATCAATTTTCAAGTCTCTTTATTTTTTATATAGTGTTTAGGAACTATCCAAATTGGGACTTGTAATTACAATAAAGACAGGCCCATAAAAATTAAAACTTCTTGTTTCTGTGGCTTATTTATTGCTTTAGTTGTACAATAATCTTTTCTAGCGCTTTGATTTTGCTGTGCTTGAAGAGAAAAATAACATTCAAGCCAGCACCAGTAGACTGGTTGTTATAAAGCCTTCATTTACACCTAAATATTTGATGTGATAATGAGGAAGCTGAACTATACCTATACCTGGCTCATATGAGCTCAGCCTTATTAATCGTTTCTAGGTGGATAGCTCTGCTTAGGATCCTTTTCTTGAAACCCCACAGGGCACCAATCAATCAAATTAGTGAACCTGTTCCAAAACAATTGCAATTAGATAGCCATCTGACTCTTGAACCAGTCAACCAGGACATAGCATCATTGGCCCAGAGACTCAAGTTATCAGGATCATCAATTATGATGATCCCAACATCAATCTTCATGAAATCTTAAGATTTTGAGTTATTTGAGTTCTGAGAATTTTTTAATTAAGGGCCAAATTTTATCTGAACAATTGGATTTATTAGAGACAACAACAAACAAACAGTCAATCAGGGATTTTAATAATAAGGTTAATTGCAAGTCTGGACCAAAACTTGAACCTGTAACCTTCTTACACTCTTTATCTTCTGGTTTGGATCAATGTTTAAAAGAGAAAACTAAGCTCCAGTGTGAAGATTTCAGCCAACCAGGTGTTACAATGGGCTCAGGTGACATTAGCTAACACCTAGCAGGAGCAGCAGGCTCTGAAAAGCCCAAAACACCCATTTTAAACTCTATTAAGTTATTTGAAACTATAGGTGATGAAAATCAAGCCCAAACCACCTCCCAAGACCCCAATTTTCAGTTAAAGTAAGTTAAAGACTTACTGATGAGGAGGAGAGATGTTTGAACTGTTTAGTAATATTTATTTTTTGAAATTTCCTTGAACAACTGCCCTGTTTCAAGTTTAATTTCCTTCCCAATTTCCCCAAACCAATTTCTATATAAGCTTCTGAGGATTTTTAATCACAATTGCTCAATCAATAAAGAGTTTTTACCCAAACTTAAATATTTTTATTGCTTGTAAGACTTTTAGAATTTCTTCCATGAAACCGCCTAATCATTCCCCATTTTGGGGAATCAGGCTTAAATGGGTGACTCTAATTTTGCTTTGTACTTTATCACACTTTCTTTTCAGATGGAAACATGCCCTGGAACAAAAACTAGCACTAAATACTGCAATAATAGGAAATGGGCACCAGTGGTGCCAGGGAAATGATATACTGCTTTGCTGTTCTCAATAAACCCTCTTACCAAGCAACAAGCTAAATCTGAGACAACCAAACCTGTGGAAACCAGTCTGTTCTGTCCTTTTGCCTCTGTCTCCTTGCTTACCTACTTGGGAGTGTACGCCTTCCTTGGGAGTTTTAATCCCTTACTTGGGAGATATTGAATCCTAGGGGAGTTTTTACAACTTGGTATGGTTTCTGTACCTATAGGTTCTATGATTACTGGGTTGAACCCTTCTGCCTTAATCCATCATGTTGGTAGATTATTCCCAGAAGGTTGGGTTCCTGAAACAAGTGTTCAATCATTACCACCCATATTCTTTAAGAAATTGTAGCACTCAATCAGTGTGGCCTGACCTGGGACTAATTACCAACTAATTAAATTTGACCAATTCATTGTCATGCAAGAATTTAACAACTTCCTGAACAAGCAGAATGGAATTGGGATTTCTAAAAAGCATCAGGCACTTGAGTCCCTGATCACAAAGCATATCAAAATATTCTTGATCTCCTGCAACAGGACCCTAAGCTTCCCCTGACCCAAGTCTGGAAACAACTTGCACACCATATCATATGGGTTTTGGTGCACATGATACATATCTGGATGCATGGCAAAGTGGCTTTGGTCTCAGTGTTGATCAAATTTAACAGTGACCAATGGAATGACAATGAGAATTCCCCATATGATACTGCCATAGTATACACCCTTACCTGATACTTGAAAAGCTTATCTGATGGTGCCATATTCATCTTGTATTAAAAATTGTCCATTGCATTTGACAATTTTGGGTGACAAGGAAAATCAAATAAAACCAATGGAAGAAAGAAAGTCAAAGGGGGTACTTTTTTGGTGCATTTCTGACTATTTATCCAAGTACTTTGTCTATTATACAAACCCTGATTACGCCAATAGTTATGAGTATAGCCTAATCCTTGGTAAATCACTTGACTCCTAGAAAAGCTCAAATTTCTTATATTGGGGTTTCTTGAGCCATCAGATGAAAAATTCTAAGGCCATCAAGAAATCAAAGAATATGGGCACCAGGCCTCAATTTACACAGCCAACCATACAGATATCCATATAGGCAATGTCATGTTTTATAATATTTGAGATATTGTCTGGGAGCACTTCCCACATATGTTCAATAATCTATGTATTGGGTTCAAGACCACACTTCCCTCTTTGGTTGTAAGATATTGGCTGACTTGTTTGCTCAACTTGTCTTCCTTGTGAATATGGTCAGCTAATCAAGAAAGGACAAGCACCTTCTACCCTGGGCCACAGCTGTCTACCAGCTAATCAAACCAATGATATACAAGGAATATACTGTGCTTTATCTGTCAGCCATCACAAAAAATCTGCCTAGTTCACACCCCACCACCAACCCTCCCCTGTCAGCCCCTCCACTCAATACCAGGTTCAGACTTCCCAATCTGGAACTTCCTATACACCTCATTTCCTATGTTATCCTGCCTCATAGGCATTTCTCTTACTGTCTTAAATAAACTCCTCTACCACAAAAAATTTTTGTTTGTATATTTTAGATTTATTTTTTCATGGTTTATTTATCTCTCTGAATTTTTCTTTCTTTTTTATCTATATTTTTAGCTTATTTTTATATAACAATATATGTTTATTATGCCATGTATCTGGATCCAGAAATCATTTTATTTTCAGCTTTTTAGAGCAGCCCCTTTTATTACAATAACAAAAGATCTGTTGGTTAGCTTATTTTACATTAGTTAATTATATTTTTATTATGTTTAGGGTATTTTCTGTGATTCAAATTCAAAACCTTAATGATAAACTTTAAGCCAATCAGAAGCTGTGTGTAAAAGTGACTGTTGTGATATAAAGAGTCATTCAAAGAGATTTTGATACCAGAGCGTTAATTAAACTGATTGTGGTGGTTTTGTTGTTGTGCGCCATTGCTGCTGTGGTAAGTTTTTTGTGGACTAGTGCTAAAACAGTAGCTGATTGAGCACTATTCCAAAAATAACTTGCCATATGGCAATGTTGCACAACAACAAAACAACCATGATCAGTTTAATTAATGCTCTGGCATCAAAATCTCTTTGAATGTCTCTTTATATCACAACAGTCACTTTTACATACAGCTTCTGATTGGCTTAAAGTTTATCATTGAGGTTTTGAATTTGGATCATTGGCAACTTCTTGAAACATAATAAGCTTATAATTACCTAATTTAACCTTAAATAAACATTGATTTATTACTTTTTCTGTCACAAAGGGCTGTTTAAAATTCTTAAATCAATACAGCAATTATTAAAGCATGGTAAACCACAAAGTAAACGACACAACCTGAGAATATCTAAAAAAATATAAACACAATGGGTATAGAGAATAAAAATAAGGGTATACTATAATTATAAAGAAAACAAACAAGGAAATCAAAGGTACAATAATATCAGAATAACACAGAGTTTATTAGAGTGAAATATATAAAAACATGCAAAAAGGTTAGTAAAAAATCAAATGAAAGAATTTGAAAAGGTTTTGAAGGATATTGAATTGGCTATTGCTGAGATCAAGACAATTGATCAAAAAATCAAGGAAAAGGTGAAGCCTGCCATCCTGAAAGGTAACAAAATTGACAAGGTGTCAGCCAAGGCCCTGATGCAAATATGCCTGATATGTCAGAGAAGACAATTGAATGTCTTCACAATGTTCATTATACTGTGGTCAAGAGACTTCAGTTCAAATCCAACACCCTTTCTGTGCTGTCTGTTTGGGTTGATGACCCAAGATGTACAAACATCTTAAGCCTGCCAAGAGGGCCTTTAAGAAGGACAAAAAATGGTTGTGCAAATTTTTGCACCAAAGATGGCTTGTCCTGAAAAAGCAGCTGTCACAGAAGTAGCCAAAGAAGGTAATAAAAAAGCAATAAAAATTAAATATTTACCTTACTTTTTTTATAGAATTATTGATGTTTTTGTACAAAAAGATGTTTTTCCCAATGTTCCTGCTACTTCTACACTAACTACGCAAGCCATGTGGGCTGGCAGCTGGCGTTTACTTCTCTAATGGTCTGCAATCTAGAAGATAAAATATATGGAGTCTTCCCAATGTCTCAAGATGCCCTCTCTCCTCTGACCCCCAACAGAAACACAGCAGGATGAGAAGTAGCAGCATAAAAAGATGTACAGCTGGTCTTCCTGGACCTGGCAGCCCTTGATAGAGTTTACTGTGTAAGCTTCATTGAACTTGTTTGGGATGTCCTGGGGATGCTCTCATTTAAGGAAATATCAGAGATGAAGAGAGGCTAAAGGGGGTGCTTGCTTCATCTTCCCAGTTGAGAACAAACTGGCTTACCTGATTGAGAACTTTGATAAAATGGTGTCTGAACTGGCTGTTGTAAATGCAACAGCTGTTAATAATACCGAAATTCTCCTGGCTGACTTTGGATTGGCCTGAAGCAAGGAAAAAAGGGAGGTTCAATGTCCATGAAGGCAACCTTCTCAAAAAACACAAGAAGAAAGTAAGTGTGGTTTTTAGTAAACTGTGTGAATTCACAGAGGCCTTTGCTGGGCAAAGGCTCCATCTTGTGGTCTATCTTGGGTTTTATTCTACTTTGGGATGGGCGCTGATGTCAAGGACCTGAACAGGGTCTTAATTGGGATTGGAAAGGCCAGGCTCTCCCTGGACAACAAGAAGGTCCCCTGGGATATGACTTGGTTGACCATGTGATACAGGACGCCCTGGTCCTGTCTGGAATTTACAGATTTTCAGCCCTGCCAGAAAAGCTGCTCCTGCATTCACACCTAACAATCCTACCTTTTAACAGAAGGCAAGAATACTTCAATTGTGGTGTATCTACTGTTTACAGTGTGGCAGTGGAGGTTGTGCGCCACCTTCATTGCCAAGTGGTGACATACAGGCACACCCATCATCAGCAAAAATGCCAGGGCCTGGCCTGACAATTTTATTATAAGGTTTAGCTACTTTATGTTTTAAAGAAATATTCTGAGTTAACAACTTTGTTGCAACCAAGTTTCCAGACTTGCCTACCAACATATCTTACAATACACAGGGGGTGCTTGATGAGTTGCCCCTTGACGTGTCTAATGACATGAACCAATCTGATGACAATTTCAAACTGTGGGCACTTTCTCCTAATTAGGATTGCTATCAATTTGAACTGCTGATCCCCACACAAGTTATTCCTTGGCTCTGAACCTTACGTGGAACATGCCACCATACCATCCCTTGTGGCCTGGTGGCTTTCCCCATATAGTATACTAATCACAGTATTCTATAATAAACAACATCTTATTCTTATCATACCTGTCCTTTCTATTGGACTGTTGTCTTCCCCAATTCAAATACTGAATCCTCATTGGTTCAGTTGCAACAGTGGTAGCAGCGGTAGGTTTAAAACCTACCTAAAGAGAAAATTCCCCCCAAGAAAGGACAAAGTATGGGCTGTATGGCTACTCCCCACCAAGAAACTTTCCTGCCAATCCCCAAGGGGGACATCCCCAATGGGTAAGTCATCTATCAAGACCAGCTGGTACTTACAAGCGTGTATAATTGACTCTGCCTTGGGCAGCACAACACAAGTGTCACTCTTCCCCAGTTGGACCTCTCCCAGCGCATGCTCAACCTCTAGCTGGAATCCTTTGCAGGAGGTGTCAAAGGAGCTGACATTGTAATTTGGCTCCACTCTACCAAAACCTGCCTCTGTATCTGTCAAGTACCTGAGCCCATGTGGGTTGCCACTGCTTCAGGCCGCCTTATGGAGCCTGCAGTAGTCTGGTTCACCAACTGGGCCATTCAAGAAATAGAAATTACCTGGGTGTTGTTCAAGGATGCCGCAAAGTCCCACTACAGCAAAACATTTTCACCCATTGTAGTGGAAACTCCCCTCCTGACTATTAAACAGACTGGGTCTGTCCCTGAATATCTTGCCACCGCCCCAAAAGCCATGACCAACAGGAACACCATGCTCTTCACCTTGATTGTTAATGGTCTCAAACCTCATATCTGTAAATGGGTTCCTGTAGGTTGATGCACCTCCATTGATGACTGCTACAAGGCTATTGGGGAGGCCAATAATCAGGCTTCAATGGGCTTCTGCCGTTCCAATGACGCACCACCCCAACCTTGTCCTGCACCTGGCAGCACTCATAGCCAAGTAGGTTGCCGCCAGCCACGCCAACAGAAAAATGGGGTTAAGTGTCCCTGTGAGGGGGAAATCCAACTAGCCCAGATTAAAGACCAGGGAAAAGTCTGGGGGTTTTAGTTACAAGAGTTTCTACAACCCCACTTGACCCTCACTTTCAATCCCTTCTTACAAAGAACCCCTGCAACTACAATGTTCATGAAGTTGAGGACCTTGACATCTTCCAAGTACATAGCAATAACCCCATACTCCAAGCAAGCCACTCTTCAAATAAAGTAAATTTCTTGGCCTACCCCTTCTGTTTCAGTGAGCACACCCACAAACTATTGGTAGACACTGGGGCCAATCACACCATGGTTGACCAGGCGTTCACTGATGCTCAATAATTAGACCAAGTACCAAGCAGGTTCAAGGCAGTACAAGTGACTGACTCCTGTATAATAGCAATTACCCATGAGACAACACCCTTCTTGATGAGAATGGAAAATATTCAGGCTAAGCTTTCTGGGCCAATCATGGCAGAGCTCAGCCACAACGTCATTGCTGGCCTTGGCTGGCTCCGTCACAACCGTCCCTACATTGACTGGGATATGTCTGTAATTACCTTCAATAGAAATGGGGTGGGTTTCCAGATATACCCCGTTGAAATGAACAAGTTGCTTCACAATACTGTATTTGTTAGAATAACAGAAACAGGCTCATACAAGTTCAAGGGGGGAAACTAGACTTGAATCAATACTCAGTTGAATTTATCTGTGCAGAACCACCTGCGGCTCTCCCCTTGACTACTCCACCTCAACCAGCACTTGCTGCTGTCCTTGAGGAGTATAAGGACGTTTTCAGTGAAACACTGGACCAACTATCCCCTCCCTGGGAGATCCAGCATGCAGTACAACTGCAAGGGTTGCTTCCCAAGGCATGTCTCCTCTATTGATTGACACCAAAAGAAGATGAGACCCTCTGCCAGCACCTTGTAGATGCACTTGATAAGGGCTTTATACATCCCTTGCTTTTGCCATATGGGGCTGCTATCTTCTTTTTAGCCAAGAAGGATGATTCCCTTTTCCTGGTCATAGACTACCACGCCTTAAATGAGGTGACTGTTAAGAATAAATACCCCCTTCTGTTGATTGACAACCTGTTTTACACACTTGCAGGCACAAAGGTCTTTAGCAAGATTGATCTCATTGCAGGGTATAACCAGGTCTGTATTGCACCAGGGGATGAGGCAAAAACTGCCTTCTGCACACACTATGGGTTGTTTGAGTGCCAGGTCATGAACTTTGGAATGAACAACACTCCTTCCACTTTTTCCATGTTAATGAACAAAGCATTCAAGGAATTGATTGGGAAGTGTTTTGTTGTGTACCTTGACAACATTATTGTCTTCAGACAATATCAAATCACACAACTCCAACACCTCTGTGCTGTCCTTGACACCCTTTGGAAAAACCAGTTGAAGGCTAAACCTTCCAAACGCAAATTCCTCAAGTCAGAGCTATTGTTCCTTGGGCACACTATCTCTGCACAAGGGATAAAGCCCAACCCTTCCAAAATCACGGCAATCACCAGCATGCTGCCTCTTACCAATGTGGGCCAGGTGCATACATTCTTAGGCATGATTACCTACATGCGCAAGTTCATCCCTAATTTCAGAGAGCTAATTGCACCTCTCACCAAACTCCTCAACACTAAGCAGCACTTCCATTGGACTCCCAACAGAGATCAAGCCTTTGAGACGTTGAAGCAAAGACTTACAACTGTGCCTGTATTGCAATTCCCAAATTGGAACTGCCAATACAAACTCAAGACTGACGCCTCTGACGGGGCCATAAGGGGTGTGTTACGGGTGAAAACTGATAAGGGTGTCTTCCTCCCTGTAGCATAAAAATCCAGGAAGTTCACTAATTCAGAACAACGTTACCCAATCCATGACAAGGAATTATCGGCAATTGTGCACTGCGTTGAGAAGTGGCACTGCTACTTGGAAGGGGCCACCTTTCCACCCCGTGTCCTGACAGACCACAAGTTGCTCCAGTACTTCAACACGCAGTCCCACTTGACACGCCGCCAAGCAGGCTGGGTTGAGCGTCTATCCCCCTACCAGTTGTGTATTGATTAAAAGCCTGGGAAGGAACTTGTCACCGCTGACGCTCTTTTGCAACTCTATGTAGTGTCCATCAATGGGGATGATGGTTTGGATCCAGATTGGCCCATGCTCTACCTCTGTCCTGAGGCAACTTGCTACAAGGGCCTCAACTCGGTAACCATCTCCAAGATGAAGGACAACAAAAGTCAGTTCACCACTGATGCTGGTAACGTCTGCCATTGGGCAGAGACCAGTGAAAAGACGCCTTACATTCCCACCACGCAACAAGAGGACACAATATTGCACTACCACTGAGCCCTGGGTCACATCAGAGGGTGTAACATCTTCAAAATCATGAAACATAAGGTTTGGTGGCCGCGTATGCACCAAGACATCTTGGACCTCCTTGAGACTTGTGTGTTATGAAAAAAAGAACACATCTAAACCTGTACTCACAAGTTTATCCTACCCATTAAGGCCATGGAACCCTTATAACAGTGGGCCCTTGACATTGTTGAACCTCTCCCCAAAGACAGACTTGGGAAGAAGTACATCATCACAGCCATTGACTACTTCACCCGTTGGCCAGTACATGGGCAACTGCTAACCACACTGCCATCACCATCACCTGCTTCATAGGCAAGGAGATTTTGGCCTGCTTTGGGCGACCCAAACACCTCATTACAGATGGTGGCCCCAAGCTTGTTGGGCATGTCATGAAAGCATACTGCGCCAAGAATGCCCTTCAGCAAATAGTCACAACCCCATACCACCCGCAAGCCAATGGATGCATGGAACAATTGAATGATTTGTTGATCCAACTGATTGCCAAACTCTCACAGGAACATCCTAATAACGTGTGGACTGAACAATTGCCCACTGCTCTACTCATCTTATGAGTGAGGGTCAACAGAGGCACCAAGTTCAGCCCCAGCAGCCTGGCCTTTGGTATGCCCAACAACTTGGCAGGAGTAGAGCAGGGAAAACTACTACCCACAGTATCTGCAAGACCTCCCTTGTTGCCTACCCCTTCTCTGAGCCAGTGGTGTTCCAAAGCCCAAGAAATTGAGCACAAACAGATTGAGGGAGGGACAAAACACCTTGAGGCCAGATACGCTGTAGGAGACCCTGTATACGCCCTCAACCCCAATTCTGCTAAGTTAGAACCCAACCACTTAGGGCCCTTCAAGATAGCCACAGTCTATGACAACATTACCTACCAACCTGAAGATGCCCAAGGAACACCAAAAGACTCCACCACAATTGCTTGCACCCCTGCCGTGCCATTCCCACACAAAGGTTGTTTGTGCAGACTTTCCAAGACCTTTCACAGGATCCAGTCCTAGTGTCTGATAATGAGCAGGGGGCAAGGGGGTGTTGCAACCAAGTTTCTGGACTTGTCTGCCAACATATCATAAAATACACAGGGGGCGCTTGATGAGTTGCCCCTAGATGTATCTAACAACATGAACTGATCTGATGGCAATGTCAAATTGCGGGCAGTTTCTCCTAATTAGGAGCACTACCAATTCAGCCTGCTGATCACGCACAATTTATTCCTTGGTTTCAAACCTTACATGGAACATGCCACCCCCTTGTGGCCTGGTGGCTTTCCCCATATAGTATATTAATCACAGTATTCTATAATAAACAGCACCTTATTCTTATCATCCCTGTCCTTTCTATTGGACTGTTTCTTTCCCAATTCAAATACTGAATCCTCATTGGTTTAGTTGCAACACCTTCAAAATGACGTATTAATCTTGTTCCTAGCTTCTCTAGACCCTGAATTATGGACAATAATTGATCCAATTGCCAAATCACGCCAAATCAAAACAATAAGGATCATAAAACTGGTCAACAAACGCCGCAAATAAATCCAAGCATAAATCTACAATACCTGAATCAATCAGAGCGGCTAAATGCTTGTTAGAAAGCCACTGACAAGGAGAATCCAATTGCACTAATTTTAGACCATTAATTGAAGATCCATGTAAAGGACAAATATATTTTAACTGGGTTTGCCTTGGATGTTTTGCCAATCCCAGCCAAAATAGGTTTGAAGATTAGTCAGCTGAGAACCCAGATTAAGCCAAGAATAACTCATCAACAACTGAACCAATTTAAATGTCCAAACACTCAATGAAAAGCTACTGACAAGGGGAATTCAATAGTACGGGTTCTAGATCATCAATATAAAGTCCATGCAAAAACAAACCTTCTCAATTGGAATATGTGTGAAACTGGTCATGAGGTGTTCTATCTTCCAAGAAATTATTTCACTAAGAAGTATCTAAAAGAGTCAAGAAAGATCCAGAAGAATCCTGGAAAGGGTATAAAATTTCCCTATCTCTCCTGCTTCATATTGTGATCATTCTTAGTCTTGATCAATAATAAAGCTCAATTTCATATCCAAGTTTGATTTGTTATCAAGATTGCCATAGAGAGATGTACCCCTGTCAAGACTCCCTGGGCCTTGACAAAAAATAATAAATACCCTCCCCAGATAATATATCCTTTATTTTATTTTAATTCATAGGTTTAAAATGTATTTTAACAATTTTCAAGTTGGAAAAATGTCCATTTTAAAATAATTTATAACTAAAGTATATATTTATATATTATACAAAATTATATTGATTATTAAAGATTATCATATAATTTGAGAACTTTACTTAATTGCCACAAGTGACAGTTCACTTCTAATATTAAAGCAAGATTCATAATAAGGATCAAGCCCTGGTCCCTGCTTCCTGTGGGCCGCCAGCTCAGAAGACCAAGAGCATGGCTTCCTGTGTCCCATCAAGAACAAACCTGAAAGCAATTTCAATGTGAATCTACCAGGACCAAAATCCTTTCCAACACCACAAGAATTTGCAAGAAAAAAGCAACATTTGGGTCATTATTTCTTAGATTAAGCCAAGGCGCCAGCTTAAGCATTTCAAAGCCTTTTAACTTCTTTGGTATCATTTAAGTCATAAACTTATGTTTTTTGAACATTAGTATAATGCTTAGTTTACTGAAGAAAAGTTTAAGAGTGTAAAATATACAAATAATAGATTAAATCTTATTTCTATTAACTGTATTTTTTGCTAAAACCCTTTTTTCTATTTTAATAAGCCAAGAATTAAATATATGAGTTGCATGGGAGAGTAATAGTAGCCCCAAATCTATAATTGCTATTAACCTATCTTTGGCTCATATAATTAATTTCTTAGTTATTTTTAGAAAAAAAAGTTGTTGTATTTAAAAGACTATTTACCCTATGTGAAATATAAGTTTTTGTTATGCTTCCAACTTCATGAACATGTCCTACTAATCCTTTAGCAGTATCAGCTCTCTTTGTTTCTCTGTCATCTGTGCAGAACTTTGCACAATAATTTATTTTGGAGTACCTCTTAACATCCTCAAATGTCAAAGGTGAAACATACAGCTCACCATCTTTCATTAAATATGAAAGATTAACATAAAATGCTTTTACTTCAAGCCAGCTTTTTTTAGGCCTAGATTTTCTATCATAGATGTGAAAAAAGGTTTTTCAAGAAACATCTGAATTATTTACAAGTGTCTCATATAGACCCTTTCTTTCTTCCTCTCTCTCAAAAACCATTTTGAGATCATTTATACTTTTTATATACATCTCATTTTCCTTTTGTTTAAATATTTTAGATAATACACCAAAATGACCATCAACAATACTTTTGCCATGACACTCAAAAAATTTATTAAACTTAATTGTTCCTTTTATAATTTTAGGTACCTCTTTAAAAAGATAATATAAGAATTCATAAGATCTGAAATGATTACCATTATCAGTCCAAACTTTAATATTTTTAATATTCTTAAATTTATTATTTTTAAGCAGACTTATCAAACACTGACCTGAAAACAAAGAGTCATGAGATAAAATTTCAGATAAAAAATCATGATACTCATATTTAATCTTCCTATTTTCTTTAAAAGCAATTGCAAATCCTAATAAAGAAATAGGTATTTTCTCATAAAAACAATTATTTGTCTCTATAGGACCCCCACCTATTTTAAAGTTTTCTTTATAGTATATTACTATAACACATGAATTATTATCAAGATTATTTGTATCACTAATATATTCTTTATTTTGATGCTTATAAAACTTTTCATGTAGGTCAATAGATTCCAAATTTTCTTTAATAGATTTAGGCAATGGCAACTTCTTTATACTCAAATCCTTTTTCTTCATTTCTAATAACGTTTTTAAGTTGCAAATGTTACACGTATCAGTTTGCTTTTTGCTTTTAATTATATTATTAGGAATAAGCTTATAAAAAGTGGAAAGTGAAATAGAAATATTGTTTTTTATTTTCATATCTTCATAAATTTCTTTTTTTGTTTTCAATAATGAGTATTTTATTTTAGTTGAGTATTCACTCAACTCTTTTTGTAATTCTTCATAAATCAATCCAGGGGATTTTTTAGTTAATTGGCTAGTTGGAAATGAATGTTTTAATATATGTTTTAAAATATTTTTTATGTTTTCTTTTTTTACTGAATCATTTTTTTCTTTTTTATTTTTTTGAATTTAATGATGCTTTTTTAGTATTTTTTATTTTTTTAGAATATGAATACTCATTTTTTGTCATTTTAAATCCGCAATCCCAAAGCTCTTTCAGACTGTAGCTTGATGTAACTAATGCTCTTAGGGAAGGAAGGTGCTTGGCAGGGGACTCTGACATCAATTCCTTTAGGTTGTTAAGGAAATCATCTGTCTTAGAATTTTGTATGACAGGTAAGAAGGTACTTTTTCCAAACTCTGTTTTTAATAAGAAATGCTCAACAAAGCTGTTAAGATCACTGCCAGCAGTAAAAAGGAATGCTTGTTTAGGCATAGAGATTCTTTCTCTCTTAGTAGAAGCCCCCAGTGAGAAGAAGGGTGCCATCTGAGGTGCAAACTTGATAGGCTCCATAATGATGGTGGTTGGGTTCCTTGGCTTGGTTCAGGCAGTTCTTGCTTGGAAATAGATGTGCAGTTATCAGAGAGGAGTAAAGGTGTGGATTGTAAAGTAAATTTCTGTAAAGTTGAGCTGTTTAAATACCATGTTAGCTGATCTTTGGCACTACAGGCATAAATCCCCAACTGATCTCCTTAATTTATCAATATCACCCCTGAAGTCTGATATCATTGTTTATTTACCCCTTTTCATATTCTGGTTAACTGTTGATATTTCCGCAAATAGTACTTTAATCTCACTCAAACTAGTATCATTAGAAAGCCCTTAATCTCAGCTTTCAGAATTGTGCTGCAAATTTATATTTCAATACCAATTTAATATCTTGAAGTGGCTTTGAATGTAAGCTTTTAAAATTATTAATTTGAAATAAAATATGCTAATTAACTACTAAAGTATGATATTTTAATCAGTAAACTAAATTTAAAGTATAAATCCTTATTTAGCTTACTTTTAGTAACCAACTCAAAAACCTTTTTTTAAATAAACTTAATTTTATTATAACCTTTAACAGTTCTTAAAAAATGAACTTTATATATCTTAAATCTATCAACAAAAATGTTATTTTTAATCACATATAAATATTAGCCTGTATAATTAAATTTGTATCTTATTTTTATAGATACAATGACTAAGATCATTTTTCATTTAGTTTAAATAAATTTTAACCTTTATAAAATTTAATTAAATTAAGCAAGATTTTGATACATTCTTTTTTATGTTTGAATCTTTTATACATATTATCTCTAGCATACAGTATAAAAATATAATTTTATTAAATAGTTGTATAAAGCTATTTTATTAATATTAAATACTTAAAATTTTGAAAAGAAAAACTTTTACTCTCTTATAAGTTCTTATTATATATTTTCTATAAAATCTAACTTAAGAATAAATTACTTATGCTAAATGAGATCACTGAAATTTCAATAAAAGTTCAGTTTTAATTTTAGTTTTAGTTTTTTTAACTTTTTACTAGATTTTTTTATAAAACAAATCCAAAATCATTTAATATTTATTTATTAAATATGCAAAAAAGCTATCTGGCCTCTTTTTAAAAAGAGGGATCCAAAAATTATTATATTTTAAATTAAATATTTTAAAAAGCTAAGATTTTAGGCAATAATTCAATTTCCAACAAAAAGCATCATATCAGTTTTTATTGTATTTTTATGTTGCTCTTTTTAGAATGATGTCATTTTGTACTAATCAGCTTTCAAGAAATAATGGTATATGAAATAAGATTGTTACTAGATTTTAATACAGTTTAATTTAGCTGTAAGTAGAAAATGATTAATTTAATATAGGTTTTTATATTATAAGGATTAAATAAGATTTATTTTGATAAAATTGTTGTAATTATTTAAATTTATTGATAAGAAAATTAAAACAAAATTTTAAAGTTTTAAGTAGCACAATTAATAGGAAACAGATTAATCTAACAAATAATGACCCATTTGATGCCAGAAGTTTCTCCAAAGTGGTAACATGTGACAATGGCAGGCTGAGCAGTGAATGTAGCAATTCTGTCAATAAGGAATGCCTCAAACCTGCCCAAGGCCCAATAAATGGCACTTGTCCTGAAAAACTACCCAACACCAATAACCACATTGATGAACAGAAAGGTTCAGAGGTCTATTATGAAGTGACAGCCAATAGCAAACTGCCTGCACCTGACGCCATCCTGTCACCCCAGAATCCTGGCTCCAGCCTGCCCAAGCCCAGGAAACCCAACCTAATTAAGAAGCCAGAAAAAAGGAGATTTATACACCCCCAGGTCAAGACCAAACCCCATAATTATATTGAGTAACCAATCTTTTGCAAACCTTTGGTTTAACCAATTCCTGCCTTATATTATACTTGTTTTCTTTCACATCTGTACAGCTCCTACAGGCCCTGCTGCCCTTTCCATCATGCCAACAGAACCTGTGAAACCCACACTCATACTTTCCTGTCCTCTTAGTGCCCCATTTGTCCCAATACATTTCACTGAATATCCTTTAAATCCAGCCTACTCCAAGTTCACCTTAGAGAAAATTCTCCTTTCCAACCCTCTGGCAAGGTCACACAACCCCAAAAACCTTTGACAGAGAAGACTACTGGTATGCATTACAGCCCCACCTCTTTAGAGACAAATACAACCATCTGTCTGTATAATTGTTTTATATGATCCCTTCTGTCACCCCCCAGCCCAACCGCCTGCAAGATCTGGGTGTCACTAAAAGAGATCACATCCACCCAACTCTTTAGCATAACTTACATATCACTGACAGGGTTGGTGGACTACATATTCCCTTATAGTGGCCCCTGGTCCCTGCTAGACTGGCCTCTCTCTTATATTATCAAGTTAGCACTACTGTAAATTCAGAACCTGAACGTAAAAATGTGGGATTGTCAAATCCTTGGTCCAAATTTCAAATCACTTTTGCAGGCAACTCAGCTGAGTGAAAAATAAAATATTTAATAAAATCAAACATTTAATTTGACTTTTTTGTTTTCTTTAAATTGGCAAATTTTGAATCTCTTGAGCAGATAACTCAACTAACAAAAGACAAAACTCAGCAAACAAATGTGGGATACATAAATCAGAAATGCGGGATTCTAATGTACAATTTGAGATTTCCTGTATTTCAAATGAATCATAGACATGATGTAAAATTAACAAATCTGAAATTGTGGGATTATCAAATCCAAGAACCAAGTTTCAAATCATAATTGCAAGGAATTTGAAATAAACATAATTTATGGGTGTCTCAAAAAGGATGCTAAAGGATCTAGAGTGGATTTGTGCTAATTCTTTTAGGAATCATAGGCATTCTCAAAAATCACCCTATTCCATTTTAGGACAGCTAAAATTTAGATGCTTGATTACAGTAGATTTTAAAAAATGCTAATAATAAAATAGAATTATATATTATAATCTGTTTTTACCATGTTGCCTTTTCCTTGGTGTGTTGATAGTTCATTTGCTGTTGATAAGGTGTTTTCATTTAATTGGATGGTTTCACCTCCAGTTGCCTTGGCAATAGGAAATCAAGCCACCTCCCTGAGACCAACTGTGGTTGCAGAGGCAGCTTGATTTCCTATCGCCAAGGCGACTGGAGGTGAAACCATCCAATTAAATGCAAACACCTTATCAACAGCAAATGAACTATCAACACACCAAGGAAAAGGCAACATGATAAAAACAGATTGTAATATATAATTCTATTTTATTATTAGTATTCTCTGAAATCTACTGTAATCAAGTATCCTTAATAACAGTACATGAATATATAGTGTACTAAACTGATGATTTTTCTTTCTTACCTCTCCCTCCTTCCTCTAAACAAAGTTTTATGGCCCCTGGCTACGCTGGGGACCAAAAAACTTTTAAAAAATTTCTGCGTCATCAGGAGAGTAGCTCATAAATCATTATATGGGTTTATGGTTGCTATATTAGTGATTTAGAGTGCAGAATATTGCATCATTTCCAGTTTAGACAGTTTTACATTTCACTTAATTTCATGTCTAAACATGGTTGTTGAGATTGTATTTTCCATTTGATTTTATCCAGAGTGGAGCTTCTTGATTTGGGTTAATTTGTCCTAGTTTCTTACTTTACATTCAATTTGGATTCCAGTTCCCGCAATTAATATCTGAGTTTAATAGTGGCATTCAAAAGTGATTTGAAATTTGGTTCTTGGATTTGACAATCCCGCAATTTCAAAAAGCATAGTAAACTTAATGAAAATGGTTGATGGATTTGAATGCTTCAAATCTGATTCCAGTTAATTCATTTTGTCCATTGAAAATATGCAGTTCAACTTGAACTTTGTAAAGTGTCTATGAGTTCCTGCATTTTCAAATATTCAAATAAATACTCAAAAAATAATTTAATTAAAAAAAGGCCATCCTGCAAAAGTGATTCAAAATTTGGACCAAGGATTTGACAATCCCGCATTTTTATGTTCAGGTTCTGAATTTACAGTAATATTGTGGTGAGCGCCCCTCACTGGCCTGGTGATTCTCCTGCCCGCATCTGCAACTACCCCAACCCATAACTGGCTTCCTGACATTAATACTTATTTAATTTGATTTTTATTTATTTGATGTGAGTGATATGGACAGATATAAATTACTTTGTGATCAAGTGTTTGGGATAGTCACCATGGGTCATAATAAATAAATTTCAAATAAAATAAGAAATTGAACCTGTGTGTTAATGGTGGTAAATTTTTAGACTATGTGATTGGAAACTTTTAAATATAAAATGAACATCAAAAAATTTATACATAATAAATAAAAGATAAAGGTTTAAAATAAAAATCTCAAAGAATATTAATACAAGGAATAGAAAAGTAATTTTAATTGATTGGCTGGTTATCAAGGCACATATTAATATATGATTCAGAATGTACGTAAAACTTAGACACAGTCTCAGCTGGAAGGGTGTGGACCCCAACCTGCAGCAAATCAAACAAGGCCTTGGGCCTGATTGGGGTCTCTTGCTTGACAGCTTGCTTGAGCCACTCAAAGACCTCTTCAGTTGAGTTTAGGAATGGGGAATAAGTATGAAGAAATAATAGAATCATAGATGCTAAGGTTATTGATGTGAGCTAATTGCCACAACTGTCTTGATTGTTGGAAGTTTCTCTAGAATATCTGCCACCTTGTAGAGCTCAATGTTATAAAGTACAATAATGCTGGTGAACCCCAGGCTAGCAAGCCTGAGGTGCTCCTGAACTAATCAGAGAAATGATAGGAAGGTCTTGCTATTATGAGATCCTTTGATCATTTTATACATCTTGACCCCTTTTAGGACAAGGAGAGTCATCATAGAATAGGCTGTGACACCTTTGGGGACATGGCCAGATGTGTTATGCATAAATGACACAAACACTAATTTATCAAAATAATAGAATTTGGCTATATCTTTGTTCTTGAGAGCAGTTTATGCTTCTGTGTATTTTTGCCAAGTCTCAATATTGACAGGGCCTTTACAGTCATATTAGGATACCCTGAGTTTTTTCCACATAAACTGCAGACCCTTGATCACATGATAGTAAAAAGAAATTGAAGCCTCAATACTAAAATTTGACTTTACAATTGACTGTATATTTTCCAGTTCAAGATTACAGTCTTGGTTAATCCACTGACAGATGGCTCATTTGTGCTCCTTGGTGAACATGGTTGACAAGCACATGGATTTCTTCTCTTTCAGAACTCACTCACTATTGATGAATTTATTAAAATTTTACTTGCATATTTAGGATTCACTCCAACAATACCTGCAGCCTTCTTGAGATCACCAGTATCCTGAATTAACTTGATAAAGATAAGGTGCTTTATATCAGAAACAGTCTTTCAAGTTGACTTTTTAGGGACAGTCAAATCAGGATCCTGATTGGTGACTGGCACACAAGGCATAAGCACTTTGTTGTAGAATGATGTGATTTTCTTTAGCACCTGCCTTCCCCAAAGTCCTGTAAAGTTCTGGCTCTTCCTCATTGCCTTGATCATCATTGCTTACGTAGGGCTCATAGCTAGTGTCAAGCACTCATGGACACTTGAAATCATGCTTGTTTGAACTAACCTCTGATGGCAAATAGGTGGGTATATTAAATAAGCCAGCACAATCTCCTTATTGTTTAGCATCTTAAATGTGACAACTTTTGTAGCTTTTCTGGATAGCTTGAACACCTGGTGTATGCTCTGCTTCCTCCCAACCTGTGGTTCTTGGACTGGTTGTTGTGTCTGCACAACCTCAAAATTACACACTGTCTCTTTGCATCTTTCCTGAGTAGGCACTTGTGTTGCACCCACACAATTTTTTTGATCCACAGGGACACCCCCAACCATGGCACACACCAGCTGCAATGTTGTTTTGCTGCTATGTTCTTTCATTTTGTTGTATAATAAAATGCTAAATAAATTTAATTAAGTGACTCCCTGGTTTTAATTTTTGCTTTTTATCTGAATATGGTTATCTAATTAGATTCTACCCCACCCACTATCCCAATTATGGGGGTTTATGTCTTAATTAGTTGTTTTTGGTTTTACAAAGCCCATTTTAGAATCACTAAATTAATTTTTGCCCATTCCCCCCAGATTTTATGCCATATTTAAACACTCAGAGCAATGTTTTTATAATTTATGTTTCAGACCCTGCATCTTATTTTTGATAGCTAGGTATCATCTTGTTTACAGTCTATTTCACACAACAACTGAGTATTTTTTTTATTGGTTGAGCTGATTTTGTGCTTTGTTTTTGGTTTGAGTTGACTCATTGCAACTGAGGGTATTTTGTCACCAATTTACATAGTAAACATATGTACATCAAAGGGCAACTATATCTATTTCACCTGTGATTCCACAGATATTGCATATCAATTATTATTACTTGTAGTCTGAGTTGTTTGTTGGGTTATTTTGCCCATTAACACCCCAAATCCCTGTTAACAGAATGTATATTTTACACTGATACCTAGATTTTGTTTAAATCTGAGTTGATTGTACTTAGCATCATAGCTGTGAAAACTACTGTATCTTTTTAGCCAATGTGACTATGTAGACACTAGCCACAAAGTCAACTTAAGCCTATTTATTTTAAATATTTAAAGCCATTCGAGCCCAAATAATTTATAACCAGGGCTTTTGAATTTTACCAGTATTTCATGAATTTTACACTTAAAGGGACATTTTAAATTGGTGCGGTGGAAATCAGTAGCCCTGCTTTTAGAATAAAAATAAAATACTTCTGAGATTCGCCTTGTAACATTACATTACACAAGGTAAAATATGAAAAATAAAGCTTATTTGGTTTGAAACAGAAATGAATAGCGTGGCTATTCAAGCTATTCCTTATCCTGAGCAGTTATCAAATCAATAAGGACAATAAAGTTATCCATATTGGGGTCATTCCTCCCTCTTGAAGGATGGCGGAAAATGAGCTGAGCAGCTGAAAGGGCGATGGATATTGTTTTGAGCAGCCGAGCATACTTGTTCTTTTCTCGAAGCAGAGGTTTGCGCGTGTGGATAAGGAAGCTTATGCTGCGAATGAGATTTTGTGGCATATGCAAAGCAAGGCAACAATCGCTAAGCTTAATGCAAAGTTCAATGAGATGGAGGGCGCTATAGATTCCAATAAAATCATAGTGGCTCATAGTTGAAGCGGGTGGTGATCGTGATTTAAAAAGATCAACAATAGTCATGATTGAATAGTGCTGGAAAGTCTTAATGATAGCCAGGGCCTGTAAAATCAATTTCATAATCTTCTCCTTGGGAACATCGGGAAGCGTTAAGAAAACTTGTTCTGCCTTTGCATGGAAGCAGGCTAGCAGCTGATAGTACTTGTCATAAAGCTCGTTTATCTGGTCGATATACCGGTCCGGGGAAGCTTTGGAAGCTGCAGACAAGGTTCGTATTTCTAAAAAAACCCGAGAACTCAAGGACTGGCACTCGTTGTAAGCAACAGTTATAAAATCAAGTATGTCCCAGAACTTATCACCAATCAATAGATATGGCTTGGATAATGAAGCAATAGCCCTTGTAAGGTAGAATTCCGTGATATTCAAAATACTTGCTCTTTGAGGCATGATATCACAATTAAAGAAGGGAATGAACTGTCGAGTTATTTCCGTGGACCGGAAGAGTAAGAATCGGAGTGCCAAGACTCTCTCCAGCTCAAGATCTGAGGATCCTGGCTTGATCTGAGAAAACTGAAGACCGATGGCTGGAACTATGGAGTGGAGCGCCGAGAAGGCAAAGAATTTCCAGCTAGCAGGGGGCTCTCCGTAAGGGTTGATAGTCAAAATGAGCAAAGCCTGAAAGGTATCGAGTGAAACAGTCAGTTGTGTTGGCTTAACCAAGGAAAGGATCTGAAGGTTGATTTTGTACAACAACGTATCCCTTGAAACTGAACTCTTCAACCGAAGAAGACCCATCTTCCAAACGCTAAGTTTTAAAAGCATGGACCTGGGCCTGCACTCATAAGTATACCTGGTGAATAAAGGGATGAGAGAGTTTTCATAATAAAAGAAAGCATCGGTAGCCTCAGCAAGGAGCATTTCTGTCTCCTTGAGATCTAAAGACGCAACTAAAGAATAGTCCTGCTTCTTCTGGCGACATAGATTGTCCAAGTACGTGAAAAGGATCTTTCCACTTTCTTTATCAAGCTGTTCTATGGAAATGCGGGTCAACTTAAGGACACCATAAAACAGAGAGATTGAATCAAAGCTTGAGTGCCAGCGGGAAAAGCTTTTACTCCAGAGGGTTAAGTCAAAGGACTTTGAGACCTTGTACTCAGAAAAGATAATCTTCAGCTCAGAGTTAAACTTTTTATTCTTTTTAGAAACGCGTTTCTTCTCCTTTTTAGGCTTGTGGAGAAGCGGGATAATGTTTTGGAAGCTTGTTGGAGGTTTAGGTTTGATCTTTACCGAAGGAGTGGGTGGCCTTAATTGAAAGGTATCTACATTTTGAAAGATTTGTTCCTGTGTTTTGGGCCGGAAGCAGTGCGATTGACAAGAGATTCCGTTAGAAATGCAATGAAGACATGAATTTCGGAAGTTCCCATTTGTTGCATTATTGCTGCATTGGTTGCAATCAAAGGTTTTTGTATTGAAACGTGATTTTTCTAGCTTTGCTAAACCACTCATATACTAAACTAGAATAGGCTTAAACAATATACTCAAAGTGGTGTGGTATCTTTTAAACAGTAGCTTATGCAAATGTATCTTAATTTAGGGAAGAAGAATCAAATTTTATAATTTAATCTGTATACAAATATTATAAAAGGAGGTAAATCAAATGGCCTTTACGAGAGCTCGTGAAGTATTAATTCTGAGCCACTTCAAAGGATACCAATTCAGGAAATTATAAGAGGCAAGCTATTGGAAAGTTTCAACCAAAGTTTTATATACAATAAAATTTTAAATAGATTGAAACAGGTGTTCCAGTGTTGATAGGTGGACCATCCAAATGATAAGCTCATTCACAAATCTGGACAAGGGTCATACTCTAGATTCAGAACCTGTTGGGAAAAATGTGGGATTGTCAAATTCTTTTGCATAAACTCACCAACTTACTGGAATATTTTTCATCCTTTTATATAAAAAAGTAAGTTGTTCTAGGATGAAAATTACTCTATTAAGTTGGTGAGTTCATGCAAAAGAATTTGACAATCCTGCATTTTCCCAACAGGTTCTGAATCTACAGTATGCCTATTTGAATATGCAATAATACTGTATATTTAGAACCTGCTGGGCAAATGTGGGATGCCAGAAAACCACAGACTGAGGTATTTTATCATCTACCAAGATGATATCCTAAGTATTCTAATACTATGAAAGTACAGGAGAACCTGTGACTTTGGTGTAACCTGAGGTCCAGAAGAATTTGTTGTAGTCATCAGGAGTAAGAAGTCTGATAGGGCCCGTGGCCCAGAGGCAAGGGGGTGTTCTTACTACTTCTAGATATAGGTTCATAGTTGCATCTATATTTTACTATACAATTTTCTACTGTATGATGACAGTACAGTAGTTTTAAAAGCTATGGCGTCAAACAAAAACAATCCAGATTTAAACAAAATTAAAAATGAATGAATTTATACTGATTTACAATAGATTTGGGTTCATTTCAATTTTGCTTAAATCTGAATTCATTTCTTTTAAATCTGAGTTCATTTCATTTAAATCTATGTTCATTTCGTTTGTCACCATAGATTTTAAAACAACTGTATCATCTTTTACTCTAAACTAATAAAGTTCAATTCAAGGAAAGGATTAAGATATATGACTATGCTTTATCATAAAGTCTAACAAAAACAGATATGAAATACTAGTATCACAACATCTTCAATTACTCCCTCTCAGGAAAGCAATTCCCCAAGTGACTCCCTGAATGATTTCCTGACTAATCATTAAGTCAGTGGCACTATTATCATTTGCCCATCTATTACAGGGTTCAAACATTTTGAGTCCTAAGAGGAACACTACTTGGACAAGACCCATAGCTGCCATGACATACATGGACGTCATGTGGCTTTTCATGATACAATATAATACTATAAACTTATATCTAATAAAGTATCATTCTCTTCTTATTTTCCCCTTTATCTTGTTTACTATACTTCCCAGAAGTATATACTTGACAGTGGTAGCACAGTTAGGTTATTCACACCTACACAAGTTAAAGGAAAATTCCTTCAAAGAAAAGAACTCAGCATATGGCACTCCCCACCAGCTGGAGATGATACAAAGAAGGTCAGGACATACCCACAGGATTCACTGTCTTCAACAATATCCTCATACCAACCAAACAGTACAATTTTCTTGGTACTCAAGGAGTTCTGAATCACTACCAGTTTCTGACACAACCAAAATACCCAATATTGTATTCCAGCGCCTACACTCAGCAGGAATTGGAACGTTCTCAGGATTATGTTGAGAAAATGCCAACCTCTGGATTCAAAGCACCCAAAACAAATTTACACAAGTAGACTTACCTCTGCCAACTCTGGACAAGCAAAATTGCTTTACGTGTTACCAGGGCTGCCTCACACTTTGTAAGTGAATGGTTCAAGCAACACCCTGGTCACAAAAAAGACTGGAACATGTTCAAAGCTTCCTTCCTGGAGAAATTTGGAATAAAGGACTCTGATATGGTGATCATGATAGAACTTAGAACCTTCAAAATGACAGGAACTATCAAGGAGTACATTGCAGCCTATGAGAACATACATGATTGAGCTCCTGACACCATCAACTTTGATGAGGCTGGGCCACAACTGAATTTCTACAATGGCATCCCCACACACATCAGACATCAATTTGACATGAGCCGCTGCAAGAACCTCCAGGACGTTTTTTTAGAAGGAAAACAAGCTGCACAAAAATCTGATGACCTGCTGTCAGGAATATTCCTGACAACATCTTGTGTCAGGATAAACTTTTGTCCGCAATTGAGCTTGCAGAGCAAAATAAAAATTGCAGCAGTTTCCCCTGATTGGGGAAACTGCCGCAAAACGCCGGGCATAAAGATTAAAAAATGTGATTTCAAGGAAAACAGGTTTTATATCCTGGCTGCGGACCGCGCAGCCGGCTGCCAGCCTGTCAGTGGGGGGCGGCGCACCCCCCCCTCCCCCCTTGCCAAATGGGGAAATTGCTCAATGGGGAACACCAAAAAGGCAATTTCCCCAAACCTAAAAGGAGGGGGAACTGTCGCCCAAATTTGGAATCTATCAAATTTGGGAGGGGCTGACAAGCTGCCCAACACAACCATTCCTGCATTAACTGCAGAAGTCAAATTTGGATGCATGAAAGCATCCAATGATACACCAAACCAATGCAAGCCCAGAAGTAATAATTCATTTCCTGCACACCAATTCCAATTCCCCTCCCAAAAGGGAATCCCAGACAACACCAAGTGTTTTGGGTTCCCTGTCCAGTGTTTTACTCTATTCATGACCCACAAGGATGATATTATATAATAAAGCCAAATCACTTAATGATAGTTTGTGCTATCATTGAGTGAAATTACCCCTCAATAGTATCACATAAATCAATCCAAACTTTACCTACCAGAAGTTAAAAACAAGACACTAAGCTTTGTCTGCCCTTCCCCAGGATCAGAAGATGAATCATCTAATCTTCTCAGCTGTCCTCACAGCCTGCCTAGGGATTGGGGGCCACCAATATAACCAACCAGCATGGGCCATTCAACAAACCACCTGGCAAGTATTTCTATGAGGAGCCAGTGCAGCTAAACTCCTCCAAGCAGTACTCCTGGCCCACGCTGGTATTGCCCCACTCCACCCAGTCCATAGCCATAGACACCTGTATATACTACGTACTCACGTATTTTGCCAATAATTTTGGACGCTATAACGTGCACGCCAAAGTCTTTTGATTGATGATGGCGGTCTATCCAATTGTGACGGCGCTCACAGGCTTTCAAGTCGCCAACTTGGTCTCTTATTTTGCTAGAATACTCCCCCAATTGTTGGGTCTTTAAACCTGCATGTAACCAAAAAACAAAAGGAAAGTCCCACAGCAAAGAAGGAACCTTAAACTAATAAGCAGAACAACTGAGCCAATAACCCACATCTTTGAGGCAGAAATTGTATTGCTCAAGAAAATCAAATGAGCACTGATAACACCACCAAGGAGGTAAAAGCTCAAGGGAGTGCTTAGGCAAGCCGCCCTCCCCCACTTTGCAAGACTTGTACAGAGACCAAGACATGGGCTTAATTACCATGATCCAAGTACCCTTCAGAAATCCTATACTGTTTTCTGCCCAAACTGAAAATAAACTCCTCACTTATGATTTCTGTTTTTGCAGATATCAGGGCACAGCACTATTTGACACTGGAGCAGACCAATCCCTCATTGACAAAAATTTTGCCAACCTCATGAAACTACCCACAGTTCAAAGTAATTTCAAGAGAGTCATCATGGCAGATAACAGGAGCACACCAGTCACCAAAGAGGCAAAACCCTTTTGTGCCCAAATAGGAGACATACAAACTACACTCAGTGCCCTATCATACCAAACCCAGATATGATGTTATAATAGGCCTAGACTGGATGAGAAAGACCAAACCTCATATTGACTGGGATAGCGCTACCCTCACCATACAACAAGGCAAGGTGCACCACCATGTTTAGCCAACTCATCTTGGCACGCTTATGCAAGACCACATGTTTGTAAAAATTAAAGAAACATAAGAAGAAAAGGACCCCAGAAAGATTAATTGGAACACCTGCACGTATGAGATTATCCACTTTAAAAATGCAGAGACCTCACATAAATGAGACCCAATCTGACAACAACTAGTCCTAGAATTCCCTTCAGTTTTCTAAGAAAAGTTACTAGGACTACCGCCTGACTGGGCCATCCAACATGAGATCGGCCTAAAAGGGAAGCATTCCAAAAGCACATCCTATCTACTGCCTAACACCACAAGAAGACAACACACTAAAGGCCTATCTAGACAAAGCCCTTGAAAAGGACTCATACATCCTTCTAAATCTCCTTTTGGCATGGCTGTTTTTTGTAGCAAAGAAAGAATGAGGACTCTGTCTGGTCACAGACTACAGGGCGCTCAACAAAATCACAATTAAGAACAGGTATCCCCTGCCCCTAATTGATGGGCAACAGCGCCCATGTTGACTCAAAACTCTAAATCTCCTATGTTTTTTGCTAGTTGCACTAGCTTAATTCTTTTTAAAGTGTTCAGGGGTGCAAACCCAGAAAACACAACAAAATTGTGGCCACCTCAACACAATTTAATATTAAGCTTAATAAAAACTCAATTTAACCAGATTTTTCCTTTACTTTTACTAATAAAAATTAGTTTATTTTTTATTTGTTTTCACAACGTAAAAGTGTCAATGTTGACACGTTTTAAGCATAACTTATTTTTAATAACAAAACTGAAACATCTACAATAAAAAAATTAAGTGCACATTTAAAAAATCTTTATTGAATTACCATATTGAAAAAGACAGTGCACATAAAATTGATTGTTGGAATGTTCATGTTATAAATATATATGTGGCACTTATTACGGCTTTAATATATTAAGTGGATTGGTGGCTAACGGCAATTCAATAATTTAAGCATGAGTTACTATGTAAGTTAATATAGAATTTATTATTAAAAATAATGTTGACACTTGTAAATGTTGTTTATTTTCTTGTGATCATCCCCTGGGGTGGAGTTAAGCAAATTAGAGTGGCATAATTAAGCCTAGATTAATATGTCACCTCATATAAAGAATGTTGTAAGTGATGTTGTCGACACTTTACCCTTTTCATTGTCTACCAACAACTTATTAACAACTTCTTATATACGCAATGGTAAAATATCATATTATCACTACCCAAATATTATTTTTAATAAAATAATAAAGAACTTTGATACTTTTTTTTTACTTATTTTCATATTTTTTTTTTTAATTTTTATATGTGAACAAAAATACACAGAAAATGGTTAATTTTTTGCTAGCCCGCGTAAATTTAATTAAGCGTACTATGAAAAAACATTGTAAATTTTTAAAAAAATGTCAACAGTGACAATGTTGTCAAAAATAATGTCTACAATTTTTGTAATCAACAGTGAGAATTCAGATTTTTTTACTAATTGTCACTTATAATGTCAACGCTTTTCAGTTCTCAAATATAAAACTTTATGTTTTACATAATAAAAACTTCTCATTTTTTGATATGTTGTATTTTAGACTTTTCTCTTCCATATTTTCTAATTTTTAAAATAAAATCTATATCTAAATATGATACTTTTGCATATTTCTCTTAACTTTTAATTTTTTATTTAAAACTATAATAAATTAAAAACTATACAAGTATTTTTTAACTTTTAAATGCCAATAAAAACAATCTAAGATTTACTTTTTATATATTATGCTTTTTAAGTTGTTTTGTTTGTTTTTTTAAATACATTGCTTTATTTTAAACCCTTTTACTTATCATTTTAGGACAAAAACACCTCTAAGCAGCCCAAAGGAACCAAGCGTCCTTCAAAGCCAACCAAACCCACCAAAAAGAAGCCTGTCTCATCAAAGAAGGCCACTCAAAAACCATCCCCAAAGCCCTCCAACCCTCCCCTGAGCCCTCTCCTGAGAAGAGCCCTGCTCACTCCACTGGGGGAGAGGAATCTGATGGCTCCCTAACAGACCACAGTTTTTACAACTCGGCTTCAGATGAGGAGCCAACCAAGAAGTGGCAGCAAGGCAAAAAGACCCCACCCAAGGATAAGTCTCCTGCACATGAGGAGCACCACAATAAGCCCCCTTCTGCTTTCTCCCCCCACCAAACTCCCCCCTTCAAGCTCATCTGGGGATGATTAAAAGCCCTGCCCCAATTGCTTCCCTGGCTTCTGACATGCTCCTGCTGGCCCCTGGGACCCTCTGTTGGCCCACAACATCTGCAATGTTGATGGAAAATTTAAGGTTCCCTCTTCCTTGCCTAAATACTTTCCCATTGTGAGTGTAAAGGGTGGGCCTGCCATGGTGGCCAATGGGTACATAATTTCAGCTGTAATAATGCCAACCAGGGCTTCAAGAGCCAGCATTATACCTGCAAGGACTGCTCCTGCCCAGTGCAGCTCAATACTGAGCACTAGGACTTGGTCCAAACCATAAAGGGTGAGCACACTTGTGTGATGCCAAATACCACCATAGCCTGCCTCCTCAAGTGGTATCTTGTCCAGGTCATGCCCACTTCAAAGGACCTTTCTCCAACCCAGCTGGCCGTCCTTGCGTGCAAGTACCTCACCCCCACCAACCTCAAGTAGGGTGCCAACCCATACCCAGTTGGTCAAGTTCATAAGTGATAGGTGTCAAGCCTCCAATCCCCTGGCCAAGAGCACCACTAAAATTGAAGACCTGGTCCTCAAAGATGCCCTCAAAAAAACTGAGGATGGTGAGATGTTCCTGCTCCATGACAATGGGCAGGAAGTGGAGGATAGGATTATAGCCTAGGCCACAACCCAAAACCTGGAGCAGCTCAATACTGCTACCACCTGGCTGTGCAACAGCACATTTGCTACTTGCCCCTCTCTCTTCAAGCAGCTTTGGGTCCTTCATGGGCAGTTCAATGACCAGGTTATCCCTCTTGTGTTCTTTCCCCTTCCTGGTGCCAAGACTGAAGTCTACACCAGAGCCTTCAAGATTGTCTGGGATGCTTTGAGCTCCCTTCCCACCAAACAGCTCCCTCCTCCCACTCATGCCACAAGGGCAAATCCCTCTTCTGCTGAGAAGGATGAGTCAACCCTAGCTGCAGAGCAGCTAGCTCATGTGTTCTCACTTGGGCCAAAGGTTATCATAATGGACTTTGAGTAAGCTCAGTTCAGAGCCTTTAAGGCCACCTTCAATGGAGAAGTTCAGGGCTGCTTCTTCCATTTTAGGCAGGCCCTCATCAAGAATCTCAAGGGCAAGAAGGAGCTTTTTGAGAAGTATCTTAACAATGGTAAGGGGAAGTGCCGCTTTGCCATGTCCCAGTTTGCTGCCTTGGCTTTTGTGCGCCCAGAGCATACTGGGATTGGCTTTGAGGCTCTCCTGGGGGACGCTTACACCAAGAAGCACTCCACCATCTTCAAAGGTTACTTGGATTACTTTGAGCGCCAATGGGTGGGCAAGAAGGTGCCTGCCCAGAGAGGAAAGAGCAGGGCCACTGCCCCTTGGAATTGCCAGGGCGCCTGCCGCAAGGGGGAGATGAAGATCACCTCCAGCCTGGAAGTGTGGTACAAGCACCTGAAGGTGAAGTTTGGGGCCAACCCCAAAATACAACAAGTTCATCTCTAAGCTGCAGGAGGAGCAAGCAAAAACTGTCTCCAAGTTTTGCAGCCTGGCCAACCAGGGGGCCCCCAAGAAGCGGAAAAGTCCAAGGAGCAGGACTACCAGGAGGACATTCAGAAGGTGGTGAAGAAAAATTATAAGGTGACAGAGATTAAGAAGTACCTTGAGGACTTTGCCACTGCTCCTGCTGGTGGCTTTAATTAGCACAATAAACCTTGCTTTTCTTTGCCTGTATATTTTCTACTTTTAACCTTTTAATTTTTAATTTTATTTATATTGTAATAATCTTTTTAGGTATAAATGGTAAATTTCAGATACAGTTTCAATGTGGTTTAGTAAGAAATGTCTTATATTTTGTTAATTTATCTTTAAGCTATGAGATATTTTCAGTTATGCTTATATAAAGTGTAATAAATTAAATATAGAGTTTTCTTATATTTTGCAGTTAGTATGTTATATAAAATATCTTTATTTTTGGTTTGTTGGAATTTTAATTTTTATAGAAATAAAAATAATTTTATAATAAAGAGTGTAATTTACATAGTAAACTGAAAAATAGTTGCTTATATCTCCTTATTCTTATTACTTATGGTAATTTTTTTATTGCATTTTTGAATTTTCTGGGGTTTTTTTAGTATAATAAAGTATTTCAAAATATTTTTTTATATTAAGGATGTTCAGGGTAAAGTGTTTTGTTAATTAAAAAAGTGTTGATATCCAGGAAACAACATTAAGTAAAACCGGGCTGTCACTTTACTATAGTGTCAACATTAAAAGTGTTGACATGGGTGCTGTTGCCAATTGATGACCTTTTTGACGCCCTGGTGGGTCCCAAGTCTTCACAAAAATTGACTTTACAGCAGATTATCACCAAATCCACATTAAGCCAGAGGACATACCTAAAACAGTGTTCAGAACTAAGTATGGCTTGCTTGAATGGGGTTCTTCTCAACTTTGGCATGAAAAACTCCCCAAGTACCTTTGTGACCTTTATGAATGAAGTTTTTAAAGAACACATTAGAAAAAGGGCTATTGTCTAACTTGACAATCTAATCATATACAGCCCAACTAAGGAACAATATTGGAAAGATGTCTGCCTGGTCTTCTACACCCTTCAATATAACCAACTTATAGCCAAGCCCTCAAAATGTGCTTTTGTCTCAGAAAAACTCCCATTTTTAGGACACATTATCAGCAAGGACGGAGTGACACCAGACCCAGAAACAATACAAGCCATAACTAATATGTCAGCACCACAGAATAAGAGTGAACTTTGCACATTTCTAGAAATGATAGCCTATGTTAGGAGATTCATCTCTTACTAGGGCACCTTGTCTGCCCCATTATCTGCAATCACAGGCAAGACAAAAAAGTTTGTATGGATACTGTTGAGGGATCAACACTTTTGGCAAATAAAATAAATGTATGATCATCACCCCTATTTTGCAATATCCAAATCATGAAGGAGTTTACAAATTAGAAACTGATACCTCCAATTGCGCAATAGGAGGAGTACTCCAAATCCAAACTACAGAAAATGAATTTCTCCCTGTAGAATATGAATCAAAAAAGATGTCTGATGGGGATCAAAGATATCCAATACATGACAAAGAGCTGGTAGCCATTGTGCACTGTCTCATGAAGTGACAATGCTATCTGGAAGGTGCACAAACGTTCAAAGTGCTAATCAACCACAAGTCACTGATATTCTTCAAACCCAACAACACCTATCAAGAAGACAAGCTGAATGGATGAGCCTTAAACAAAGGTACCCCATGATAATTGAATACAAACCAGGCAAAGAAATGCTTACTGCAGATGCCCTATCAAGGATATACCATAAACATATCCTATGCACTGATGGAGACCCAATTGCCCATTTTAATAATGAGAAATCTCCAAGAGGGGTTCCCACCTGGCAAACTAGTGAACATTAAAGAGAAATTCCTCAAGAAAAAATATATGCTCAAAAACGTGTATGGTACTCTACACCAAATATTATTGAATGGCAATACTGTACCCTACGCCCCATCAACACAAAAGATTGATACAATAATTTGATATCACATAGATCTGGGACACACTTGTAGCGTGAACTTGCATGAATACCTCAAGACACACTACTAGTGGCCTAACATGCTGGACAACATCAAGGAAGTACTAGATCAATGCAAAGTCTATGGAAAGTACATCCACTCCAAGGCACCTCCCAAGCCAGTAATACCAGTGTCAATCACACAACTGTTCAAAGTGTGGTCACTGGATAATTTAGGACCAATGTCTGGTAATAACAAAGGCAAAAAGTACATTATAACAGCCATAAACTAAGCGACTAGGTGGCCTGTAGCACAAGCTACAAAGGAACATAAAGAAAACAATGTAAGGCAATTTATTGGCAAAGAAATCATAGCTAAATTTTGGAAAACTGAACTCCTAATCACAGATGGAGGAACTGAACTTAAAGCCATTGACACCAAAATCTACCCCACCAAAAACAGAATAAAGCATACCATGGCCAGCCCCTATCACCCACAATCCAACTGAAGAGTTGAAAGACTAAACAGTTATCTTTTAGAGACCCTCAGTAAGCTATCTGCCAAAAATCCAAAAGCCTAGGTTGACATGCTTCCAAGTGCACTAATGGTGTGCAGAACACAAGTAAATTACAATACAGGCAAAAGCCCATACAAGCTTATCTACGGTCATAAACCCACCATTTTTAGCACTACATCAGGACCACAATTTCTCTGCCTAAGAAAGTGCCAGACAACAGTGATCCTGACGTACAAAATGCCAGGAAGGACCAAGAGGACAAGGAAAAAGAAAGGGTTGAGAGAGAAGCAATCCCATTACAACAGGAACTCTTCCAAGTCAAGGACAAGATCTGGGGTGTTAATCCCAACATGCACAAATCAAACCCAGGATTACAAGGACCAGGAATTGTCATAGAAGTCAAACCAAGCAACACTTACTTTGTCAAAGGTATTGGTGCTTGAATAGAGATCAAGTTTATGCATCATGTCCAACTCTTCCTGTTCAAAGCAAGAACAGCACATTGTAAATCCCAACTTCCTGTACCCAATGCCGAATTGGATTAGTATCAAGCCCAAATTCCAAACACTCTCAAGAATATTCCTAAGGTTCCATCTTCCAACATCCCAGGGGAAGATTCTATAACATCTTCAATTTCCCCCTCTTGGAGAATTAATTCCCCAAGCAACTTGCCAAATGATTCCCTGACTGATCACTAAGTTGATGGCACTACTATCATTTGGCCATCTATTATGGGGATTAAAATTTTTGAATCCTAAGTGGAACATAACTTGAACAAGCCTCATGACTTAAGAGAAACAATTATCTGGATAAGCCTCATGACTACCATGACGTACATGGACATCATGTGGCTTTTCATGATACAATATAATACTCTAAACTCATATCTAATAAAGTATCATTCTCTTCTTATTTACCTATTCATCTTGTTTAATATACTTCTCAGACGTATATAATCAAAACTAGCCTTCATCTATAGACTGATAATAAGGCTGGCTCATCTGCCTGCATTATTTACAAAGTTATCTTACAACACAATACAGAGACTGAAGTTGTTAAGTAAAATGGTAAGCTGCATGATTCAAGGAAATACAATGAGTATATAGTAAACAAATTATGAGTTGCTTGACAAGCAGGAGACCAGATTGGGAGGACAGTTTCAACATCTTGGAGCCAGTGGCAGTGTAGCAGAAGATGGAGGTAAAAATGGTCAGCGCGCAAATGATTTGCAGAGATAAATTTGAAGAAGAATCTAAGGCGCCAACATGTATATGGTAGGACAGGGTGCAGCCAAGGAATTGATGGCAACATTGACCATAACTGAAGCTAACCTCTTGAGGACAGGGGCAAATAGCCCCAGATGAGCTAACATTTTTGGGGAAACCTTTCTTTTATTTTAGGGTAAATAAGCTATCTAGAAACATGTTTCTAGATGGGAATGAGGAAAGTTTTAAGAAAGTTTAGGATGAGGGTGGGGGAGATTATGCGGTTTCTGATTGATTGGGTCAAAAAATTTCTGCATTTGAGAGACAAGCATTGGGATTTGGCTCAATGTCGTCATGATCTGCAAACTTTTGGCAACCAGCGGGTTGAGCACTACCATCTCCTGCCAGGGTATAACATTTGATTCTTTTATTGTAATTATTGGGGGGAAATGCAGCAAGTCTAAATTTTCCAGGGCTATTTGGGCAACCCCTGCCTTGACCCATTTTTTGTCAATGTCAGTGTTAAAGTTGTCTATTTCTTTTAAGGGCTTGGTGACAGTTCTTTGCTAGTTTCTGGTTTTACAAGGCGCACTATTCCTTCCATTTAGTTTTCTACTGTAACAGAAGTAGCATTAGGGTGACATGGCAGGGGGCTCAACCTTGACAGTGGATTTTATAAGGAAGCTCACTTGACAACTTCTACAGCATTGTTATTATTCTTGATTTGCCATACAACTGAGTCTCTTTATCAAGAAGAGTCAGGTGTCTACCTGGGCCACTCATCAGAGCTAGCTAGTGAATGGCTCCCAGTGGGTAAAGATGATCATTCACTTAATAAGAGCCACACTAATATAATAGGCTTGTAGGCCTTTTATCTTAAAGTGTTTGGCCTGGTGGCCCAATCCATTATGGACTCTTTAAGATTTAATGTAGGTGATTTTCAGGATTGACAATTCTCCACCTTTGGAAACCCAGGCCCAGGAGCAAGATTTGAACCCCAACCCTGAATGCTTGCAGGCTGTCAACCCCACAGACTGAGGGGCCATCTTCCTGCGCTTTTCAGAGATTGAGCTCCCGCAAGCTGAAGCCTCAGATAAGTCCCAAAGTAAGAATATCAGCATAGACTTGAGATTAGTGGCGTCCAAGGAAGGCTTTTTAACTTTGCTAATGGATACAAGGAAAGTCCCTCTGTGAACTTCATGAACTTGAAGTCCTCACAGGTAACCAATTAAGTTCAGTTACCAGAGTAAAACACGGACTTCAGGCCCAACCTCATGACCACAACCCAAGAACAAGAGAATCAGGTAACCAATTCAGAGATTCCAATCAATGAGAGAACACCCAGCCAAGGTTCCATTTTTCTGCTTCTGTACCCCAGCGTCTTGGCCACCTGGCCCCACATTCCCCAATATTTTGATGAAGTCCCTTTTGAAAATACTAAGTTTGGAGATGGGGTGCTATATAGACCTATAGACCCTGTGCTCCAACCTTATTGCCATTTATGAATTAATGTTATGTCATATTGTCTTCCACATCCATTTCTGTATTTTTTATTTGACATCTATCAATTCAGTGTAAGACCTTCCAGCCCTTCTTCCCTTCTGTCTGCCTGCATACTTCTGTCCTCCAGGTGTTCCCTTTGGCCCTGTTTATTTCACAGAGTACCCATTAAAGCCTGAGTATATGCCAGGGATTTATCCCCTGGCTACAACCATATTTACTTAATAATTAATAAGTCATTTACTCCAAGTATATCACTTTCTGAAGCCAACAAAGGATCTAATATTCAAATCACTATGGTGAATAACACTCAGGACTGGGATCAAACCTATGACCCTAAGAAGAAGCCCATTGTTAATTTTATACTACACTGTCAATTTACTTTACTTATTTATTTTGATATTATTGATTTTGTTTTTGCTCCCGCTCTCTGCTCTCTGCTCTAAAGTGTTTAAAGTTAATACCAGCACTGAAAACATCACCTACCATCCAGAACATGATTGGCTACATTCCCAGCAGTTTTTGATTTTAAACCAGGCTACTAAGCTACAGGTTTATTCCTGTATTATCAGTTTAATTCATTGGCAAATTCTCTTTTTCTTATACAGAATTGTCAGAAAGTGGTTATGTTTCCCTTGTTGTTTCTGTTTCTGCTTTGCCTTGAAGGTATACACCAATCATGTGAACAAATTAATGATGGGAAACCTCCCAAAGGTTTTTTCATGAAAGGATCTTTGGTTTTTTACCCTCTACTTTATTTTCTTATCCTCTACTTCATCTTTCCACCCTCTACTTTATTTTTAGCTTCCTCAAGCAATATTTAAGCAAGCTTGATTCCTTTATCATCATTGCTCCAACAATAAAGACCATCTTTCTACTTTAAGCTTGCTTACACCTTTCTATGAAATCCTTTTTTGAAGCCATGAAGGGAAGTTATTTCCTGTTCTGGTTTCTAGTCCCTTTCTTATCTGTGGTACTGGCTCTAGAAAATCCAACTCCCACTACAGACTGGAATAACTACTTGTATGATGACTCCCACCAGAAAGAGTCCTTGGCTAGTGGGTGGTTCAAATATACCTCAGCACACTGGGGGAAAAGTTCCATTATGGCTGCTCCATAATACCACCTCCACCAATCAAAACTTCCTTGGTTAGACCCAATGCATCCTTCTACCTGTGGACGTACTTGGTAGGATATTACCTACTGGGAAGGTTCAGCTCTATGATGGTAAGGTTTACATACCTATGAAACTTTGATCACCTTGCTATGGTTAAAGTTCCTATTGATTTGTTGATTGCAGGGCTTAACTTAGGGGCCTTGGATCACAAGATTGGGGACTTGTTCCCTTTTAAGTGGGTTCCTGACAGTATAAGGTCTATATCCTGGTAAAGATTCTTGAACTATATCCCTTGGCCCATATAAAATCCACAACTAGATACAACTGTCAAGGTCCCTGGATCCTATCAGAACCAAAGCTGTTTAAAGGCAAGTTCAACTTCTTGCCCACCTACCAACTTGATATGGAATCCCCTGTGACCCCCAAGCCAATGATTGCCTCCTCAATTTGACCTAACAACTAACCACATAAGAAAGTTGCTCAGGATTGTATATATTACTCTCACTGGGGTAATTGACACAATAATCCCAGCCGCTGGCATGTGGTCCTGGGTGATTAAGTCTATGTCTTACCTTATAAAGTTAGCCCTGATCTTGTAGTGGGTCCTGCCTGCAAAACCCATGACCTGTGTGTTTCCTGAAAACAACATTCCAGCTGCCCAATGTTGGATCCCTGACATCTTCTCTGAAAGGATGACATAACCACTTTGCTAAATCAGTGAGGGTTATTTAGATATCCTTTGGAAAGCTGTCTGTGGGCCTGAAGAAGTCAAAAGACAGGGCTGACAAGACCATTAAGGATATTAAAAATGAAGTCACTCCCCTTCTAAGAAAATCCAGAATGAACTGTCAGGGAACCAACCCTGACTGGCTGGCTTGCTAGCGTCTGGGAACTGGCGGGTTGCGGACTGGGTGGGCAGGGCCCACCAAAGGATTGGTGCTAACTTAATGAGGTAGGACATTGAATTGCCCAACCACAACCACAGACCAGTGGCAGGGACAATAGTATCTATTACTCCTGTGAGAGTTATATATATGATTCCAAAAAGCTTGTTGGTATAGTCCAGTGAGAGTTTGGCGGCGGAGGCGGGCATTGGCTTGGGGGTGACAGTTGCTCCATGTCTATTTGATAGGCAGGGAGGAAGTTGTATTTATCTCTGAACAGGCTGGGTTTGGTAATGTACCAAAGGCCTTCTTGGTTGTATCTGGTTCTCTCAGTGATTCTGGCCAAGGGGTCCCGGGCTAGTATGTTGTCAGTGGTATAGTCTCTGTACTTGGGCTTTAGGGGATACTCTGTGAAGTGGACGGGACCAAAGGGAGCACCTGGCGGGCAGTACGTAGCTGGCAGGTCAGCAGGGGGGTCAGAGGATCTTTGAGTGAACTGGCAGATTACAAGGATAAAATACGGCAATAATTGGGGAAACCAATATTTCATAACCTTTATTTAAAAATGACAATGGGGTTTTGGTCTTGGCCTGACAGGTATTTATCCCACACTGCCAGGCTTCACTTCTTGGTTGGGTTTTCTGGACTTGGGTGGGTTGGCATCAGGTGTCTCAGATGGCAGTGTGGCACTTGGCACTGGCAGTTTGTCACTGGCTGCTTTGGGGTGAGATGGCTTTGAATCCTTCTGTTTATTGATTCAAGTGTTGGGTGCCTCTTTGGGTTCAGTGCCTTCCCCAGGACTTTGGGAGAGTTCAGAATAATTCCCAGGGGGAGATTTGTCTATTTCACTAGGCAAACCACCAGTGTCAGGTGTTGGCGCCTTGGGGGAATTCTTGGCATCTCGCACTGGCGGTTCACTTGCAGAATCCTGCGGGACAGCTAAGGGTTCAGGTCCTGGCAGGCTGGTAACAACTTCTTTAATTAGTAGCAGGTTGTCGTGTTCCCAGCCTGTGAGTCTGGCAGTCCGCAAAAATTTTTGTCCAGGGTTTGACTCTGGTTCCGTATTTTGAGATTTAGGAGCATCCAAATTGACATTCCTGACATGAACTCAAGAAGGACACAGTGTATAAGACGGTGCATATGGGCTATAAGAGGGTCTTAAATACCATGAGCTTTGGGTTTGAATAATTGATATTGATTTTTACAATTAACTATTTGCTTACCTAATTGTATCTGTTTTTTTAAAAAATAATCAGTTATTTTTTATTTATTTGGTAATAGACTTTTATAGTTTAGGGGTTTGAATTTATTTTTATTTAAATTCAATATTTTTAGCTTTTTATTTGTTGTAAAAATTTAAGCTTATTTAGTATGCAATTTCTTCTTTTATTAACTGTCAAAGTTAGCAATTAATTGGACTTGTTTTTTTTATGGAAAATTGGTTTTTTATTTGTATTTAATTAGAGCTTAAGAAAGCTAGTGTGTTTAATGTTGGTTAATAGTAAATTGGTCAACATATCAATGATCTACAGAAAAATCTCCTTCACCCTTGAAACTATTGCTGATCAATATAGATTTATTGGTTTTTTATTTTGTTTCCATCTGAGTTAATTTTGCTTATTGCCACAGCTTTGAAAATTACTGTAAATGATCAGCATAATGGCAAATGAGATGGGTGTAAACTGAAAAAGATAGATTTAACATTTATTCTGGAGCCAAAACAAATTGTATCATTCAAAATTTTAAATTTCTAAAATTTAAATTTAAAACTGTAAAGTTATTTTGGTCAAAAAAATTTGAAGCTAGTTTTTTGGCTTGTATTGTTTTAGTGGAGTAATAGGAAGCCAAGTTGGTTCTCTATAAACTTACCCTAGGGCTATAAAGTCTAGTTTGATGAATGGAGGATATAAAAGGGTTTTATCAAGTACAACTTTAATAGCTAGATTTGATAAGCTCCATAGTGAAAATAATATGAGCTTTTAAATATCAGATAGTGGAATTATTCACAAAAAATACAGTAGTTTTAAAAGCTATAGCAACAACCAAAAATACCTCAGATTTAAATGAAATGATTTCAGATGTAAACAAAATCCAAGTTGCGCAAGATTCAGAATTCAAATATTTTAAATATTTTTGGTTAATAAATGAGCTGTCAAAAAAACAAAATTTTACTAGCCTATTTTACAAAATTATAGCAAATATCAAGCAGTGTTGTTTAAACCACAAACAAAATGAACTGACACATCAAGTGAGATGGATGGATGCTGTTCCAGAGTATATTATAATCCTATCAGGATTCATATGAGGCACCAACAGAAAGACTAAAATGAAACAAAATTTGAGCAATCTAGAAGCAAGATTCCACAAGCACAAAACAAAATGGAGTCATATAAGATGTGTAGTATGAGCAGCCTAAAATAGAAGTATAACAGTTTAACAGCCAATCAACAGCTATCCAATTTAGGAACAGAGGCATTTTATTCATTTTCATGGCTCCAGATTTGTATGGAATGGTTTTGAGAGCCTTCCAAATATGGACTCAAGATTACAATAAAAATAAATCATCAAACTTTAAAAAAATTACTTTTAGTGATTTTATCCTAGGTTTTTTCAATATGGTTTTCAACAGCAACATCTTCAACAGCACAAGCAGCCAAGCCAGCTTCAACAGAGGCGAGGCTCAGAACGTAGAGGCACCTGTTTACACCCAAGTCTTTGAGGCAGATAACAAGGAAGCCAACCTGTACCTGACCCCCAACCCTTATGGCTTTGACTTGTTCAGTAGTCACATAGTGTCTAGCTCTGCCCCTGCTCCCGTACCTACCCCCGCACAAGCTGCCCGCCAACCAACCAATCAGGATGACAACCTTGATTTGGAACAACTTACTGTCACCACCCAACCTGCCCCCATACAGCCAATCAGGCTTCAGCTCCTCTGACCCAGTGCTCCAAATGCAGAATCATTACTGCTCAGATTCTTCAGGAAATTGTGGCACTGAACCTGAAGTATCTGTCCTGGGATCAGATTGCAACCCAATTACAATTTACCTGAGCCACAATAATTTGGGAGTTCAACAACCTAATGAACAAGGGGAATCTGATTGGGACAGCTAAGAAGCCAAAGAAGGCCCCAGAGTCCCAGATCAGCAAGGCCTACCCAATTATTCTTGACCTCCTTCAGTGGGACCCCAAGCTTCCCCTGACTCAGGTCCAGAAGCAACTTGTGCACCATGACATTTGGGTGTCTGATTGCATGGTGCAGCTCTGGGTGTATGGGAAGGTGGTGTCAGTCTGTGTTCTGACCAATTTTGCTGTCAACCAATGGGATGGTTCTGAGGATTCCCTTTATGATCCCGCCATTGAATCCACCCTAGTCTGATGCTTGACTAGTCTAACAGATGGCATAATCTTCATCTCCTACTACAAGCTATCAATAGCTTTCAACAATTTTGGCGCACAAGGAAGAGCCACCACCCAAAAAGGAAGGAAGAAGGTCAAGAAAGGGATGTTCATTGGTGTGTTTCTGGTTGTTTCAGCCAGGGGTTTTGTCTATTATTAGAAAACCCCATATTTCACCAATGACTATGAGTGCTGTGAGAATTGAGGAGCAGGTTAAGAGGAAATAAAACCAAGCTCTCAACCATAATAAAATTGCGGTTTCAGCAACAATCAAAAGGTTGTTGCCAACAATTCCTGGGTAGGTCAAAGGGGGGAAGGAGTCAACTGAACACTGCAAAGCAACAGATAAAACCAAATGACCAAAATTACTAAAAAATTTCAAACTTTATTAGATTAGGGAATGATGAAGCAAGGTCTTTTACAACTCTTGCATTCATTTAAGGGATGGAATAGGATTGGGGTGGTAGATCAAATGTCACAAACCAATTGATAAATGATATGAGTGGATACAAATGAATTTCTTGAGGCAGGAAGATCTTGACAAATTTTGAACGGACATAGTCAAAAGGAAAACTGAACCAACTAACATCAGGAATATACTTTGGATGCAATTATCACTGCTCCCAGCCGCTCTTGCACATGATATTTAAACAGAGGTGTCTCTTGGGTGGGTTAGGTGGAGGCATCTTCTGAATAATTCCAAATATTAAATTGATGGCTTTAGTTGGGCTTTTTCAGTAACATTTTAGATAAATAGTCAAACATAATTTGTTAGAAATTCCCAAGTATTTGGCAGGAATTGAAGTGGAGGCCTAAGGGGGGAGGCGTAACTTTACAAGTGCAGCCACATCCTTGGTGGATTACTTGACTCCTGGGATGGCTCAAATTCTAAGCACCAGGTTTCCTTGAGCTACCAGATGGAGGGAAGTTCCACTGCCCTTGAGACCATCCAGTGATGTGGGCACCAGGCCTCAGTCTACCCTGCTGACCACGCTGACATTTATCTGGCAGATTTTGTGTTCTTCACATTAGATACATAGTACAGGAGTGCCACCCTCAGGCTTTCAACAACCTCTATCTTGGGGTCCTTGACCACAATTCTCTCTTTGGTTATCAAATGATGGCCAACTTGTTTTCCCAAACTGTCTTCCATGTGAATATGGGCAAGCAATCATGGAAAGACAAGCGTCTCCCACCCTGTGCCATAGCCACCTATTAACTCATCCAACCAATGACAGACAAGGAATATAATGAGAGTTATATGGCAGCCATCACGCGCAATACTCTTACCCCTACTACTGCCACCACTACCCCCCACCTGCCAGCCCCACCCACCCAATCACAGACTCCTTGTGCCAGCACCAGTTCTATGCTTTCCTTCCCACACTATTCTGCCTACTAGGCATCTCTCTTCCCTGCCCCCAATAAACGGCAACTGCCAGAATTAACTCATTCTGCAAGTCAACTTACTATATGTCAATAATCAGAATTAAAATACTTTAATGTCAACAGCATTGAAAAGTCAGAATTAAGTTTTAACTCATGCAGACTATTAAATGTTGACACTTTTTTAATAAGCAGAAACCTGTTTCCTGAACATTTCACTTAATAAAAATTAAGCTTCAAGAAACTTTTTAGGGTAATGTGACAACATAGATTTTAAAAGTCCATAAAAAATTATACATGATGATTAAAAAATTTCATAAAAATACACTTTTATTTTATTTTAATATGAAATTAGCTATCTTTACTATAATAAATTTTTCCCACTTATAAAAACAAAATAAATCTAATATACAAAAAGGTACTACATAAAATTTCACATATTATAGCAAAATATAGCAATCAGAAACAGGAATATAAAGTTTTTTCTATATTAAAAACTATAAAAAACATGATTTACTAGTAAAATACCAATATAGGCCATATAATACAGTCTAAAGCATCAAACTATCAATAGAAAATCAATGATTTTATAAAAACAGTACCATAAATTATTAATGAGTTACTTAGAATAACTATTTATTTAAAAATATTATACTTAATATATAAGAACTATATAAAAATTAGGCAATACTCAATAAATTTAATGAAAAGCTAGACTGTAATAACCTGGTTGCCATTAAGAACTGTGGCAATCTTCTTGGTGTATTCCCCAATCTCTTAAAGCTTATATTTGGCCTCGACATTGTCCTTGATCTTCTCTTGATACTGTTTCTCTTTGGTGGTTCTCTTCTTCTTAGATGGGCAGTTCTCAATATCTCTGATGGATGCAGCAGTCTTCCCCTGTTGGACTTTGAGGTGCTTATAGAAGGTGTTGTATCTGGGCTTGATTCCAAAGGAGGACTTGATATGTTTATGCCAGCCCTCCAAAGATGAATTAGTTTTCATCTCATCCTTAAGAACTGCCTGATAGCAGTTCCAGTTGGCTTTGGCCCTGGGCTTGCTCCAGCACTTAGTGACCTTATGTCCAATCCACTGTGGCTCATAATATTCAATGAAAGGATAGAAGGCACCATCATTTTTCTTGGTATATGAATCCTGGCATAGGAGCTCAAAGGCTTGTCCAGCATGCTCTGGCTTTACAAAGACTAGTGCTACAAACTTCTGAATTAAGAACTTGCACTTTCCTGATGTATCTAGACGGTGGAGCTTGCTGAGCTCAGGTAGACCCTTTAGTTGCCTGTTGACAGCCTGTCAATAATGGAAAAAACACCCCTGTACCTTTCCATTAAAGGTATTTACAAAAGCGTTATACTAGGCAGCTTCATAGTCCATGATTATAGTTGAGGGGCCAAGTGCTTTATCTTGAGCTTCTTTTTCTGCATCAAGGGTGGCTTCATCCTTTTCATCATCATCTGGATTGGCTCTAGTGTTATGGCCAGGGGTACTCTTTCTATTATTGGGTAGGGCTTTGATGCCCTCCTGAAGAATTTTAAAGGCCTTTGTGTAGATCTCTTCTGTTGCCCCAGGAAGCAGAAAGTAGGCAAATGGGAGCACCTTGCCTTCAATAAGGGAATGTACAACCCATAGTTGGTAAAAAAAGGTGGGGGCATACTGCAAAGGTACCATCACATAACCAGGTCTCTGAATCCCTCAACTGCTCCAGTTTCTGTTGTGTAGCATAGCATATAATTCTTGCCTCTTCTTTAGGACCATCATCATCTAAAAGGAATACCTCATCACCATTGAACATCTTTAACTCCTCTGTCAAGACTAACTCTCCTTGAACCATGGATGATTTCTTAAGGGGGACTAGTTCATGGCGTTTGTCACATATGTACTTCACTAACTGGTTGTGGTCAGGGATGAGCTTCAGGCTCTCATTACTTAGGTGTGTGGTGGCCTTAACTGCCAGATCAGAAGCCTTGACATCTTTGGAGACTGGGACCATTTGGTAGAGGTACCACTTTAGAAGCTTTTCAATAAGATTTATTGGAGCATTTCAGGTGTGCTTTTCTTTTTCACTAGTGACTTTATCCCATCTTTCTGTATTGATTCTGGCAGCACAGCTTCTATCTTCACATACATAATGTTTGCTTCTTCCTGCTCTCTTCTGATTATTGCAATTGAAAACATAGCCATCACAGACTAAACTTGCACCTCCTTTGACAGACATTAGAGGGGAAAACCAATGGAACTTCTTTGGGAGCTTAAACTCTCCTTTGACGTTACATATATTGTGAACCTTTAGGGGATCCCATGGGCCAATAGGTGCTTGATGATAGTCAGACAGGTAATCATCAGGATCTTCTTTATTGATCCTTGATGATGAGGATAGAGGTGCAGATTTGTTGGGCGGTGGAGGGGAATTATCTGGAGTTGGATTCTTGCGCTTTCTGGACTGGGATGAGCTTGATTCCTTGAGGCTTGATTCCTTTGAGCTTGATTCATCTGGGCTTGGCTGGGGTTCTGGACTCTTGGGTATCTTTTTTCTTCCTTGCTTGTTTATTAGAACCTCATCTCCTTCTGATTGATACCAGCTTGGAGAAGAGGAGGGGGCAGGGGAGGGCTCTTTGCTTTCAGGGTCTGGGGTCTTCTCTTTTGTCTTCTGTTTTTTTGAGGGCTCTTTGGCTGATTTTTTGTTGGGGTAGGGACTTTGGGCCTTTCCAGAGGCTTTGGGTACTTTCTTGGTTGACTTGGGGTTATTTTGTGGCTTCTTGGAAGATTTGTCCTACAATAATTAGAGTAGAGTTCATAAAGTAAGAATAATCATGTGAAACATGAATAAAATTAAATAATAATCACTTGTTTTAACTTTTATTATTAAGTAAATAGTTTATAGAAGTATAGAAAGTAATTTTAGAGCTAGTTTATTATTAAAGAATAGAAAAAACCCATGTTTAAATAAAAAGTTGACATTCTGGTAGTCACAGTAGTCAAAAATATTTAATTTAGTTTTTCAGCATAAAAAACGCTTTAATTTTGACGTCAACATACTGACAGTCAGCATTAAAGTGGAAAAAAACTATGTAAATCACTTATAAAGCTTGGTTAATATTTTCTGGAGTTGGTTTTTTAAGGCCAAAATTAATTATTTTTAAATTTAAAAAAATTAAAGAGTTGCATATGTAACTTATGAAAACTAAATGATAGGGATTGTAGCAGGAAGTCTGAAGTACAGCCCTGGGTACTTTGGCCTGAATTACCATACCATTGTATGTGTGCTTTTTGTTAAGTGGCAGTGTTTTACTAATAAATAAGTGAAGGTGTCAACATTCAGGCAGTTGGCGTTCTTTTATAGCAACTCTCCTATTAAATCTCGCTTAAATTATGTCACTTTGTTTGCTTAGCTGAACCCCTTTGTTGCAATTTAGGCAATGCGTCAATTTGACACAAAGTTGACATTATAATTACATATATAAATTCTAGTTTTAACATATGTGTGTTGGCTTAAGTGGACTTCCGGAAATAAGCCATAGTTTATCCAGTGAGTTTAAAATAACAGTAAATATCTAAATAATACAAAGAATGCTCTGAAAGTTGGCATATGTCTTTGTTCAATGCTTATCTTAATATATATTTAATAAAAACAGTAGTATAAAACATAAAAAATAGTTATTTTTAAATACTGTATAATTTATTAAGAAACTCATGGATTCTTATTTGGGGTCAACATCCAGATATTACTTACTGTAGTTGACCTTAATGTAAAAGTACAAAGAAACTTACATTTTCATAGTAAATTATATTAGTTTTTTGGCTTGAAATTAAGCCTTTGTTTAAATGATGTCAACATTATGTCTGTTCCTTTTAATTTTGCAATTCTGACTTAATAATTCACTATGAAAATTAGCTTAGTTTTGGAAATGCCCAATTTGGCGGATAAATACTAAAATAATGACAACTTACTGAATGTTGACAATTTGTCAACATTCAGTAAGTTGACTTGCAGAATGAGTTAATTCTGGTGGTTGCCCAATAAACTCCCTGTCACCAAACATTTTCTATTTGTATTATCTTTATTCTGATTTCAATTGTTTATTTTCTCTTTGTTTATAGTTGGTTTTATTCTTTATGCTCAGTTTAATTCTATAAAATCATATATTTACTATTCCATGTATCTAGATCCAGAACACAGTTATTTTTAGCACTTAAACACAGCCCCTTGTGAAAATATTAACAATGATTTGGTGATCAGCTAAATTTTAATTAGAAAATTATAGGTTAATTGTGTTTAGATAAAGTTGTTACTGATCCAAATTCAAAACCTTAATGATAAATTTTAAGCCAATCAGGAGCCAAGTGATAAAGTGATTTGTTGTGACATAAAGGGTCACCCAATAACTCTTTGATGCATGTGCGCTAAATAATAAGATTGGCTGGTTGTTTTGCCATTGTTGCTGTGACAAGTTGTTGGTGGACTAGTGTTAACCTAGCAGCTGATTGGGCACTAGTCCATCAATAACTTGCCACAGCGGCAATGGCACACAATGGCAAAGCAACCAGTCAATCAGATTAACTAGTGCACATGCACCAAAGAATTATTGCATGACCCTTTATGTCACAACAATCACTTTATCACTTGGCTCCTGATTGGCTTAAAGTTTATCATTAAGGTTTTGAATTTGGATCAGTAACAACTTTATCTAAACACAATTAACCTATAATTTTCTAATTAAATTTAGCTTATCATCAAATCATTATTACTATTTTTCACAAGGGGCTTTGTTTAAGTGCCAAAAATAATATGGCAATTAAGGAAACAATGCTCACATAAAGCAAACAACACATATTGCAATGAGTGTAAACCATATACACAATGGGTAAAAAGATGGTATAATTTAGCAAATGGGAAAACAAACAGGAATAAACAAAGAGGCAATAGTATCAGAATAATACAGATTTTATTGGGGTGAAAGCTATAAAAACATATAGAAAAGTTAGTAAAAAAATCAATGAGAGAATTGGAGAAACTGCTCAAAGATTTTGACTCTGAAATTGCAGAGATCAAAGAAATTGACTGCAAGGTCAAAGCAAAGGTAAAGTCTGCTGTCCTTAAAGGTGGCAAAATATACAAGGTATCCGCAAAGGCCCATATGACCAGAATACCAGACACCCCTGAAAAGACAATTGAGCGCCTACTCAACATTTAGAAGATGATAGTTGAGGGCCTGCAATTTAAGGCATACAAACTTTCTGCACCGTCCATCTGGGTTGACAACCCTGGGATGTATGCACATCTCAAGCCAGCAAATTGTGCCAGGAAAGAGGATACTGAATTGTCAGCACAATTGCTTGTGCCAAGAATAGCTAGGCCTGCTGAAGCCGCCAGCAAGGAGGAAACACAAGAAGGTAATCTAAAAAGAAAATTGAAATAAAATTCAAAAATTCTTACTTTTTTAGAGAACATAGGCGGAAAAATCTGCCAAGTCCTGGTCCCCTTTTTCCTGCTATGTTCTACGTCAACTACACCAATCATGTGACAAGGCAGCTGTTTCTGCCCCCCTGTCTTGCAGAAGCTGGAGGACTGTATCAACGGGTTCTTTCTGATGTTGCAGGAGGCATTGGCTGAGCTTACGCATGCCAAGGGGGCATCTGAGTGAACAGTTACTGCCTACAAGAATGCCTAACTGATCTGCCTGGACCCAGTATACCTCAGTGGAGTTTACTGTGTAAACTCCATTGAGCTTGTTTAGGACGTCCTGGCAACACTCCTATTCAAGAACATACCAGAGATGGGGCCATGTGGCTGCTTGTTTATGCTTCCTGGTGGAGCACACCCTGTCTTACCTGTTGGAGAACTTTGGGCGCACGGTGGGTAAATTGGCTGTTTCAGATGCAACAGCCATCAAGAAGACCAAAATCCTCCTTGCTAACTTTGGGCTGGCCTGGAGCGCTGACAAGATGGGGGTCCCTGCAGCCATGGAGCTGACCTTCTCAAAGACAAAGCATGAAAAGAAAATTAGTGCTGTCTACAACAAACTGTGCAAATTTACAGAAGCCTTTGCTGGTCAAAGGCTTCATCTGGTTGTTTAATTGGGGTTCCTGTTCTACTTTGGGATGGGCGCTAACATTGAGGACCTAGATGGGTTCCTTCTTGGGATTGACAAGGTCCAGCTCTCCCTGGATGGGAAGAAGGTCCCCCCCCAGATATGACTCAGTTGACCATGTGATCCAGAACGCCCTGGTCCTGGCTGGAATTCAGGGGTCTACAGCCCCGCCTGAAAAGCTGCTGCTTTACTCTCACCTGACCCTAATGCCTTTCACCAGCAGAAGGGAGTATTTTAATCAGGGTGTATCCACTGTATATGGTGTGGTGGTGGAGGTTGTGTGCCACCCTCATTGCTGGGTGGGTACATACCAAAGAACTCACTACAGGCGCTCTTAATAAATTCTCTCTTCCAATAAATTTTATTATAATTTATATTATTTTTATTATAATAAAATTTTATGAATCTTATTTTAGCAAACAAGTTTTGCAAAATAAATCCTGGAGAAGGTTTTCATAAAAGCATAGTAATTATGTTAATAAAATATACTTCTAATTTTTACACTCTACATTTAATTTTTTATTCTATTTTTATATTTATTTGATAAGAGTGATATAAATATATTTGTGTAATCCAGTATCAAGTGTTTGGGATAGCCTCAGATGCCATAATAAAATAAAGAATATAAAATAAATACATTACAAACCTTCATTGATGGTCCCGCTGAATGTGATTGTGGGCTTAGAAGCTTCTAAATATAAAATGATATTTAATAAATCTTAAATAGTAAATTAGATAATATAAGAAAGTTGGACAAGCTAAGCCTTTAATTGATTGGCTGTTTGGCAAGGCACGCAGGGATGAACAAATCAGCGTGGCCATAGAATTTGGCCACAGTCTCTTCTGGGAGGGTGTGGATCCTGGCCTGCAGCAAATCAAAGAGGTTCTTGGTCCCAGTTGGGGTCCCTTGCTTGACAACTTGCTTGAACCACCCAAAGACTTCCTTGATGGGATTTAGGAAAGGCAAATAAGTGGGGAGGAAGAGAAGGTGCAAATTTGCTGTGGCCAATTGCTGGGGGCCCACTGAAATGCTGGTGTCAATTGATGGAAATTCAGCAATAATATCTGCCACCTTGTGGAGACCAACATTTTCCAGTACTATTACATTGGTGAAGCCCAGGCTTGTGCCCCTCAGGTGCTCCTGGACCAATTGAGAAAAGATAAGAAGGCCCTGCTATTGTGAGAACCCAATATCATTTGATAGAGCTCAATCCCCTTTGGACTGAGGAGAGCCACCATTGAATAGGCTGTGGCGCAGACTGCAGAACACCAAGCTACCCCATCATTGGAGCCTTTTGGGACATACCCATATGCATTTCACATAGACAAGGTAAATGCTGATTTGGCAATATAGTAGAATTTCAATGCTCCTTTGTTTTTGAGTGCAGTGTAGGCCTCAGTGTGTTTTTTCTGGGTCTCAATGTTGGTTGGGCTATTTTTATTGCACAGAGATACCCCAAGCTTTTTCCAGGAAAGGTGCATTCCCTTCACCAGAAAGTAGTAGAATGAAATTGAGGCTGCAACCCCAAAAGTAGATTTGACCATGACCTGTATATTTGCAAGTTCAAGATGGCAATCTTGGGTTATCCACTGGTGGATTGCCCATTTGTGCTCCTTGATGTGAATGGTGGACACATGCAAGGATTTCTCTGCGACAAGGACTTGGCCAGTCTCAATGAAGGTGTTGAATGTCTTGGAAGCGTACTTGGGATCCACCCAACAAGAGTTGCAGTCACCTTGTAGTCACCAGATTCACGCATTAGCTTGAGAAGAATGATGTGCTTTATATCAGGAATGCGCTTCTGAGAGGTCTTTATGGGTTCAGACAAGCCAGGATCCTGATTGATGACAGGCTTGCAAGGCATGGGCACCTTGTTGTAGAAGGCTGCAACCTTCTTTAGAACTAACTGTCTCTCTGTAGTTCTATATAACTTGGGCTTGTTGGTGTCTTCTTGGTTGCCATCACTGGCGTAAGGCTCATAGCTAGTGTCAAGCACAGGCTTAACCTTCTCCATCATGGCTGATGGGACCAACTCTTGGCAGTACACAGTGTCAAACTCATATGAAGTAAGTTCTACCTCCTTGTTTCTAACTGTTTTTGTTGTGATAACCTTGGTGGGCTTCCAGGTCAGATTGGGGACCCAAGGGTTGATGATCTGCACCCTAACAGCTTGTTCTCCTTGAACCAGCTGTGTCAGTGCAGCGTCACTATTGAACTCTCCTCTCCCATCTCCCTCCTGAGTAGGCACTTGGGCTCCACTAACTCCGTTCTTTGACCCACAGGGGCAACCACAACTGTGGTGAACAACAGGTGCACTGGTACTCTGTTGTTGTGTTCCTTCCATTTTGAGAATTTAATAAAATACTAAATAAAACTTAATTAAGCCACTTCTTAGTTTCAATTTTTGCTTTTATCTGAATATGGATATTTGATTAATATTGTTTCCCCCTGTATCCCAATTATAGATGTTTCATTTTTTAATTAGTTGTTTTTGGTTTTACAACACCCAAAATATTTTCCACCCATTTTCCTAGATTTTATGTCAAATTAAGCACCCAACACAACTATTTTAAATTTGTGTTTCAGATTGTGTGCCCTATTTTAGATATCTTGGTATCATTCTTGATTACAGTCTACTGCACACAACATTTGAGTGATTTTGTTTACATAGTGAGTTGCTATTGTGTTTCATTTTTGGATTGAGTTTGACTCACTGCGCTTGGGTGTATTTTGCCACCAATTCACATAGTAAAAGTATGTACACCAAAAGTCAACTCACATCATTTTGTTTGTGAATCAATGTATTTCAGATTGTATTTTTAATAGTCTCACTTGGCGCGTGAGCAATTTGTTGCTGTGTTGACCCATTTTGTCCATTAACACCAAAAATCCCTGTTAAAAGAGTGTATATTTTAACCTGATAGTTGGAATTTGCTTAAATATGAAATAATTTTGTTTAAATCTGAGGTATTTTGGGTTATTGCCTTAGCTTTTAAATCTACTGTATTCATCTCTTTGAGCTTTTGTTTTGCCACCTGCCAAGGATGAAACCTCAGGGTGCAGACTACTGATAGATGAGAACAGTGGGAATTTTACCCACCACCCTGAGTTGTGACACCACCCAACAGGTTTCTCCCATGAGCTAGTGTGTCAAGGCCTTGGTGCACTACCCCCAAAGGGCTCTGCCTTGTGTGAAATTTTCTTGTCTGAAATAGCTTTATTGTCTTTCAACTTTTTGATCAATGTAGTAAGACAAAACTAACACTTATCTAGCCCACTAGCAAAAGAAAGGCTCAAATAGACCAACCACCAGTAAAATTTAATTTCTGTTTTACAGTGACACCCAACAGCCAATTCATGTGACATATTCCTTAGGAAGTCTGAAACCTCACATCACATTTTTTACTGTTCTTTGTACTTGCAAGGATCAAATAGAAATTCACAGTAGAGGGCCCTAAGAAGACAACAGTTCATAAGCACTTCCATCAGAATATTTATCCCTTGGGCTTGATGATGTTACATTTTAGATACTAAAATATCATATTTTGATTAGTTTAACATAAAGTTCCTTTGACTTTTAATGTTTTGGTTTTTTCTGAAATAGAAAAAAGGGTAATCTTCTCTATGAAGAGGACTTGTCATTACCAGTTGCTGCACTTTCCACTCAACCTCTCATAATGGGGATGACTGCCACTTTCTAACTTCTGAAATACATTTCTCTATCATCTTTATGCCAATAAATAGATTTCAAAACTTAAATCTTATGATTTTTGATATAATTGTTTATTCTAACTATTTTATGCCTTTTAAATAAAAAAATACTTGACTTTAAATTAGTTACTATTTTTCTCTAGGTTTTTTAGTTTATCAATATTTCTTTGGTATTTAATTTCCCACAAAATAAATTGCAAAAACCATTTAAACTAATTTACCCTTACATCATACAGAAAAAATCCCTGTAAAGAATTACAGATTTTTTGGAATTGTAATTGATATCCCAGTTGCCATCATATCTCAAAATACACAGTGGCACTCAATAATTCACCCCATGTCAGATCTAATGACATACTCCCTCTCAATCTCTTCCGTTTAGCTTAATATCATATTTCCTTATAAGTAGTTAATCCAATTATGATGGCAATCCCACACATGACTTTATTCAGCTCATTTTCACACCTTATTTAGATCACCGCCACCTGTGCCACCCCAGTTACTGGCCTATGACTCATTGCCCTGGTATAAGAATTTTCACTATTCTCAATAAAGACCATCTTATTCCTAATCCATTTCTGTTTCTTTACTGGACTGTTGTCTTCCCCAACACTAAGACTGAGATATCATTAGTTCAGTTCAACAGATGCAAACTGATTATTATCCTCAGATTTATAGAAAAGTGTCCCACTATAATCCCAGTTGCAGGCTCAGTCAAACTTCTTGGATCTGTAGACATTAAGGAACAATTTCTAAATATAAGTCACATGGTTTTCTTGTACATTTTTAAATTTATAACACTTAAGATTTTATTTTGAAAGATCACATTATAGTTTTATCCACAGTTTCCTGATAGTGCCCATATTATCATTGATATATGACAAATTATTTACAGTGATATCTATTTTTGGAACATAGTTTGAGTTTGCTATTGTCTGAATTTATTTTTTTATCTCAGTAGCTTTAAGAGGCACAGTTACCTTTTGGGCCAAGAAATCTCTTAGTTATAAAAGCTAACAAGCCACTTTGCAATTGATTTTCCTGAAAATCGAGATTAAGCCACCAATAATAGTGCCTCCTTATATAGATCTGGATCAACCTCTTAGCTAAATGGAATTCGACCTTCTATATACCCTCTTGAAATACCCCTTGTCTAAATAGAGGCTTGGACAATGGCTCTGCTATAAAAAGACTCTTAGCAATTCAATAGAATGATATTTCCTTCTAGCTGTTATGGATTTTAAGCCTATTCCTCTTGCCCTTGTTACCTATGGGAAGTATATTTACAACATAAGACACTTGTTTTTATGTTAAATAATTATAGTCATTAAAAATAATAAACTGTGGCAGCAACCTGTTCTGTGTTTATAAATGATAAAATTACATACTTATTAATGGTTGCCTATGAGAGATCAGTTTGTTGATTTATTACATGAGCCTTTTGTTTTGAGGCACACCTAGTGAGTTTAATGGATTTGGGTAGCGCCGAAGCTGGTGTGTATCTGATTTCGGTAACTTTAGCTTGGATATAAATGTAAACATGTCTTTATGCATATCAATGGTTTTGGGCTGATGTTATTATATTGATAGAATATGTTGAGTTGGTGGCATGCGATTAAGAGTAGATATTTATATTAGCAGTTAATCACTGCTATAGTTTAGTTGAAGGCTCAATGAATAATGAATCGTGGGCCACCATGGGGGATGTGTTTAAAAGGAGGATGTAAGGAGGAGATGGGCTACAAAGATATGCGTGAGGGTGTTGGTAAGTAAAGTAGCGGTGTTGGTTAATGAGTCTAGGGAATGTTGCAAAATACATTGAAAGTTTTGGACTGCTGTTGAATTTGGTGACGCTATGCTTGATTCTGCGCCAGGGATTGAAGAGCCCAGACATGCAGCTTGCGCTGATTCTGGCGGTGTGTGATGTCTGTCTCGTCAGCAGCAAGCTGGGGCTGTACATTTACTACAAGACCACAAACGACTTCGGCATCTTTAAAAAGGAGTGGTTTGGGCAGTTGGATGGGTTGTTCATGTGTCTATTTATTTCAACATCCATTCTGTGTGTAGGGTATCTTGCGTTGCTTAGGTGCTGGGCAATCTTCTTCAAGCGCAGGATAAACATCAAAGTGTGGTTTAGATTCTTTGCTGCCCAGCAAGGCCTTCTAGCCTTTCTTCTGACTTTGACTGCCGTCAACGGAGAATTCAAGCTATCACCATTTGACCGCTTCTTCCATCCCAACCCATACTCGCTAAATCCAGTCACACGGTCCTGCTCGCTGCTACTCTCGCTGTGGATTCTTTTTAGCTTTGTCGCTGTCAATGTCACATATCCTGCCATATGCTACGTCTATCTCCATCAAATAGATACCGCCGCCATATGTCTTGACTGGCGCCCCAAAATCATTGCCCGCCACCACTTCCTAAAGAAGATCACCATCATCCTAAGGATATCTATACTGATGCTCATCTATAATATATTCATGCTGCCCGCCTTTGTCATCACCATGAAGGGATATATCCAGCACCAAAACAACTCTGTCACTCTTGACAGTCTGCTCACCCTCTCCCTACTATGCCTGGTCATAGTCAACCCCCTCACACTCATCTTCCTCCACCAAGACATCGTCAATGACGTCAAAATCATCTTCCACTCGATGTTTCGCCCCAAACTCCCTACAGATATTCAAATTCATCCCTCATTATGAAATATCCACTTGGATCTAAAGAATAAACAAAATCCAAATCGCAAAACATCAATCCAAAACTCTATCCAATCACAAATGCCTGAGCATCATAATCTCCCCTGCCTTCCATAAATGTCTAAATTCTCATCAACTTCCACATAACCCATCCCAATACTTTATCTCCACAGATCGCTAATGTGAACCCAACTCCATTCACTGGAATCATCGCACTGACCGATTATTAAAATAGCCATTAGCCGTAAGGTTCCATAATCAACTACATTAGACATAAATGCTAAACCAATTCATATTTTTGAATCATGCGATCCAAGCCAAGGAGCTCCAAATAAAAGTCAACAAAACTACCGATTAAGAGAACGGTCCCACTTCCACATTTTTTAACCCGAGTTTGGATCCCTTGAGCAATATTGAATTAGTCGTATGGTACCAGATTTGAATCTGGACCAGATACAGCAGTTTTCAAAGCTATGAGGATAAACACAATTGTGTCATCTGTAAATAAAATGAACTCCAGCTTAAACAAATTCCAAGTACCAGTGTAGAATATACCTTCTGTTAGCAGAGATTTGGAGTGCTACAGTAGTTTTCACAGCTGTGAGGATAAACAAAATCAATCCATCCAAACGCAAAACCTACTCAGCTGAGAACCAAATCACCTCAGAACTAGGGTTGTGGCAGGCAAAGCCTGTACCAATCTGAGCATTTGCCTGGATTTAGGTGTTCAAATCAGATTCTTTCAGGAACTGTGGATCCTCCTAACTTTAGGAATCCAAGTTTCCTGAAAGGATCCATGAGGAGAAGGCTTTCTTCCCTCTGGGATTCAGGGCCACCCACTTGGCATCCAGTGGAAGATCCACAGGTGAAACCAAGGGTGCGTGGCAAGAATAATAATGAATCAACCAATATAAAATATTTTATAAGCAAAATAGTAATGTTCGAATGTTATTTTGATTTAAAATGTTATCTATACCTTTTAGTTTTAAAAGTTGAAGTGTAACATATCTCATTCAATCATTTATGTATATAATAAGATTCAAAACAGATCATCTACTGGTGGTAAAATTAAGGCCTCAATTTTATTGGAATTTGGATCAGGTTTTCTCCAGGTGGATAGTTGTTATAAAGTAGCCATTGAAAAAGATCCGCTGCAGCCCTACTCAGAAAAGAAAAAATAGAGTAAAATACCAATCCATTATAGTTTAATATAAATTCATTGTTTTCTAATTTTTCTTTTGTCTTAGTTGATTTTGTTCTGAATTGAGTGGATTTTTCTTTAGGTTACATCACAACATCTACACTTACTTCCTCTAAGGAAAAAAATCCCCAAGAAACATCTCAATTAATGAATAATTGGTAGTAATTTTATCAGGTGCTCATGTTGCAGGGGGATCAAACATTTCAAATCCTAAGCAGAACATTACCTGGAAAAGCCCTATGGCTGTCATGATGTACATGAACAGTATATGACTTTTTATGATACTATATAATACTCTATCTTCATATCAAATAAATTATCAGACTTTTTAATTTTTTCATTTATATTGTTTTATATGCTTTCAAGAAGTATATACTTGAAAGTGGTAGCACAGGTAAGTTATCAACACCTATGTAGCTTAAAGGAAAAAATTCCTCACAAGAAAAGAATCCAGCAGATGGATCTTCCTACTGACTGAAGCAGATATGAAGAAGGACAAGACATACCCACAGGATAGACTGTCTTCAACAATATCCTTGTACCCAGCAAACAGTATGTTGTAAATTGCGCTATTAAAGCTATTTTGATATAGCCTGAAAATTTCAATACTTGCAAAAACCTGGTTAGGTTTGCTTTTGACTTCAACAGTTGTCCCCTTTCTATAAATAAGTCAACTGCAATATCCCTGCATTCCAGGTTATATTATCTTAGTTATTCTGATACTGATCCAATTTTAAACCCAGTCAGCCCCCTTGTCTATATAATGAACAATTCATGCTCCCAGTCTACTGTATAAGTAGAATTATCACTCTAAATAAAGACAATTTCATCCACATTTATGTTGGGTTTATGATTGTCAAGATTATCATTTCATTTTCACTAAAAGGAAACTCTCTCTAATATTTCCAGGAAATTAAAATATGTCCCCTTAATTTTGCCATTAAGGCTAACCCAAAGCTAGCTTTGAACCTCAAATATTTTGTTATAAAGATTTCCCGCTGTATCCTTCTGGATGTTGTCCCCAGGAGCCAGACACAAAAGAGTTGCTGTCACAAATGAAAGTTTTCTTCTTTTATTAAAGCAAAAAAGCAACTGTGGTTTGAATCTGGGACCCCCAGACTTGTGGCCTACCTGTCCTAAAGATCAAATTCCCAGCTGCCTGTGTTTTTTGTGGCTCATATATTAAGACTGTCATAATAAGAGCCTGCAACCAGTTGGACTTTTTCCAAAAACAGTCAATACTAAAGCCAAAACATACTAATTGACTCCTAAACCTATGCTGAGGTGGCAACTGTCAGAATTTAAACTGTCTGCATGTAACATCCTCCATGCTGACAATCCCAGATTTTATTTTGGCTTTATTTTTACAATTTTTTTAAAATTTTGGAAATTAAAATCAAATTTAACTTTCAACACTAGGAACAAATGTTTAAGGTAAAAAATCAATAAACATACAACAAAAATACAAAAAAGGGCTTTGGGAATTGTTGACATGGAGGTTGTTACATGTAGACAGTTTAAATACTGATGGCTGCTGCTGAGGTAGCCTCTTGATAAATGGAGATGTTGATCAAATCCCCTAGAGAGTTCACCAATGGCAATCATCAGTTGCTGATCTGAATACTAGAGAGCAATGTACATTTTCCCTGTCAGCCTGATTTTGGAAGCAAGGTTTGTGATAAAGAAGATTTTAATTTCTATTACAGTAGTTTTAAAAGCTATGGCAACAACCAAAAATATCTCAGATTTAAACAAAATGATTTCAGATTCAAACAAAATCCAACTCTCAGGTTAAAATATACACTGTGTTAACAGGGTTTATTGTTGTTAATGGGCAAAATGAGTCAACACAGCAACAAATTGCTCACACGCCAAGTGAGACTATTAAAAATACAATCTGAAATACATTGATTCACAAACAAAATAGTGTGAGTTGACTTTTGGTGTACATATGTTTACTATGTGAATTGGTAACAAAATACACCCAAGCAAGGTGATTCAAAACTCAAACCAAAAGCAAAACACAATAGCAACTCACTATGTAAACAAAATCACTCACACAATGTGTGCAATGGATTGTAATTGTCAAAACTGCAGGCTTGACCCACCAGCAAGGTTCTAACCAAGCGGGTTTGTGACCCGCAATCCAATTATTCAGTCACTCAAAGCCAGACTAGGAAGTCAACTCAAATGACCAAATACAACAACATGAACATATGATAATCCTTTATGGTGGATGCCTTGTTTTGGCGCTTGACTCATTATCAGGATCAAGCCACCCCCCTTCTTCCATCCAGCCGTGTGATCACCAATCATGTTCCTGTTATGCTTGATTCACATGAGCTATATAATCATTATCTTACAATAAAGGTTATTATCTATCTTCTAAATATTTTCCCCGTGTAACTCTGCTAAAACAGCACAGTTACAACATTGGTAGCACAGATAGGTTCTCCATCCTACCTTATCTTGAAAAATTCCTCCTGTTGCTTGCACACGCTGCGGCCAACAAATCCTTGACAGAATTATGTCTGGCCTCCCGCCTGACTGGACTCCATACACTCCTGGTGCCAAGATACCCAATGGTTTTGTCCTATACCAAAACACAGTGATCCTGCTATCCGCCTTCAACACCATGTCTGCACAAGGTTTCTTTCAGGCTCCCTCCTTGATGCTGCAACCAGTCAACAAAACCACCATGCCCACCTACGTAGCTCAAAGACTATGAAGCGCCGGCTTGGAACCTTTTGCCAGGGCCAACAACAACAACGCCGCCGCATGGATTCAGTCTGCCCAGAGCAAGCTGGCTCAGATGGAATTCCCACAGCGGTTTTGGATTGCAGAAATTTCCATTTGCCTGACCCATGACACTGGCACCTGGTGCAACAAGTGGCATGAAGAGCATACCAACAAGAACTGGGATATCTTAAAGCAAGATTTCCTGGCAAGATTTGTGCTTAAAGATACAGCACTCATGATCATAAGCCAAGTAAAGAACCTAACCCAGACAGGCACCATGAAGGAACTCACCCGCGCCTACAAGGAACTCCGTCTTTGTGCACCATCCAACATGGCCTTTGACACCCCAGCCACACACCTCATGTACTACAACGCTCTTAAGTTGCATGTGATGAGGCATGTGAACCTGGATCAGGTGACCAACCTGCAAAGCCTGTACTGTGAAGCAAAGAAAGCGGAGCAAACATCCAACACACTGCATAAGGGACAAACTGGGAAACAAGAAAACCCCAAGGATTCCCATCCAGGCGGGTGTTACACTTGACCACCCCCAGGAGGCAACAGGAATAACACCAACCACAAGCCTACAGGTTCAAATGGGCATGGAAATGGAAACAATGGCCAGTCAAACCGTACCCATTTCTGTGTCACCGCCACACAAGGCAACCAAGATGAGGGAAAAGCCTAGGGAGAGCACTAAGTGAGCCAAGCTCTTCCCACGCAACTCCTGGCTCACCCAATGATGATTACCAACCCAAGGACGTGGGTCAATGCCCAATGATCCAGGTGCCCTCAGAGGACCTGGTACTATACACTATTGCCATACATCCCAATAAATTGATATCCTATTGTGATGATCCACATGTTTGGTGGTTTGCAGGCGGGGCTTATGTTGGCCAAGTGAAAGTTTAGTGACTGTTGTTGAAGAAAGCTGGCTGGAGGACCAGAAGATGATGGTGAAGAACTAGTGGTCCAGAGAAATGAGCCAAGATTTTGCCAAATTGATTTGCCAAAGTGAGAAGATGTGGAATATTTTGCCTTGGTTTAGTATGAAAATCAATAAGGAATATGGATAGAAGTTTGGGTAAGATATTTATTTATAAAGTTCCTAGGATAGACGAAGGTATGTTGCTATGAGAGCGGGATACAAGGTTGGTTTGGTGGGACGTTTTCCTTGGATTTTACTATATTTGTAAATATATGGGGAAAACGTTGAAGAGGTCCAGAAAGAACAATTTAAATAGTATTCTACTATTTAAATGGGGTTGGGTTGAATGCAGGAAGAAGTGGTGCCAGAATAATGGACTGGTTAACGCTTTGGTGCGCAAAGAGTTGTCAATTTGAACGGTTTGAGCTGTGGAAATGAGTTTCATAGTTGGATCCCAGTGGAACTTCAGAAATGGTCTATTTCCGCGCTCTGCATTCATTGGTTGAGTTCTGGCAGGTTTTCTGATGAAAATGATTGGTTGGAAGCCAAAAGCTTAAAGTATAAGCAAGGAAATAGTATATTAATACTTTAAGCTTTTGAGAAATTAAGTATGTAAGCTAAAGTTATTATAGGAAAAAGTGAGCGGCAATGGTTTAGGCTTATGAAAAAAGCCATTTTGAAGGCGGAACCGTTAGGAAAAGGACACTATAAGAAGGTGGCTGGCTGGAAAGTTACGGGGTCTTTTGACAGTTTTTTTGGAGGTTGTTCCAGGTCTTTGAGAGGACACTTCTGGGTCTCTTGAGTTTCTGCCAAGAGGTTTTGGAAGCCTTTTGATCACCAGCAGGAGCTTGGTTAGAGCTGAAGCCCAAGATAACAGAGCAGGAGCCTAAGAATAAGGAGCGGGCTCCTAAGTGCAGCACAGAAGTTTGATTCCAAGGAGCTGGGGTCCACATTTGAGGAGCAGGGGTTCAAGTCTAAGGGGCAGACGTCCAAGACCAAGTACAAGGAGTCCAAGATGTTGTTGGAGGACTCCAATTATTGGCAAATCCATATTGTTTCCTTGACCCCCCGGGCCTTATACCAGAAGGTTTCTAAGGGGATCTTCCTTCTGAGAGTGAATAAAAGCCCATTTTGACCCCTATACATATTTCTGAGATACATTTCCCCCTTACTAGAGAATGACAGCCCCTTCCAGCCGGTCCCTGGCTACAATCCAGGACACACTTGGGGACTGGCAGACAGGAACCCCACACCTATCCTTTCTGCTTTTGCAGTTACACAGGATCAGCACTCCTGGACTTGGGCACAGACCAAACCTTAGTCAACAGCAGCTTTGTGGACAAGTTCAAGCTGGCCACTAATCCTTTGCCAATTAAAAATGTGGTCCTGGCTGACAAACACCACATTGCTGTGACAAAGGAAACTTTCCCCTTCTCTGACATGCTTGAGAACCTCCACTCCACCATTCAAGGTCCCATCATCAACTTTCCCAAGTTTGACATTGTACTGGGACTAGACTGGTTACAGAAGAACAATCCTCACGTAGACTGGGCAACCTCAGTGTTGACCATCAAGCATGAAGGTGTCAGCCACCAGATCTACCCTGACTCTGTGGGCCAAATTCTATGCAACCACTCTTTGTACGTATCACAGAGACCCAGTACAAGAAGAAAAACCTGAAGGCAATTGACTGGAACTCCTGCCAATACAAGAAAATACACTTCAAAGATCACCAGGATACCTCCACGCCTCAGGACCGCAAAATTGTGGCCTGCCATCCAGAAATCTTCAAGAAAGTGCTACCCAGGCTGCCCCCTGAAAAGCATATTTAGCACTCCATCCAACTCAAGGGGGCTGTACCCAAGGCGCGCTCTATCTACAGGCTGACCCCAAACAAAGACAACGCCTTACGTGCCTACCTCAAGGAGGCATTGGAAAAAGGGCTTATCCACCCCTCACGATCTCCCTTTGGGGCTGCCGTATTCTTTGTGGCTAAGAAGGACGGTACCTTACGCCTGGTCACAGACTAACGCGCCTTAAACAAAGTCACCATTAAGAATTGTTACCCACTGCCACTGATTGACAACCTCTTTGATGCCCTGGGAGGAGCCACAGTCTTCTCCAAGATTGATCTAACTACAGGCTACAATCAGATTTGTATTAAGGAGTGTCGTGAATAACGGCATTCACCATGTTTTGATTTTGCCTTTGTTGGGCCATTTTGAGGACAAATCTCTTGCTTTTGCGTTTAACTCTCAAAATGAACTGGCTTCTGCTTCAGGAAGTATGATTGTTTGGTTTCCTGACTCTGCGCAACTCACTTTCCCCACTCATGCTTGTGGCAAGTGATCCTACTGTCCTGGTAGTGTTTTGTGGTATTCATAACCACTATATATTCCATTTCACATTCAACAATAAAAATTAAGTTCTATTCACATTTTTATCTTTGTGTCTTCTGTACTTCTGCGCCTCTCTCTAGCCACAACTAGTAGAGATTATTCTTCCAGGGCTGCAAGGTAAACACTATTGCCTTCCCTGTCATCTAACCAAGACTTAGTACAAATCCAATCCTAAGGTTGGGATTCCCTGTTGTGTGTCTGTGCCGTGCCTCAGAACACAACAAAAATGGTGCTCACTACAGGGGCTGTAAGCCCCCTGGTTATCCCTTTTGCATCTACGTTTGAAGGTCCCTTGCCTCCGCCTATTTGGGAGTTGACCTCACCTGAAATTACCAGCCCTCCTATTGAGGAAGACATTGCCAACCCGCCTATTGTCCCTACTGTACTGAACCTTGGGAATGGTCCCTGCCTAGTTGCTTACCCTATGGGTACCCCTGACTTGGAACCAGTCATGGCGGTAGCCCTTGGGATAGCTCGGGACGGGGCCATCCCTTGCCTTCAGTTACAGTTTAGCCGTGCCAAATACTATGAGTTAATTGTGGCCCCTCAGTTTCCACAACACCTCCTCCCAGCAGCTGGCTCTGCTGATCATCTGCTGTCATCCTTTGTACAGCCCGCCTTGGCCCATCACCAGATGGTGTTGGGACTTCACGTTCAAGAAATCTTGTCTCTACAAGCAGCTGTTACCCATCATTGGGACCAGTTTGCCGCCTACCAACAATGGCTTCATTCCCTGTTCTCCCTGATATCTGACAATCAGCGTGATTTGGTCACCTCTCAAACATGTTTAGTCAATTCCATCAAGAAAATATGCCAGTCCCTCCCTGAGTACGTTAGGGAGCAACTACATGAGTTTCACCAGTTAGAATAACCCTGGCGCACTCAAGTAGACTCCACCCTAAACGCTTATCTCTCCAATTTTGAGTGCCTAGTGCAACAGCTCAATGTATTCAGCGTCTATTCCTTTGAGCAATTGCAACAGGTAGCTGCCCTTGCTGCCCAAGGTCTAAATGAGCTCGGTGCAGAATTTGATCAAGAAAGAGCTGCCACTGCCGCCGCTATTGCCAAACTTCAGAGTCAGGTGAATGAGCTGTCCTCTCTCAAACCTGATGCTCCGCCTTCTCCTCCTGCTGATGATCTGGTGGAAAGAGAGCAGAGAATCTGGGAGGCCATCCAGGAATTACATGCTTCCACTTTTAGCCAAGGACGTCCTACTGAAATGCCTCAACCTGATCCCCAGGTTCTTGCGCTGACTGCTCAGGTTGCTGAACTACAGCAAGAAGTCGCTGCTTTATGTGAGGTAGTGACGGCTGCTGCTAGTCCACGTGGAGTTAACAAGGAAGATGGATGTTGTCCTGGTTTGGATGGGGCTCCTCAAATCCACTGTGCTAGGGAGTTGATTGTCCTAGCTAATGAGGTGGACCATTTGAAACGCGACCAGACTGAGTTGGACAGAGACGTACAGGAGATGAATGAGCTGATTGATTCAGTAAATGACAGGTTTGCCCCTTGCCTATCAGTGGGGCCATCCCTTACTTTGCAACTGGCTGAACTCTCCACAGTTTTCACTACTCAAGGACAACACCTAGATGTGACTGAACAACAGACTACTCTAGTCAACACTACGGGTGCCAGAACTACCAAGACTCTGACAACCCTTGAAGAAAGTGTTTGACAACTGTGGGCTAGACAACCCCCCTCCAAATCTGAAGCTGAGTTCTCCCTGCGCATAAATGTACTCAATAGCAACAATGGTGGTCCAACTCCTGAGGCACACTTCAAGCCTACTTTTAAGCAAGTATTTGATCCTAAAACCTCAACTATTGCAGCCTTCTTAACTATTTACAAGACTGCTATGAGACAAGCGTCAGATGAAGTTAAGAAAGAACATATTCTGGCTTGCCTACACCTGACCTATCAGGAGGTAGTTGTTCCAGAGCTGCCCTCCATTGAGACCTGGGAGGACATGAAACAACTCTTGATTGACAAGTTTGGTGGTGATCTTAGCCTGGAGGTGAAAAAGGATGCTTTCATGCACATATCCTTCAAGCCCAAAGAGACATTAGCTGAATTTGCCGACAGATTTTACATGGAGGGACAACAGTTAATAACAAGCAGACAATTGACGGCGCATGAAGCATATATGGCCTACACCCAGGCCCTCAAGGTGAATCAACTCCTATGCCTTCATTTAAAGGCCCACAAGGCTATGCTGTCCTCCATGAAAAGTATAAAGACACTGCTCCAAGATATGCATCTTACCCATTCTGGGGCAGTCATTTGGGAAAGTTGTGCCGCTTCCAACTCTGGCTCCTCTTCTTGTGGCCCTTGTATCCTCACTATAAACTCCCAAAATCCTCCTCAACGTCAGGGTTGCCACAACTGCGGTCAGATAGGCCACCACTCTTGCATCTGCACCAATCCACAGGTTGAAGGAGCTGATCCCAAGGATCAGTCAGGAAAAGAACAGTCAACCTAGAGGCGGAGACACTCTTGGTTGACAATTCTTCCCAGTCTCCTCCTACACCTCCGCCTGCTACCAACTCTGAGCCTGCTAATGATGAAGCTCCTCATATCCTCCTCCTGTTCCATGACATTTCTGATGATTCTGATGTAGATGAATCTGATGTTGAAGACCATGATGCATATGGGTATTCTGTTCTTGCCATCCCTGAGACTATTGCAGTTCCCTACAAGCTACAATCTGGGAAGACTACAACTACCTCCAAGCCCTTGTCTGAGGCCAAAGCAGTTGTCTCCTGCCCCTATCTTACTCAGGCAAAACGGTCCCCTGTATTAGTGGAATCATCAGAGGAAGCTGCTGAAGTTGCAGACGCTGTTTTCAAGAATGTATCTGTCTCACTCCCTCTCCAAACTGTATATAAGGAGTTTCCGGGACTACAATGCATGATTGAGAAATGGGACAAGGAACAAGCTGAGGCACAGGATATCTTGGCTGTTCTGCCACCCTTTGGACGCACCACCACCCGAGTAGAGATATCTATCCAAAAGGTCAAGATCAAAGCCGTCCTGGATACCGGTTCTCCTGTCAACGTTGTTTCCTCTAAACTGATGAAGAAACTTAAGCTGGCCCCTGATCTCAACTACCATCAATCCTATGGCACCACTGGTCTCTCCATGACTTGCGCCATTGGTGCGTACTCTGCCTTACCAATGCAATTTGGTAAACTCCTGTTAGCTGCGCCAGCTGTTGTTCTAGAAAATGAGAGCTATGACCTTTTGGTTGGTAGCCAGTTCCTTTGGGAATATAATGGGATCATCAACCTAAAGGATGGTTATCTTTCTATCCTAGGGTACAAAGTCCCTCTGATCTTTGAGGAGCCCATCAAAGTTCCTGGTAAACGGTTGAAGACATGTACTCTGGAGTACCCCACTGGGGTTTTCTCCCTAAAATATTGAACCCATTCCACCAACATGAAGTGTCCTCCCATGGCTTGTCCTGCAACTGAGGGAATCCCTCTCATGGCCACGTCTGCTATCACCATCCCCCAGGCTCTCAGGCTATCCTGGACTCCCAGATATCATATGAACTACCTGAACGGACTTTCTTAGAGCTTTATTCCCCTCCTTTGCTGGGGCGTAACAAGCCTTACCTTTGTCCTGGAATTCTAGACGTTTCCCACAAGGATCCCGTTCAATTACTAGTTGCCAACCTTACTGCGCTTCCTATGACTGTATCCAGAGGACAGGTCATTGGTTACGGAAAGTTGTTAAATGCTCCTGACGTCTTGTCTCTTCACCCCTTTGGAACGTTTCAAGACTTTAATCTACCCAAATACAAGCCTCAAGTCCTATCTCTGTTCACTGCCCAAGACTTCCCTCAGTTGTCCCCGGTCCAACAGAAAGAGGTGCTTGATTTACTAGACCAGTTCTCAGACATCTTTGCTAAAGATAGTACTGATTATGGGCTATCCAAAGGTGTGATTCATCAGATTGACACAGGAGATGCTCCCCCCTTTTGTGCCAAGCCATACCGCCGCAGCCAAGTGGAAGATGCGCAGGTTTCTAAGGAGCTCAAACAACTGCTGGACGCTGGACTGCTAGCTCCCTCTCAGAGTCCCTGGGCTTCTCCTCTGCTCATCTTAAAGAAAAAGGATGGTGGACACCGGATTGTGATGGACTATTGAAGGTTGAATTCTCTAACCAAGAAAGATTCCTATCTCTTACCACACATTGATGACGCCCTTCAACGCCTTGGAGGTTCCAAGTTTTTCTCTGCCATGGATTTGGCGTCTGGCTACTGGCAAGTTGACCTCTCTCCTGAAGACTGTCAGAAGGCTGCACTCATCACATCAGAAGGATTTTTTGAGCCTACTCACATGCCACAAGGGCTCTGCAATGCCCCAGCAACTTTCCAAAGGGCCATGGACTCCATCCTGCGGGACTTGAAGTTGTTGTGTGTCTTAGTCTATCTAGATAATATAAAAGTCTTCAGTGAAACTTTCACTGATCACCTAACCCATCTTAAAGAGGTGTTCATAAAGATTCAAGAAGCTGGCCTCAAGTTAAAGCCTTCTAAGTGTGCTTTCTTCAAAGAGCGCCTTGAATTCCTGGGCCATTAAGTAACCTAAACAGGAATTTGTCTAATGACCAAGAAGGCTGAAGCCATTGACAAAATGCTTCTGCCCACCAACCTCCGAGAAGTACAAGTCTTTCTGGGCATGATGGGTTACTATAGACAATTCATCCCTGATTTTGCTGATACTAGTGAACCCCTGGTCCAACTATTGTGTAATGTCCCCTTTGAATGGACCGCCAGTCAACAGCAAGCCTTTGAGACTCTAAAACAGAAACTCAAAGAAGCACCCATTTTCGTGTACCCTGATTACAATAAGGAATTCATCTTGTACACTGATGCTAGTGACCTTGCTATTGGGGCTATCTTGGCCCAACTTGACGATGAAGGTGTGGACCACCCTGTAGCCTATACTTCCTATGTGCTGAATAAGCATGAGAAGAATTATAGTGTTACAGAGAAGGAATGCCTTGCTGTGCTGCATGCAGTCAAACAATTCTGCCACTACGTGTATGGTACCCATTTCACTGTTGTCACTGACCACACTTTGCTCAAATGGTTACAACAACTTAAGGAGCCTGAAGGACGCTTAGCTAGATGGGCTCTCCGCCTGCAAGGTTATGACTTCATTGTACTCTATTGCCCCAGGATTCAACATCAGAACTCTGATGGGCTATCCCAAATGCCCATCCTTGCCCTACATCCTGCTGAGGCAGATATCCTGTATGAGCTAATTGGCTACCCTTCTTCCTGGGAAAGTGAGACAGAAGAGGTTCAACTTGCCTTGACCAAATTGTCTGAAGATACCCTCATACGCAACAACCAACTCTTCAAGAAGGTGTGGGGTCAATACCTGCCATACGTGCGTCCCAGTCTTTGTCTCTCTTTGGTGTCACAAGCTCATAAAGAAACTGGCCATGGAGGCATTGCCAAGACCTTTGACTGGCTTCAGAAGAATTACTTCTGGGAGAATCTTTGCCTGTTGATCCCAGATGTCATAGCCAGTTGCCATGACTGCCAACTCTAGAGGCCCTGAGCTGCTTCTCACGAGTTCAAATTGGTTCCCCCTCAACACACATTTCATACTGTCAGCATTGATGCTGTAGGTCCTCTCCCCCGCTCACACTCCGGATGCCGCTTTATCCTGATTGCTGTTGACCACTTCAGCAAGTGGGTAGAAGCTCGCCCTAATAAAGACATCACTGCTAAGACTACTGCTGCCTTCCTGCTGCAGGATGTTTTCTACTGCCATGGCTGTCCTCAAGTGCTGTTGTCAGACAACAGAACCAACTTCAATGCCAACCTTTTAACCTCTGTTGTTGAAGCTCTAGGAACTCACCAGTCTTTCTCTGCCCCCTATAATCCTTCCACTAATGGGGAAGTTGAGCGTGCCAACTTGACACTGGTTTCTATCATGAGGAAACTCACCTACTCTGACGCTGCCAATTGGGATCTATACTTACCTGCTGCCCTCTTTGCCTATTGTCTGAGCAGACATCGGGTCACAGGGTACTCCCCCTTTGCCATGTTGTATGGGCGTGAAGCCACCGCTCTGTCACTCTTGGGGGTTCCCCTACTCTCCTCTGATAAGGCCATGAACCCTGACAACCACATCAAAGACTTAGTCAACCGCATCATTGATATATAGGCCACTGCCTACACTTCCGCATATAAAACTAAGATGCTTGAGCTCTCTCCTGACAACGCTGGGCGCTCCCCCTTGCCTGAGTTTGCTGTTGGTGACCATGTCCTATACTATCAACACCGTGTGGGTGGGCGCGCGCACAAACTAGACTCCCTATGGATTGGTCCTCTAGAGGTGACTTTCAAACAAGGGTCTGAGTACACTATAAAGCTCCTCTCCAGTGGTCGCCCTTTTGCTTGTGTACACGCCAAGTTCCTCCGCAAGTATCACCCCCCAAAGGCCAATCTAGAGGGGGGCAATGTCGTGAATAACAGCATTCACCATGTTTCAATTTTGCCTTTGTTGGGCCATTTTGAGGACAAATCTCTTGCTTTTGTGTTTGACTCTCAAAATGAACTGGCTTCTGCTTCAGGAAGTATGATTGTTTGGTTTCCTGACTCTGCACAACTCACTTTCCCCACTCATGCTTGTGGCAAGTGATCCTACTGTCCTGGTAGTGTTTTGTGGTATTCCTAACCACTATATATTCCATTTCACATTCACCAATAAAAATTAAGTTCTATTCACATTTTTATCTTTGTGTCTTCTGTACTTCCGCGCCTCGCTCTAGCCACAACTAGTAGATATTATTCTTTCAGGGCTGCAAGGTAAACACTATTGCCTTCCCTGTCATCTAACTGAAACTTAGTACAAATCCAATCCTAAGGTTAGGATTCCCCGTTGTGTGTCTGTGCCGCACCTCAGAACACAACAAGGAGGAAGACATTCCCAAAACAGCCTTCTGCACTAAATACATCTCTTAAAAATGTGTGGTGATCAACTTTGGTATGACCAATGCCCCATCCACCTTTGTAACCTTCATGAACAAAGTATTCACGCCCCACATAGGCAAGCACGCTCTAGTGTATCTAGACAACATTATTGTCTACAGCCCCTTGGTGGAACAACACCACAAAGACCTAGAGGCAGTCTTTGCTACCTTGGCACAACACAAACTGTTGTCCAAGCCCTCCAAGTGCCAGTTATTCTGTGAGCAACTACCCTTCTTGGGACACATAGTCTCAAAGGATGGCATCAAACCCAACAGTCAAAAGATACAGGCTATCTGCAAGATGCCACCACCCAAGGATAAGTCAGAACTCTGCACCTTCCTGGGAATGGTGGCCTATGTACAACACTTCATACCTGACTGTGGCGTTCTGACTGCCCCCTTATCCGCCATAACAGGCGCCAAGCCCAAGTTTGTGTGGATCCCCCAATGTGACCTCTGTTTTAGACACCTCAAGGAGAAACTCACAACAACTCCCATCCTAAAATACCCCAACACAACAGGGAATACTAAATGGAAACCAACGCCTCAGATGCATCCATTAGGGGAGTACTACAAATCAAAAAAAATCAAGGTGACTTCCTGCCCATAGCTTATGAATTGCAAAAATTGACAGATGGTGAGTTTCAATACTCTATCCATGACAAAGAACTGTTGGCCATCATACACTGCCTAGTCAAATGGCGCTGTTGCCTAGAACAGCAGGAATAATTCACAGCATTAACCAATCACAAGTCACTCATCTATTTCAAAACTCAAGCAAATCTGTCACACCGCCAAGCCTGGTGGATGGAGCTACTGGAGAGATTTAACATGCTCATCAAGTATAAGCTGGGGGCCAAGCTTGCCATGGCAGACACCCTGTCCTGGCTGTATGTTTGTGCTTCAAGAGGAGAGAATGAGCTCAACCCAGACTGGCCTCTCTTAGTGCTATGTAAAAAAGACAAAAGGTTCCCTGCGGGCACAACCAACATAACCAAAGAAACGGTCATCAAGAATGAACACCTCTTTGCTGACGTATATGGGACCCTACACAGAAAAATGTTGGATGGTACAACCATTTCCTATATCCCCATGCATCAGAAAGTCAACACCATCCTACATTATCACAGAGACCTTGGACATACCAAGAGCCATAACCTATATGAGTTCCTTAAACATAAGGCCTGGTGGCCAACCTTATACTACAATGTCCAAGAAGTTCTAGACCAATGTGAGGTATGCAAAAAGAAAAACCCCGCCAAAGTCAGTACTTCCCATCCTCACACAACTACCTTCCAAGGTATGGGCTCTTGACATTGTTGGCCTTATGCCAGGAAAACACAACGACAAGAAATACATCATCACAGCCATTTACTTTGCTACAAGATGGCCAGTAGCCCAAGCAGTAAAGGCACACACTAGCAATGACGTATGGCAATTTATTGGCAAAGAGATAATCAGCAAGTTTGGAAAGCCAGAACTCCTGATAACTGATGGAGGCAAAGAATTGACCTCTGAAGACACCAATGTATACCTCACCAAAAATGGGGTCAAGCACACTGTGAAAACATCATACCACCCACAGGCCAATGGATGCGTAGAGTTGCTTAATGGTAGCCTTGTGCAAGCCTTATCTAAACTCACCACCGGGAGACCTGAAGACTGGTATAAGCAGCTACCAACTGCACTCTTGTTTGTCAAACCCAAGTGAATAGATCCACCGGGAAAAGCCTGTTTGAAATGGTATACAGCACACAGCCAAATATCATTCAAGCATTAAAAGGACCTAAACTGGAAATTCCAAGTGAATTCCCTTCATGCTCAGACCCTCAAGTGATAGAGGCTAACAGCGAGCAAACAGCAAAGGAGAATGAACGTCTGCAAAAGATATTTGTCCCCATCCACAATAGACATGATGTTGGGGACAAAGTTTGGGTCATGAATGTTGACAAGAGCAAACTACAACCCAAGAAAGTAGGGCCAGCAATCATTCTGAAGGTAAACAACAATAACACTTACTTTGTGCAAGGGCTTGGAAAACATAAGCAAGACAAGACCCTACACCATGATTGCTTACAACCCTGAAAAGCAAGACAGAAACAACAAGAAACCGCCCTGCCTGCCACAGAACAGCAACTAGTTCAATACCGCGCCTGGGCTCCTGACAACCTCCCTGACAACCTGCCCCCAGAGGAGGCCGACCTTCAGTCGGGGGGGGGTGTCAAAACAGTAGGCTCAACCCGCCAGCAAGGTTCCAACCAAGTGGGTTTGTGACCTGCAATCCAATTATCTGGTCACTCGAAGCCAGACTAGAAAGTCAACTCAAATTACCAAATACAACAACATGAACAGAGGATGATCCTTTATGGTGGATGCCTTGTTTTGGGGCTTGACTCATTATCAGAATCAAGCCACCCCCCTTCTTCCATCCAGCCGTGTGATCACCAATCATGTTCCTGTTATCCTTGATTCACATGAGCTATATAATCATTATCTCACAATAAAGGTTATTATCTATCTTCTAAATATTTTTTCCCCGTGTAACTCTGCTAAAAAAGCACAGTTACAACATAATCATGAATGATACCAAGGTATCTAAAATAAGACACAAGATCTGAAACATAAATTTTAAAAATATTGTGTTGGGTGTTTGAATTTGGCAGTAAAATCTAGGAAAATGGGTGAATTTTTTTGAGTATTTTAAAATGGGTGTTGTAAAACCAAAAACAACTAATTAAGAAATAAAATTCCTATAATTGGGATATTGGGTGGGAAAAACTCTAATTAAATATCCATTTTCAGATAAAAGCAAAAAATAAAATTAGGGAGTAACTTAATTAAAATTTATTTAATATTTTATTAAATTTTAAAATGAAAGGAACATAACAACAGAGTGACAATGCACCTGTTGTTCACCACAGTTGTGGTTGCTCCTGTGGGTCAAAGAACGGAGTTAGTACAGCCCAAGTGCTTACTCAGGAGGGAGATGGGAGAGGAGAGTTCAATAGTGACGCTGTACTGACACAGCTGGTTCAAGGAGCACAAGCTGCTAGGGTGAGGAGCATAAACCCTCAGGTCCCAAAGCTGACCCAGAAGCCAACCAAGGTTACCACTACCAAAATGGTTAGAAAAAAGGAGGTAGAACTTACTTCATATGAGTTTGACACTGTGTACCACCAAGAGTTGGTCCCGTCAGCCATGATGGAGAAGATTAAGCCTGTGCTTGACACTAGCTATGAGCCTTACGCCAGTGATGGCAACCAAGAAGACACCAACAAGCCCAAGTTCTATAGAACTACAGAGAGACAGTTAGTTCTAAAGAAGGTTGCAGCCTTCTACAACAAGGTGCCCATGCCTTGCAAGCCTGTCATCAATCAGGATCCTGGCTTGTCTGAACCCACAAAGCCCGCTCACATGTGCATTCCTGACATTAAGTGCATCATCCTTCTACAGCTCATGTGGGAATCTGGTGATTACAAGGCAGCCCTAGCCATTGTTAGGGTGGATCCCAAGTACGCTTCCAAGACATTCAACAAGTTCATCAATACTGGCCAAGTCCTTGCCACAGAGAACTCCTTGCACGTTTTCACTATGCTCACCAAGGAGCACAAATGGGCAATCTGCCAGTGGATAACCCGGGACTGCCATCTTGAACTGGCAAATATACAGGCCATGGTCAAATATACTTTTGGGGTTGAGGCCTCAATTTTCTTTTACTACCATCTACTCAAGGGAATGCATTTTTCCTGGAAAAAGCTTGGGGTATCTCCCTATAATAGAAACAGCCCAACCAACATTGAGACCCAGAAAAACTACACAGAGGCGTACACTGCCCTCAAAAACAAAGGGACAGTCAAATTTTACTATATTGACAAATTGGCATTTTCCTTGTCTATGCGCAATGCATATGGCTATGTCCCCAAAGGCTCCAATGACGGGATGGCTTGGCGTGCTGCAGTCTGCGCCACAGCCTACTTGATGTTGGCTCTCCTTGGTCCAAAGGAGGTTGAGCTATACCAAATAATAATGGGCTCCCACAACAGCTGTACCTTCTTATCATTTCTCCAACTGGTCCAGGAGCACCTGAGGCGCACGAGCCTGGGCTGTACCATCATCATTGTGCTGGACAACGTTAGTCTCCACAAAGTGGCTGACATTCTTGAGGAATTCCCAATGATTGACACCAACAGCACAGTGGGCCCCCAGAAATTTGCCGCAGCAAATTTGCGCCTTCTCTTCCTCCCTGCTTATTTGCCATTCCTAAATCCCATTGAGGAAGTCTTTGGGTGGCTCAAGCAATTTTTCAAGCAAGGAACCCCAACTGGGACCAAGGACTTCATTAATTTGCTGCAGGCTGGGATCCACACCCTCCCAGCCAAGACCGTGGCCAAATTCTATGGCCACACTGATTTGTTCATCCCTGTGTGCCTAGCCAAACAGCCAATCAATTAAAGGCTTAGTGTGTCTAATTTTTTTATATTCTCTTATTTACTATTCAAGATTTATTAATTATCATTTTATATTTAGCTGTTTCCAAGCCTGCAATCACATTCAGTAGGACAATCAATGAAGGTTAGTAATTTAATTATTTATAATCATTTTTTATTGTGTTGTCTAAGGGTATCCCAAACGCTTGATACTGGATTACGTGAACGCATTAATATCACTTTTAGCAAATAAATATAATAATCAAAAAAAGTTAATTGTAATGTGTAAAAATTAGAAGTAGATTTTATTGAAATATATTATAATTCTTTTATTAAGACCTTCTCTGGGATATATTCTGCAATTCCTGTTTGTTAAAATAAGAATTAGAAAATTGTATTATAATAAAATAATATGAATTGTAATGAAATTTATTGGAAGAGAGAATTTATTAAGAACACCTGTAGTGAGTTCTTCTGTATGTACCCACCCCATGATGGAGGTGGCGCACAATCTCCACCGCCACACCGTGGACGGTGGATACACCCTTATTAAAAAAAACTCCTGCCTGCTGGTGAAGGGGAGTAGGGTTAGGTGCAAATGGAGGAGCAGCTTTTCTGGCGGGGCTGCAAACCCGTAGATACCAGCCAGGACCAGGGTGTCCTGGATGACTTGATCCACCAAGTCATACACAGGGGGACCTTCTTCCTGTCAAGCGAGAGCCAGGCCTTGTTAATTCCCAGAAGGACCCGTCAAGATCCTCCACGCTGGCGCTCATCCCAAAGAAGAAAAGATACCTGAGGTAAACCACCAAGTGAAGCCTTTGCCCAGCAAAGGCTTCTGTAAACTCACATAATTTATTAAAAACCACACTGATCTTCTTATTGTGCCTGGTCTTTGCAAAGGTAAGATCCATTGCCAATGGGAGCCCTGTCTCATCTGCACTCCAGGCTAGCCCAAAGTCCGCAAGGAGGATATTAGTTTTCTTGACAGCTGTTGTGTCTGCAACAGCCAATTTCCCCACCATTTGCCCAAAGTTGTCCAGAAGGTAAGATAGGGTGTGCTTCAAGGGATAGCAGAAGCAAGCAGCCACATGAGCGCAGCCCATCCCTGGTACATTCTTGAAAGGGAGCGTTGCCAGGACATCTCAAACAAGCTCAATGGAGTTTAAACAGTAAACTCCACTGAGGTTAACTGGGTCCAGGCAGACCAGTTGGGAACCCTTGTAGGCAGTAACTTCCCACTCAGATGCCCCCTTGACATGCGTAAGTTCAGCCAACGCCTCCTGCAACATAGAAAAGGACCCGTGGATGGGGTCCTCCAGCTCCTGCAAGACAGGGGGACAGATACAACTTCTTGGCTACATGAGTGGCGTAGTTAGAGTAGAATGTTGCAGGGACAAAGGGGACCAGGACTTGGCAGAGTTCACTTTCTATGTTCTCTAAAAAACAGGTAAATATTTACAAATTTTTATTAATTTTTATTTTTAGATTACCTTCTTCAGTGTCCTCCTTGCCAGCTGCTTCAGCAGACTTGGTCATTCTTGGCGCAAGCAGTTGTGTGGGCAATTCTTTATCCTCTGTTCTGGGGTAACATCGCCCATGTTGACACTTTTAATGTCAACACTATAGTAAAGTGAAGACCCAGTTTTACTTAATGTCATTTCCTGGATGTCAACACTTTTTTAATTAACAAAACACTTTACCCTGAACAGTTTTAATATAAAAAATATTTTTAAAAATACATTATTATACTAAAATGACCCCAGAGTTTTCAAAACTGCAATAAAAAATTACCATAAGTAATAAGAATAAGGAGATATAAGCAACTATTTTTCATTTTACTATGTAAATTATACTCTTTATTATAAAATTATTTTTTATTCCCATGAAAATAAAAATTCCAATGAACCAAAAATAAAGATATTTTATATATAATAATAACTACAAAATATAAAAAAATTCTAATTTTAATTTATTATACTTTATATAAGCATAACTGAAAATATCTCATACCTTAAAGATAAATTAACAAAATATAATATATTTCTTACTAAACCACATTGAAACTGTATCTGAAACTTACCATTTATACCTAAAAAGATTATTACTATCCAAAAAAACAAAAAATTAAAAGTTTAAAAGTAAAAAATATATAGGCAAAGCAAAGCAAAGTTTATTTGGCTAATTAAAGCCACCAGCAAGAGCAGTGGCAACATCTTCAAGGTACTTCTTAATCTCCACCACCTTATACTTTTTATTTACCACCTTCTGCACGTCCTCCTGGTAGTCTTGCTCTTTTGACTTTTGCTTCTTGGGGGCCACCTGGTTGGCCAGGTCACGGAACTTGGAGACAGTCTAGGCCTGCTCCTCCTATAGCTTAGAGAAGAACTTATTATATTTGGGGTTGGTCCCAAACTTCACCTTCAGGTGCTTATGCCAAACTTCAAGGCTAGAGGTGGTCTTCATCTCCCCCTTGAGGCAGGCGCCTTGACAGTTCCAAGGGGCAGTGGCCCTGCTCTTTCCTCTCCAGGCAGTCACCTTCTTGCCCACCCATTGGCACTCAAAGTAATCCAGGTAGCCTTTGAAGATGGTGGAGTGCTTCTTGATGTAAGCATCCTCCAGGAGGGCCTCAAAGCCAATCCCAGTATGCTCCAGGAGCACAAAAGCCAAGGCAGAAAACTGAGTCAGGGCAAAGCAGCACTTCCCCTTACCATTGTTAAGATACTTCTCAAAAAGATCCTTCTAACTCTTGAGATTCTTGACAAGGGCCTGCCTAAAATGGAAGAAGCAGCCCTGAAATTTCTCCATTGAAGGTGGCCTCAAAGGCTCTGAACTGAGCCTGCTCAAAGTCCATTATGATAACCTTTGGCCCAAGTGAGCGTGCATGAGCTAGCTGCTCAGCGGCTATGGTGGACTCATCCTTCTCAGCAGAGGAGGGATTTGCCCTTGTGGCGTGAGTGGGAGGGGGGAGCTGGTTGGTGGGAAGGGAGCTCAAAGCATCCCAGACAATCTTGAAGGCTCCGGTGTAGACTTCAGTCTTGGCACCAGGAAGAAGAAAGAACACAAGGGGGATGACCTGGTCATTAAACTGCCCATGCAGGACCCAAAGCTGCTTGAATAGGGAGGGACAGGTTGCAAAAGTGCCGTCACACAGCCAGGTGATAGCAGTGTTGAGCTGCTCCAGGTTTTGGGTTGTGGCATAGGCTACAATCCTATCCTCCACTTCCTGCCCATTGTCATGGAGCAGGAATATCTCACCATCCTCTGTCTTCTTGATGGTATCTGTGAGGATAAGGTCCTTGATGCTGGTGGCACTCTTGGCCAGGGGGTGGGAGGCTTGACGCCTATCACTTACAAACTTGACCAACTGATAATGAGTTAGAACCCTCTTCAAGTTGGTTGGGGAGAGATACTTGCAAGCAAGCATGGCCAGCTGGGTGGCATAAAGATCTTTGGAGGTGGGCATCACCTGCACCAGATACCACTTGAGAGGGCGGGCTATGGAAGTATTTGGCATTATGCAGGTATGCTTGCCCTTGATGGTTTGGGCCAGGTCCCAGTGCTTGGTGTTGAGCTGCACTGGGCAGGAGCGGTCCTTCCAGGTGTAATGGCGGCACTTGAAGCCCTGGTTGGCATTGTTTTAGCTGAAGATATACCCATTGGCCACCATGGCTGGCCCACCCTTTACACTCATGATTGGGAAGTATTTGGGCAAGAAAGAGGGAACCTTAAATTTGCCATCAACGTTGCAGATGTTGTGGGTCAACAGAGGGTCCCAGGGGCCAGCAAGAGCATGGCAGAAGTCAGGGAAGTAATTGGGGCAGGGCTTTGAATCATCCCCAGATGAGCTTGAAGGGGGGAGTTTGGCGGGGGTGGGGAAGCAGAAGGGGCTTATCATGGTGCGCCTCATGTGCAGGAGACTTATCTTTGGGTGGGGACTTTTGGGCTGAGCGCTTCTTCTTGGTTGGCTCCTTGTCAGAAGCCGAGTTGTAAAAACTGTGCTCTGTAAGAGAGCCATCAGATTCCTCTCCCCCAGTGGAGTGAGCAGGGCTCTTCTCAGGAGAGGGCTTTGGGGATGGTTTGGGGGTGGTCTTCTTTGATGAGACAGGCTTCTTTTTGGTGGGTTTGGTTGACTTTGAAGGATGATTGGTTCCTTTGGGCTGTTTGGAAGTGTTCTTGCCCTAAAATAATAAATAAAAGGGTTTAAAAGCAATGTATATAAAAAAACAAAACAGCTTAAAAAGCATAATATATAAAAAGTAAATCTTAGATGGCTTTTCTTGGCATTTCAAAGTTAAAAAATACTTGTATAGGTTTTAATTTATTATAGTTTTAAATAAAAAAATTAAAAGTTAAGATATTTATGTGAAATTATTATATTTAGATATAGATTTTATTTTAAAAATTAGAAAATATGAAAGAGGAAAGTTAAAAATACAACATATCAACAAATGAGAAGTTTTTATTATGTAAAACATAAAGTTTTATATGTGAGAACTGAAAAGCGTCAACATTATAAGTGACAATTAGTAAAAAAATCTGAATTATCACTGTTGATTACAAAAATTGTAGACATTTTTTGACAACATTATCACTGTTGACATTTCTTAAAAAATTTACTATGGTTTTTCATAGTACACTTAATTAAATTTAAGCAGGCTAGCAAAAATTAACTGTTTTCTGTGTGTTTTTGTTCATATATAAAAATTAAAAAAAACATGAAAATAAGTAAAAAAAAGTATCAAGGTTCTTTATTTCTTTATTAAAAATTATATTTTGGGGGGTGGTAATATGAGATTTTACCATTGTGCTTATATGAAATTGTTAAGAAGTTGTATTCAAGTATTGAAAAGGGTAAAGTGTCAACAACGTCACATACAACATTCTTTATATGAGGTGGCATATTGATCTAGGCTTAATTGCGCCACTCTAATTTGCTTAACTCCGCCCCAGGGGATGATCATGAGCAAATAAACAACATTTACAAGTTTCATCATTATTTTTAATAATAAATTTATAGTAACTTACATAGTAACTCACACTTTAATTATTGGATCACTGTTAGCCACCAATCCACTTAATATATTAAAGCCGTAATAAGTGCCACATAAATATTTATAACATGAACATTTCAACAATCAAATGTATGTGCACTGTCTTTTTCAATATGATAATTCAATAAAAAAATATTTTTAAATGCACACTTATTTTTTTACTGTAGATGCTTCAATTTTGTTATTAAAAATAAGTTCAGCTTAAAAAGTGTTGACATTAACACTTTTATGTCATGAAAACAAATAAAAATAAACTAATTTTTAATAGTAAAAGTAAAGGAAAAATCTGGTTAAATTGAGTTTTTATTAAGCTTAATATTAAATTGTGTCAAGGTGGCCATGATTTCATTGTGTTTTCTGGGTTTGCACCCCTGAATACTTTAAAAAGAATTAAGCTAGTGCAACTAGCAAAAAACATAGGAGATTTAGAGTTTCAAGTCAACAGTGGCCATTTTGACAAAGTGTCAACATGAGCGCTTTTGCCTGTTATGGCACACTTGGCAGGTTTGAGATGTTCATACATCTCTGGGTTGTCAACCCAGACAGACGGCGTAGAAAGATTGTATGCCTTAAATTGCAGGCCCTCAACCACTGTCTTCTGGATGCTGAGAAGACGCGCAATGGTCTTCTCAGGGGTGTCTGGCATTTTTGTCATTAGTGCCTTTGCAGACACCTTGTCAATTTTGTCCCCAGTAAGGACGGTGGACAAAACTTTGGCTTTGACCTTGCAGTCAATGTCTTTGATTTTGGCAATTGCCAAGTCAAGATCCTTCAGAAGCTTCTCCAATCCTCTCATTTATTTTTTACTAACCTTTTCATATGTTTTTATAGCTTTTGCCCCAATAAATTCTGTATTATTTTGATACTGTTGCCTCTTTGTTTATTCCTTTTTGTTTTCCCATTTACTACATTATCCCATCTTTTTACCCATTTTGTATATGTTTTACGCTCATCTCAATATGTGTTGTTTGCTTTGTGTTGGCATTGTTTCCTTGATTGCCATATTATTTTTGGCGCTTGACATAGCCCCTTGTAAAAATGTTAACAACAATTTGGTGATCAGCTAAATTTGAATTAGAAAATTATAGTGTTAACTGTTTTTAGATAAAGTTGTTACTTATCCAAATTCAAAACCTTAATGATAAACTTTAAGCCAATCAGGAGCCAAGTGATAAAGTGATTGTTGTGACATAAAGGGTCATTCAATAATTCTTTGATGCATGTGCACTAATTAATATGATTGGCTGGATCTTTTGCCATTGTACACCATTGCTGCTGTGGCAAGTTGTTGATGGACTAGTGCCCAATCAGCTGCTGGGTTAACACTAGTCCATCAACAACTTGTCACAGCGGCAATGGCGTACAATGGCAAAACATCCAGCCAATCATATTAATTAGCGCACATACACCAAAGAATTATTGAATGTCCCTTTATGTCACAATAATCACTTTTATACTTGGCTCCTGATTGGCTTAAATTTTGTCATTAAGGTTTTGAATTTGGATCAGTAACAACTTTACCTAAAAATAGTTAACACTATAATTTTCTAATTCAAATTTAGCTGATCACCAAATTGTTGTTAATATTTTTACAAGGGTTTGTCTAAGTGCTAAAAATAACTGTGTTCTGGATCTAGATACATGGCATAGTAAATATATGGTTTTGTAGAAATAAGCTGAACATAAAGAATAAAACCAACTATAAACAAAGAGAACACAAACAATTGAAATTCAAAAAAGATAATATAAATTGAAAATGTTTGGTGACAGGGGGTTTATTGGGGCGGAGGAGAGTGATGCCTAGGAGGCAAAATAGTGCGGGAAGGAAGACGTAAAGGCGGTGCTGGCCTGGGGGGTCTGGGATTGGATGGATTGGGCTTGCAGGTGAGGGGTGTTGGTGGCGGGGGTGGAGGCAGGAGGATTTTGTGTGATGGCTGCCATATAACACTTGTTGTATTCCTCATCAGTCATTGGCTGGATGGGCTGGTAGGTGGCAGTGACCCAAGGTGGAAGGCGCTTATCCTTAGGTGATTGGTTGCCCATGTTCACATGGAAAACCATTTGCGCAAATAAGTCAGCCACCATCTGGCAGCCAAAGAGAAAATTGTGGTCAAGGACCCCAAGATAGAGGTTGTTGAAAGCCTGAGGGTGGCGCTCCTGTAGTGTATCTCCAATGTTGAAGAAGACAACATCAGCCAGATGGACGTCGGCATGGCCAGCGGGGTATACTGAGGCCTGGTGCCCGCGTCCCTGGATGGTCTCAAGGGTGGTGGAGCTTCCCTCCATCTGGTGGCTCAAGAAACCCCGTTATTTGGAATTTGAGCCATCCCAGGAGTCAAGCAATCCACTGAGGATGTGGCTGTATGAGTAGCCATCAATGAAATCTGGGTTTGTCTGATAGTAGACAAAACCCTTGGCTGAAACAGCCAGAAAGGCACCAATGAACATCCCCTTTTTGACCTTCTTCCTTTCTTTTTGAGTGGCAGCTCTTTCTTGCTTGCCAAAATCATCAAAAGCTATGAATAGCTTATAGTAAGAGATGAAAATGATGTCATCTGACAAACTTGTCAGGCATCAGACCAGGGTTAGCTTGATGTTAATATCATACGGGGAATCCTCAGCGCCATCCCATTGGTTGCCAGCAAAATTGGTAAGAACCTGTATGAAAGCCACCTTCCCGTACATCCAGAGCTGCACCATGCGCTCATACACCCAAATGCCATGGTGCGCAAGTTGCTTCTGGACCTGGGTCAATGGAAGCTTGGGATCCTGCTGGAGGAGGTCAAGCATGATTGGTTATGCCTCATTGATTTGGGACTGGGGGCCTTCTTTGGCTTCTTGGCTGTCCCAATCAGATTCCCCTTATTCATTAAGTTATTAAATTCCCGCATTATTGTGGCTCGGGCAAATTGCAACTGGACGGCAATCTGGTCCCATGGCAGACCCTGTAGGTTTAGTGCCACAATTTCCTGGAGAATTTTGGCAGTGATGATTTGTTGCTTGGGGCGCCAGGCCGGGGGAGCTGAAGCCTGATTGGCTGTAGGGGTGGTAGGTTGGCTGGTGACAGGAAGTTGTTCCAAATCAAGGTTGCCATCCTGATTGGTTGATTGGCAGGCAGCTTGTGCGGGGGTGGGTACAAGAGCAGGGGCAGAGCTAGACACTAAGTGACTCTCAAACAAGTCAAAGCCATAGGGGTTGGTGGTCAGGTACAGGTCAGCTTCCTTGTTACCCGCCTCAAAGGCTTGGGTGTAAACAGGTGCCTCTACGTTCTGAGCCTCGCCTCTGTTGAAGCTGGCTTGGCTGCTTGTGCCGTTGAAGATGTTGCTGTTGAAGACCATATTGAAAAAAACCTAGGATAAAATCACCAAAAGTAAATTTTTTAAAATTTGATGATTTATTTTTATTGTAATCTTGAGTCCATATTTTGAAGGCTCTCAAAACCATTCCATACAAATCTGGAGCCATGAAAATGAATAAAATGCCTCTGTTCCTAAATTGGATAGCTGTTGATTGGCTGTTAAACTGTTATAATTCTATTTTAGGCTGCTATACTACACATTTTGTGTGAGCTCATTTTGTTTTGTGCTTGTGGAATCTCGTTTCTATATTGCTCAAATTTTGTTTCATTTTAGCCCTTCTGTTGGTGTCTCATATAAATCCTGATTGGATTATAATATACTCTGGAACAGCATCCATCCATTTCACTTGTTGCGTCAGTTCATTTTGCTTGTAGTTTGAACTACACTGCTTGATGTTTGATATAATTTTTTATAATGGGCTAGTGAAATTTTGTTTTTTGTTTGTCAGTTCATTTATTAACTGAAATTTTATAAATTAATTGAATCCTGAATCTCACAAAACTTGGATTTTGTTCAAATCTGAAATTGTTTTGTTTAAATCTGAGGTATTTTCAGTTGTTGCCATAGCTTTTAAAACTACTGTATTCAGCGCCAACCAATGATTGTCTTCCTAAGCCACCCAGCTCAAATATCATATTACTGTTCAGAAGATGAATCCTGGGAAAATAGTATTTTTACCCTTGTAACCAGGACAAGGCTTTATTGCCATCATGATAATAAAGTTATGATGAACCTTTAGTTCAAACAGAGCTCATCTTATCTTATTCTAGTCTTCTATCATTTTAACTCAGTATCAAAATACACCCATTCCCTTTTAATTCTGCCTACTGGTCTTCCCTAGGGCCACTGTCCCAAATTATACTATTTAACTGGCTCACCCTTTGGACCTTTACATTTCACCAACTACCCTCCTAATCCTGCCTACCAGGAGTTTAAATTATATGATATCCTTTATCAGATCCCCTTGCCATAACTAGAGTTCCAGAACATGTAAACCACAAAGGTATCTGGTACACCATCTAAACCAGTCTGTTAAGAGAAAAATACTTATCTTCAAGCTTACTTAGTACCCATGACTCCCCTGCTTACCCCAAAGCCCAACTGTGTGCAAGTTTTTTGGTTTCCAATGAAACCACAAGCACCCAAATTTCAAAGTATTTTATATATTTCTTACAAGCTTGGTGGACTCCATGGGTCCAGCCACTAGCCCTTAGTCCTTTTTGGGATGCTCACTATCTTATGTTATCAAGTTATCTCATATCATATGATGGTCCCTGCCCTCCATCCCAAAGGCCCATCCATTGCCAGCACCTATATCTTCCAATCTTTCACATATTACTTGGGTCCCTGAAAGTTGCCTAACCACATAGAGTTTGATTTTCACATAAATCTAATAGTTGGCTTATTGAAGATTTCTTCTCCTATCTTTCTCATGACTATCAAGGAGGAATAATGCTTAGAAATCTGGACTAAAGATACATTGGATAGAGGTAAATCTTCCTGAAGTATTACCCAGTATGCTCCTCCTTGTTGTTTTTGCAGAAAGTGGATGTCAATCTCAGGCCATGCATTGACTATGGAAACTTAAACAATGTCACTGTGCCAGACCCAGCAACAGTTGGCATTTAAACACTTTACTATAATTTGGCACTTAGGCCAAAGCCTACTAGCCAATTGCTAAATAAACTAATTTTTTATATTATAGCACATAGTCAGAATTGATAATCAATGAGAAAAAAGGAAATGTCAACATCAATTAAGAATAGGCTTAGGCTTTGTTACAAAATAAGAAGTAATTTACTATTAAAAATGCCAAACTATTATAATTTAAATTCTAGGCTGAATTCAACACTGATACTACACAATGTTAACATAAATTAATATTTACATATATTAATTAATAAAATAATGAATAATCTAGAATATCTTCACTTATAATGACTTATTTTTATTTATATTTTAGCCCTTTGTTTCATAGTTGTTTGACATATATTGGGTAAGAATTTCAAGCTTTGTTGTATAGTACTGTAAATTCAGAACCTAAAGTAAAAATGTGGGATTGTCAAATCCTTGGTCCAAATTTCAAATCACTTTTGCAGGCAACTCAGCTGAGTGAAAAAATAAAATATTTAATAAAATCAACCATACATTTTGACTTTTTTAGGTTTATTTAAATTGGCAAATTTTGAATCTCTTGAGCAGATAACTCAACTAACAAAAGACAAAACCCAACAAACAAATGTGAGATACATGAATCAGAAATGCAGGATTCTAATGTATGATTTGAGATTTCCTGTATTTCAAACAAATCATAGACATCATGTAAAACTTAACAAATCTGAAATTGCAGGATTGTCAAATCCAAGAACCAAGTTTCAAATCATAATTGCAAGGAATTTGAAATAAATATAATTTATGGGTGTCTCAAAAAGGATACCAAAGGATCTAGAGTGGATTTGTGCTGATTCTTTTATCAAGCACAGGCATTCTCAAAAATCACCCTATTCCGATTTAGGATGGCTAAAATTTAGATCCTATTATTCACAAAATTAACATATATAACAATAAAATTGACTAAAATATACACATCTCTTTTTGAGTTTAAGTTTTTTAATAGAAATTTATTAGTCTTCTTCCAATAACAACCAAGTCAACAAGCTGTTCCCTGGCCTTGACAAAATTATGCAGGGCTAAACTGGGTCTTCGAATAGTGAAGCCTCCCTCTATGGCCACTCCCAACCTGCAGGCCCCTCTGCAAGCACTACCCAAGAGTCTGTTCTTTCTCCCGCGTCCTCAAGCATGGCCCTGTTTCCCATCATTCACAGTCAGCTGCTAACTCAAATCATATAGCAACACTAGCATCCAGAATCAACCAAGTGAGCCATGAGGCCACCAATGGAAGCCAGAATCCAAAAACAGTCAATCAGATGGCCCTGTCTGGTTCTCAAGGCAGACACACCCCACCTCCAGCCAATCAGCCTGTAAGACGTAGAAGAAAATTAATCACTCTGGAGATTGTTCTTGAAATGGTTGAAAAGCAAGGGATGTTTATGTCCATTGGGGAAATTGCGTCTGCAATGGGTTTTGCAAAGTCCACTGTGGCTGCAACCCTGCGAGCCCACACCAATTGTGGCCCCTACCAAGAAGACCCCAACTGGTGCCTGTACTTTGATCAAAGGTGAAATAGCCCATCCCCTTATGATGGCTATTATGGGATGTGACCCATGGATGCCCCTGGTCCAGGTACGTCTCCAGCTGGGACTCCAGGACATCTTCACCAACAAAAGAACAGTGAATTTGTGAATGCACAGAGTTATGGTTGCCGCCAGAATCCTATACAATCAGGTTCTTGGTGGCCCCAGTTTGGTGGATACCAACCCATAAAATTTGACCATCATCAATTTTATTAAAGAGAGGGCAATGAGGGCTTAATGACGTCATTTTCCTATCATACGCTAAGATTTCTGCAAGTATCCAAGACTATGGAGAGAAGCGTTTCCAGTCTGATGTATACAAGCGCAGCCCAATCTTGTATTTTTTTGTTGAGGTTTTATTGGCAGTTTCTTCATTGGGCGTCAATTATTACTTGGCAATATCAAACACTGCAGATGGGTATGCCTACCAGACAGAGCTCAAGGCCATGCTGGAGGAGTGAGCCACAAAAAACGCCGTGCACACAGTTGTACTGAGTGCTGAGATGGAGCAGCAGGAATGGGCAACCCAAGAAATCAGGGCTGCAGGACATACCTGTTGGTCCTATCCCATCAACTACGCCAACATGTATCTTGAAGATGTATGTCTCTACAATTTTAGTTCTGTCCTCTGTAAGGTCTTGCCCATAGTGGTGCAAGGTTATAAACTAGCATGTGTAAGACATTAGGATTCAGATTTAAAAGGTATAAAAAGGTGGGAACTGTCTGCAAAATAATCTTACAGAACCCTGCTAAAAACCTATACTGAGTTACAAAAGGAGTGATTGAGTTTAAGAACCCTAAGCAAAGAAGATAAAATAAAGTGTTTAATAATGAACAATTTGTAACTAAGGGAATGTCAATATTTGGATATTCTTCATTAGAAAATTGGTACATATAACTATTGAAAGATTCCTTAAGGGAAAATAATGGATACAACAATACTAAGGCTTGTTGTTTTACAAGTTCCATTTGTTCAAGGAAATAAAATGCCAAACTTTAAAATGAATTTAATAAAAATGTATAAATTTCTAGAAATTAAGATCTCAAGTTTAAACTAGATAAATAATTGAAGGATAGAAATCACTTAGAGTTTTGGCTTAAAGCCTACTCTTCAAAAGTTCTTTATTTATAGAGAAAAAGTCTTTTCAGTTGAAGATTGATAGCCAGGGAGGAATCAGCCAAGAAGAGGAGCAACTGGGGAAGTTTGGAGACAACCAGGAAAAGAAAGGGGAAACAGACAACCAGTTTGAAGTTGATCTGCAATGTGAAGCTGGAAGAAAGTGGCAACAACATAACCAGGAGTTTTGAAAAGGTGAGTAGCAATTAAGATTTCTCTAACTTTAAAGTAGAGAATATAAAGCTAATGAAATAGTTGAAGAGCAAAAGACAACAACAACAATGTCAATTTGAATGCAAATTGACATAAAACAAGGTAAATTACTTTAAAATACTTAAATATTAACTATTAATTCAAAATTTTAATATTGAAAAATAAAGAAAAATTAAATCAATCAAAAACAAATAAAATATGATAAGTTTTAAAAAGCCTGCCCTTTGGGGCAGGGCATGATACCCTCAGGCGCTTAAAGCCTGCCACCTACAACAAACTATGCACCCAAATTGATAAGGGTTATGAGCTTTTCCCTTCTTTGTCTGTCCAGGACTTATTTGATCTCATCATCTTCTATGCAAGTGATAAGCCCAGAAAGGACCCCGCCTCCCCCCAAGCCAGTCCATCCGTTTTGTAAAGCCAGTATACGTGACAGAAGAAGAATTTGAGCAATTAAAGCAAACCGCTCTTGCTGCCTCTTCCCAGTCAACAAACCCTGCCTCCCCAATCCCCCATCAAGCCACCTTCCTTCCAACCCTGACTCCCAAGCCACTACTAATCCCCCCCACTATCTCTGATGCCATCCCTTTCATGGGCGCAGATGAAGGTGATGTTCATTCTGCCCATTCCCTCCCCTTCCTGTCCTTTGATTAGTAAATAAATCTTTTCTTTATGACAACTATTAAAATTAATATCTCTCTTTCAATTCATAATTAATAATATTTTCTTTTTACATTATCAATATTTCTCATAATTAATACAATGTTGTACATTTTACAAATAGCTTAAAATTATGAGCATACATATTTTTCATCATTATTAATAAATCAAAGACCATAAATGTAAATATTGCATTAGAATATAGCAATTAGACGTCTTTTTTTGCTCTTTTGATATTATGTGCATAACTCAATGCATTTTGTTTAATAAAACACATTTTAAACTAGGCCTTTTTCATTGTAATTTATCTAAATGGACAGTGTTTGTATTAGAGATCCATTAACGCTTAGTAAAAATATTGATACATAGTGCATTTTACAGCCTGTATATTTATCTATTGGTAATAATTCTGTAAACTTTTCATTCAGATTTTGTAAGGTAATAATAATGTAATGGATTAATAAATTACCTTTTATTGTCATTAATTGGTTGATTTTCTTTGCTGTGGCAATTGTGCGTTTTCTGATATTTACACACTAGTGTTCAATTGGGTAGTTTCACATCCAATTGGATACTAGTGCGTAAATATCAGAAAACGCACAATTGCCACAGCAAAGAAAATCAACTAATTAATGACAATAAAAGGTAATTTATTAATCCATTACATTATTATTACCTTGCAAAATCCAACTAAAAAGTTTATAGAACTATTACCAGTAGGTAAATATACAGGCTGTATAATGCACTATGTATCAATATTTGTACTAAGTGTTAATGGCCCTAATTTAACACAGTCCATTTCATTAAATTATAATGGAAAAGGCCAAGTTTACAATAAATTTTATTAAACAAAATGCATTGAGTTATGCACATAATATCAAAATATCAAGAGTTGACATCTAATTGCAATATTCTAATGCAATATTTACGTTTATTGTCTTTAATATATTAATGATGATGAAAAATATGTCTGTGTTGAAGATAGTACTATAAAAAACCAGTTTTTTAATGGAATTCAAACAATATGTCAACAATCTATAACTTGATCAACAAATTAGAAGCACACCTGCAAAAATGTTGTTGAGATAGAAAGAAATATCAAGGAAATAGTGACATGGAAGCTGGGTAACAAGGGTCAGCCACTAATCCAGTCAAAAGAAGATGCTCTGGATAAATTGGGAAATATTATAGATGAAAAGAACAAAGAAGCATTACTTAATCTACAGGGAACAATTTTATCAAGTCTGAAGTTCAACAACACAGCCTACAATTTGTGGGAGTTCTGGCAGGGGGGCAAAGAAAACAATAAGATCAAACTAATTGAAGGAACTGAAATTCAAAAGGAAATTAACATCAATGAAGAGGAAAACAATCAAATGGAAACAGATGAAAATGAAACACAATCAAGAAGCAGAAGCGCTTCAAGAAATACAGAAACTTTATCAAATGAAAACCAAGAAGAAACACAAGTAGCAAGAAATATAAGAAAAATTCAGCCTAGAAAAATTAATGAAGAGCATCCAACACTCATGAAGTTTGCCAAAGTGGCGCCTGTGGCTGAGGGGGCCACAGGGGAAACAATTAGTAAGTCTTTTTATGCTTTACTTATATTTATTTTAGTCATCACTAGGAATGGGGATGAGGTCGCGGAAGTGGCGGCTTATACGCCAAGTTGGTTTTACAGGAAACTGCCAGAATTAACTCATTCTGCAAGTCAACTTACTGAATGTCGACAATTTGTTGACATTCAGTAAGTCAACATTATTTTAGTATTTATCCACCGGAATTGGGCATTTCCAAAACTAAGCTAATTTTTCATAGTGAATTATTAGGTCAGAATTGCAAAATTAAAAGGTAACAGACATAATGTCAGCATCATTTAAACAAAGGCTTAATTTTAAGCCAAAAAAACAATATAATTTACTATGAAAATGTAAGTTTCTTTGTACTTTTACATTAAGGTCAACTACAGTAAGTAATATCTGGATGTTGACCCCAAATAATAATCCATGAGTCTCTTAATAAATTATACAATAATTAAAAATAACTATTTTTATATTTTATACTACTGTTTTTATTAAATATATATTAAGATAAGCATTGAACAAAGACATATGCCAACTTTCAGAGCATTCTTTGTATTATTTAGATATTTACTGTTATTTTAAACTCACTGGATAAACTATAGCTTATTTCCGGAAGTCCACTTAAGCCAACACACATATGTTAAAACTAGAATTTATATATGTAATTATAATGTCAACTTTGTGTCAAATTGACAAGTTGCCTAAATTGCAACAAAGGGGTTTGGCTAAGCAAACAAAGTGACATAATTTAAGCAAGATTTAACATGAGAGCTGCTATAAAAGAACACTGACTGCCTGAATGTTGACACCTTCACTTTTTTATTAGTAAAACACTGCCGCTTAACAAAAAGCACACATACAATGGTATGGTAATTCAGGCCAAAGTACCCAGGGCTGTACTTTAGACTTCCCTCTACAATCCCTATTATTTAATTTTTATAAGTTACATATGCAAATTTTTAAATTTTTTAAATTTAAAAATAATCAATTTTGGACTTAAAAAACCAACTTCAGAAAATATTAACCAAGCTTTATAAGTGATTTACATAGTGTTTTTCCACTTTTATGCTGACTGTCAGTATGTTGACGTCAAAATTAAAGTGTTTTTTATGCTGACAAACTAAATTAAATATTGTTAAGATTTTGGGGTCTTGAGGTATTATTTTTATTTAGGGACATTGTATTATATATGTTGATAGGGGACTGTATGGCAACAGTCTGTAGCTACCAATTGGGTCTTGGGAAATGCTACGGCTTGGCAGAGTCCTAAGGCCGTAGGAGAAGAAACACAGCTCTGCAGATAGACAACGGCGCTCTCTATCTGGATACAACTGACTACTAGGCATTGGCTAGTAGTGATGCTATACTTAGAGATCTTCAATCTCTAAGCCAAGGGTGATATTTTTTCTGCTTGATCTCTAGTTAGGAGAGCACTTTATATAGGGTGAATAGGCTCTCTTGCCAGATAGTTATCTGGCGCATCTAACTCTTACTAGTCAGTCTATCTGTTCCCCAGATTGCTAGTTTCAGCCCCCAGAGCTAGGCAGCTATGCCAGTCTGGCATGGGACTTCAATAGATTACCGGGCCTCAGTTTACTTCACCAGCGTGTTGGTGTCATCTTGTTTCCAGTTTATGCATGTGCGAGTTTAGTTACCCTGTCTATTGGGTTTTTGCATCATGCATTATTCTTCTGAACAACCTTCTATATCAGTCATATAATTTGAGGTATCTGGAGATGAAAATGTTTGGCGTAAACCAACTTGCATTAATATTCTTGAAGGCTTCATCTTATTGGCTATTAATTGTTCTGTGATTGTGGCCTAGGGATCAAGTTTGTTTGTTCAGGTCAAGTTCAATTGGCGGACCATTTTTGGATCAGGATCAATCTTTGGGTTAATCATCAGTGTATCAATTGGCCAAATTCAAGGGATAGGATAAGTTGATGCTTTACAATCAAGCCAGCTAAATGGCAATTGATTGTCTAACCAATCAACAAAGGGGAATAATGGTCAAGTTTATTACATTATTCTGGAGGCTTGACAAATATTTTTGACTATTGTGACTACCATAATGTTGACTTTTTATTTAAACATGGGTTTTTTCTATTCTTTACTAATAAACTAGCTCTAAAATTACTTTCCATACTTATATAAACTATTTAATTCATAATAAAAAATAAAACAAGTGATTATTATTTAATTTTATTCATGTTTCACATGATTATTCTTACTTTATAAACTCTACTCTAATTATTGTAGGACAAATCTTCCAAGAAGCCACAAAAGAACCCCAAGTCAACCAAGAAAGTACCCAAAGCCTCTGGAAAGGCCCAAAGTCCCTACCCCAACAAAAAAACAGCCAAAGAGCCCTCAACAAAACAGAAGACAAAGGAGAAGACCCCAGACCCTGAAAGCAAAGAGCCCTCCCCTGACCCCTCCTCTTTTCCAAGCTGGTACCAATCAGAAGGAGATGAGGTTCTACTTAATAAACAAGGAAGAAAGAATATAACCAAGAGTCCAGAACCCCAGTCAAGCCCAGATGAATCAATCTCAAAAGAATCAAGCCCCAAGGAATCAAGCTCATCCCAGTCCAAGAAGCGCAAGAATCCAACTCCAGATAATCCCCCTCCACCGCTCAACAAATCTGCACCTCCATCCTCCTCATCAAGTATCAATAAAGAAGATCCTGATGATTACTTTTATGACTATCATCAGGCACTAATTGTTCCATGGGATCCCCTAAAGGTTCACAATATATGTAATGTCAAAGGAGAGTTTAAGCTCCCAAAGAAGTTCCCTCAGTTTTCCCCTCTAATGTCTGTCAAAGGAGGTGCAAGTTTAGTCTGTAATGGCTATGTTTTCAATTGCAATAATCAGAAGAGAGCAGGAAGAAGCAAGCATTATGTATGTGAAGATAGAAGCTGCGCTGCCAGAATCAATACAGAAGGATGGGATAAAGTCACTAGTAAAAAAGGGGAGCACACATGCAATGCTCCAATCAATCTTATCAAAAAGCTTCTAAAGTGGTACCTCTACCAAATGATACCAGTCTCCAAAGATGTCAAGGCTTCTGATCTGGAAGTTAAGGCCACCACACACCTAAGTAATGAGAACCTGAATCTCATCCCTGACCGCTACCAGTTATTGAAGTACATATGTGACAAATGCCATGATCTATTCCCCCATAATAAATCTGCCATGGTCCAAGGAGAGTTAGTCTTGACAGAGGAGTTAAAGATGTTCAATGGTGATGAGGTATTCCTTTTACATTATGATGGGCCTACAGCAGAGGCAAGAATTATATACTATGCTACACAACAGAACCTGGAGCAGTTGAGGGATTCAGAGACCTGGTTATGTGATGGTACCTTTTCAGTATGCCCCCGCCTTTTTTACCAACTATGGGTTGTGCATTCCCTTATTGAAGGTAAGGTGCTCCCATTTGCCTACTTTCTGCTTCCTGGGGCAACAGAAGAGATCTACACAAGGGCCTTTAAAATCCTTCAGGAGGGCATCAAAGCCCTACCCAATAATAGAAAGAGTCTCCCTGGCCATAACACTAGAGCCAATCCAGATGATGATGAAAAGGATGAAGCCACCCTTTCTGCAGAAAAAGAAGCTCAAGATAAAGCACTTGGCCCCTCAACTATAATCATGGACTATAAAACTGCCCATTATAACGCTTTTGTAAATACCTTTGATGGAGAGGTCCAGGGGTATTTTTTCCATTATTGACAGGCTGTCAACAGGCAACTAAAGGATCTACCTGAGCTCAGCAAGCTCCACCGTCTAGATACATCAGGAAAGTGCAAGTTCTTGATTCGGCAGTTTGTAGCACTAGCCTTTGTAAAGCCAGAGCATACTAGACAAGCCTTTGACCTCCTACGCCAGGATCCATATGCCAAGAAGCATGATGGTGCCTTCTACTCTTTCATTGAATATTATGAACCACAGTGAATTGGACATAAGGTCACTAAGCGCTCAGAGCAAGCCCAGAGCCAAAGCCAACTGGAACTGCTATCAGGCAGTTCTTAAGGATGAGATGAAAACTAATTCATCTTTGGAGGGCTGGCATAAACATATCAAGTCTTCCTTTGGAATCAAGCCCAGATACAACACCTTCTATAAGCACCTCAAAGTCCAACAGGGGAATACTGTTGCATCCATAAGAGATATTGAGAACCGCCCATCCAAGAAGAAGAGAACCACCAAAGAGAAACAGCATCAAAAGAAGATCAAGGACGTTGTCAAGGCCAATTATAAGCTTTCAGAGATTGGGGAATATATCAAGAAGATTTCCACAGTTCTTAATGGCAACCAGGTGATCACAGTCTAGCTTTCAATTAAATTTATTGAGTATTGCCTAATTTTTTATATAGTTCTTATATGTTAAGTATAATTTTTTTAAATAAACAGTTATTCTAAATAACTCATTAATAATTTATGATACTATTTTTATAAAATCATTTATTTTCTATTGATAGTTTTATGCTTTAGACTGTATTACATGGCCTATATTGGTATTTTACTAGTAAATTATATGTTTTTTTGTAGTTTTCAATAAAGAAAAAACTTTATATTACTGTTTCTGATTGTTATATTTTGCTATAATATGTAACTTTTTATGTAGTATATTTTTGTGTATTAGATTTTTTTGTTTTTATAAGTGGGAAAAAATTTATTATAGTAAAGATAGCTAATTTCATATTAAAATAAAATAAAAGTGTATTTTTATGAAATTTTTTAATTATCATGTATAATTTTTTATGGACTTTTAAAATCTATGTTGTCACATTACCCTAAAAAGTATCTTGAAGCTTAATTTTTATTAAGTAAAATGTTCAGGAAACAGGTTTCTGCTTATTAAAAAAGTGTCAACATTTAGTAGTCTGCATGAGTTAAAACTTAATTCTGACTTTTCAATGCTGTTGACATTAAAGTATTTTTAATTCTGATTATCAACATATAGTAATTCAACTTGTAGAATGAGTTGATTCTGGCGGTTGCTGTTTTATGGGGGTTACCAGTCACTGGTGGCCCCTGTACTGTAAATTCAGAACCTAAAGTAAAAATGTGGGATTGTCAAATCCTTGGTCCAAACTTCAAATCACTTTTTCGGGCAACTCAGCTGAGTAAAAAGTAAAATATTAAATAAAATTAACCATTTAATTTGACTTTTTTAGGTTTATTTAAATTGGCAAATTTTGAATCTCTTGAGCAGATAACTCAACTAACAAAAGACAAAACCCAACAAACAAATGTGAGATACATGAATCAGAAATTCAGGATTCTAATGTATGATTTGAGATTTCCTGTATTTCAAACAAATCATAGACATCATGTAAAACTTAACAAATCTGAAATTGCAGGATTGTCAAATCCAAGAACCAAGTTTCAAATCATAATTGCAAGGAATTTGAAATAAATATAATTTATGGGTGTCTCAAAAAGGATACCAAAGGATCTAGAGTGGATTTGTGCTGATTCTTTTATCAAGCACAGGCATTCTCAAAAATCACCCTATTCTGATTTAGGACAGCTAAAATTTAGATCCTATTATTCACAAAATTAACATATATAACAATAAAATTGACTAAAATATACACATCTCTTTTTGAGTTTAAGTTTTTTAATAGAAATTTATTAGTCTTCTTCCAATAACAACCAAGTCAACAAGCTGTTCCCTGGCCTTGACAAAATTACGCAGGGCTAAACTGGGCCTTCTAATAGTGAAGCCTCCCTCTATGGCCACTCCCAACCCGCAGGCCCCTCTGCAAGCACTACCCAGGAGTCTGTTCTTTCTCCCGCGTCCTCAAACATGGCCCTGTTTGCCCATCATGCACAGGCAGCTGCTAACCCACATCCCTTATCAGCAATAGCATCTGGGACCAGCCATTTTAGTCATGGGGGCACCTAGAGAGCCCAGGACCCCAAAACAGCCAATCAGATGGCATTGAACAGTTCCTGTGATGAACACATCCCTACCCCAGCCAATCAGCCTGCAAGATGCAGAAGAAAATTGATCACTCCAGATATTGTTCTCAAAATGGTTGAAAAGCAAGGGAAGCTTATGCCTCTTGGGGAAATTGCAGCCGCAATGGGTTTTGCAAAGTCCACTGTGGCTGCAACCCTGCAAGCTCACGCCAACTGTGGCCCCCCACCAAGAAGACCCCAACTGGTGCCTGTACCTCAACCAAAGGTGATACAGCCCATCCTCTTATGATGGCCATTATGGAACGTGACCTGCAAATGCCCCTGGTCCAGGTACGTCTCCAGTTGGGACTCCAAAGCATCTTCACCAACAAAAGAATGGTGAATTTGTGGATGCACAGAGTTGTGGTTGCTGCTAGAATCTTGTCCAATCAAGTTCTCAGTGGCCCCAGTTTGATGGACACTGACCCCTACAATTCAACTATTATTAATTTTATCAAAGGAAGGGCAATGAGGGCCTGTAATGACGTCATCTTCCTATCATACGCCAAGATCTTGGCCAGTATCCAAGACTTTGAAGAGAAGCATATCCAGTCTGACGTGTACAAGCGCGGCCCAATCTTTTATTGTTTTGTCAAGGTTTTATTAGAAATTTCCCCATTAGGCGTCAATTATTACTCAGCAATATTGAACACTGCAGATGGGTATGCCTACCAGACAGAGCTCAAGGCCATGCTGAAGGAGTGGGCCACACAAAACACTGTGCACACAGTTATACTGAGTGCAGAGATGGAGCAGCAAGAATGGGCTACCCAAGAAATCAGGGCTGTGGGGCATACCTGCTGGTCCTACCCCATCAACTACACCAACATGCATCTTGCAGATGTATGTCTCTACAATTCTGGTTCCGCCCTCAGGCGCTTGAAGCCTGCCACCTACAACAAACTATGCACCCAGATTGATAAGGGGTATGAGCTTTTCCCTTCCATGTCTGTCTAGGACTTATTTGATCTAATCATCTTCTATGCAAGTGATAGTGATAAGTCCAGAAAGGACTCCTGCCTCCCCCCACGCCAGTCCATCTGTTTTGTCAAGCCAGTATATGTGACAGAAGAATTCAAGCAATTGAAGCAAACAGCTCTTGCTGCCCCTTCCCAGTCAACAAACCCTGCCTCCCCAACCCCCCATCAAGCCACCTGCCTTCCAACCCTGACTCCCAAACCACCACCCATTCCCTCACCACTATCTCTGATGCTGTCCCTTTCACAGGCGCAGATGAAGGCAATGTTCATTCTGCCCAATCCCTCCCCTTCCTGTCCTTTGATTAAAAATAAATCTTTTCTTTGTGAGAACTTATTGAAGTCAATATGTCTCTTTCAATTCATAATTAATAATATTTTCTTTTTACATTATCAACATTTCCCATAGTTAATACAATGTTGTACATTTTACAAATAGCTTAAAATTATGAGCATACATATTTTTCATCATCATTAATAAATCAAAGACCATAAATGTAAATATTGCATTAGAATATAGCAATTAGACATCTTTTTTTGCTCTTTTGATATTATGTGCATAACTCAATGCATTTTGTTTAATAAAATTTATTGTAAACTTGGCCTTTTTCATTGTAATTTATCAAAATGGACTGTGTTTATATTAGAGACCCATTAATGCTTAGTACAAATATTGATGCATAGTGCATTTTACAGCCTGTATATTTACCTATTAGTAATAATTCTGTAAACTTTTCAGTCGGATTTTACAAGGTAATAATAATGTAATTTATTAACACATTACATTATTATTACCTCATAAAATCTGACTGAAAAGTTTACAGAATTATTACTAATAGGTAAATATACAGGCTGTAAAATGAACTATGCATCAATATTTGTACTAAGCATTAATGGGTCTCTAATATAAACACAGTCCATTTTGATAAATTACAATGAAAAAGGCCAAGTTTACAATAAATTTTATTAAACAAAATGCATTGAGCTATGCACATAATATCAAAATATCAAGAGTTGACGTCTAATTACAATTTTCTAATCTAATATTTACGTTTATTGTCTTTAATTTATTAATGATGATGAAAAATATGTCTGTGTTGAAGATAGTACTATAAAAACCAGTTTTTGATGGAATTCAAACAATATGGCAAAAATCTATAACTTGATTAACAAATTAGAAGCACACCTGCAAAAAGTTGTTGAGATAGAAAGAAATATCAAGGAAATAGTGACAGGGAAGCTGGGTAACAAGGGTCAGCCACTAATCCAGTCAAAAGAAGATGCTCTGGATAAATTGGGAAATATTATAGATGAAAAGAACAAAGAAGCATTAATTAATCTACAGGGAACAATTTTATCAAGTCTAAAGTTCAACAACACAGCCTACAATTTGTGGGAGTTCTGGCAGGGGGCCAAAGTAAACAATAAGATCAAAATAATCAAAGGAACAGAAATTCAAAAGGAAATCAACACCAATGAAGAGAAAAACAATCAAATGGAAACAGATGAAAATGAAACACAATCAAGAAGCAGAAGCGCTTCAAGAAATACAGAAACTTTATCAAATGAAAACCAAGAAGAAACACAAGTAGCAAGAAATATAAGAAAAAATTCAGCCTAGAAAAATTAATGAAGAGCATCCAACACTCATGAAGTTTGCCAAAGTGGCGCCTGTGGCTGAGGGGGCCACAGGGGAAACAATTAGTAAGTCTTTTTATGCTTTACTTATATTTATTTTAGTCATCACTAGGAATGGGGATGAGGTTGTGGAAGTGGCAGCTTATACGCCAAGTTGGGTTTACGGGGGTTACCATACACTGATGGCCCCTGTAAAGCAAATAAATAAAAACCAAATAAATGAAATAATTCAACAGAATGTGAATAATTTTTTTAATATTGAAGCTCAAGATAGGGAATATTCACCACCTGTGGGGTGCTTGCCATGGATAAGGGAAGCATATGAACTAGGATCAACTATCAAAATCAAAGAAATGAATGAAATTTGTGGGGATATCAAACTGAACTTTGATGAATACATATACAAAAGCATTCAATGATTCCCCTTCACTAACATCAACAAATATGAAAAGAATTTAATAAAAACCAACTTTCAAATAGGAAATGAATATTTGAAATATGCAATTTTTAATGAAGTTTTTAAGGTACTATCAAATAAAGTCAGGGATGCAGTCCTCATGAATAATTTTAAACCTTTATTTATTTCATTTGCCGAGGCCTGGGGGGCTGGTTCAAGCCGGGCACCCCCCGGAACCCTCTTCAAGTTCAACCAAATGTCCTATATTAATAAGTTAGTGCAAACATTCAAAAAGTTTTGCATGTTCTCAGAAAAGTATACCTTGCAAAGAATTCATGTTGCAGTATACCTGGGAATCCTCCTCCACTGCATATTAAAAACCAACGTCAAAAAGTTGTAGGATGTACCTATTCAAATGGACATTTGCTGTGTAGCCCTCAACCGCCAGAAAACACCACAAGGATACAGGACAGTTGAACACATCCTCTATGATTCATTTGCATTGACAACGCTATACGGGTACTATGTGCCCCCCAAAAAAACCTACTAGTCAATTTACTCACCTGCTTGCCTTTTATCAAACAATCAGCAACCACCGGGGTACAGGGTGCCACCCCTCTAGCAATCACATCCAGGGTTGTCCACCACATACAGAAGAGTACGTGGATCCAATTAGATGCATTAGCTGAAAATTTAATTTTGGGGTATAATTCCCCAGAATAATCACATTACCTTTGCAATTAGCATCCCCCCAATAAATATTTTCCCCTTGCAAATTAATTTTTTTATATTTTAATACTAAATTTTTTAATACTGAAATATGTACTATTAACATTTTACTATAAAAATTTAATATTACATATTTAAATATTAAAAATATTTAGTATCTAAAATTTAATATTAAAATTTTATTAATACATATTACAATATTAAAATTTTTAATATCAAATATTTCAATATTAGAATAAATCACAATTTAATAAAAATAGTTAAATTTCAAATATTTAAACTTTAATATTTAACTTTTACAATTTATAATTATAATTTTACTTTTTAATATTTTAATTTTTATTTTAACTTTTAGTATGTGAATTATAATATTAATATATCTAAATATATTGCAAGCCATTAGTTAAAGTTGCAACCACAACAAATATTAAAAATAAGTTAAAAATGTTTTTATTTATTAGCTCGTTGAATACGGGTTTATTTATCACATAGATAAACATCAAGAATTGATTTTATCTGCACCATGTGGCCCGCTCCACTATTGTTCTAAACAAATGATTGTTTAGAACTTGAATTCCCTTTCCCTTGTAATGTGATTTGATAAACATATTTGATATGCTTGACCTGCGTACTAAGTAATAATTAGTAAGAAATACATGAAAATCATTGGTTTCTGTGTCGTGTGGCTATAGTGGCACTGAAATAACAAGGATCAGATGATGACATGCAAGGTCTGATTTGTGGCTTAAAAAAGCCAAAGTACCATCAACAATTCACAATTATTTAAATAAAATAATTCTATTTCTATCTTTTTTAATTTATTCATTTGTTAGCGCAACAGTCAATATAATATTCAATGAATTATAATAAAACTATATTCTTCATACCTAGTATAATTAATGTTACTTACCTTTTCTATGTATTCTTAAATGTCTATAATACATTCAAAAGTCACATTATTATATATAAATAATAATTTTTGAGTCCTAATAAATAAAAATAAAAACAAATAAAACCCGGAGTGCCAATTTATCTGATTGGCTTGGAGGCCAGGGCTTTTGGAAGGAAGGATTCTGAGTGCTCATAGAAAGCTGCCACCACATCGGGTGGCATTGCAAATTGGCTGATCTCAAGAATATTGAATAGATCCTCAGTGTCCTGAGAAAGGCCTTGTTTCACCTTATTCTTGATCCAACCAAACACCTCCTTGATTGGATTCAGGAATGGGGAATATGGCAGGAAGAAGAGAAGTCTCATTGGACAATTGGTAAGTCGGTGGCTGGAGGTGTGGCTGTTTTTGTTGATGGGGGGATTTGGACACAACCAGATCCACTTTGTGGAGCCCAACATTATCAAGCACAACAATGTTGGTTGTACTGCTGTAATCTATCCACAGGTACTCCTTGACAGCTCGGAGAAAATTGAGAAAGGTCCTGCTGTTATGGGAGCCTTTAATCATCTGATACTGGTCCAACCCGCAAGGACCAAGTAGCGCGACCATGGAATAGGTCTTGGAACAGAAATCTGCACAATGGGATATGCTGTCCTTGGACCCCTTCTCAACCCACCCATGCCTAGACCTGAGTGAGGAAGAAAACAACAATTTGTTGATATAGAAGAACTGTACGTTGCCAGTCTTCTTTAGTGCCAGATATGTCTTGGCATAAATGTGTCAATCCTCAATGGTCTTTTCACTGTTACTATTGTGCAGAGAAACTCTGATCACCTTTCACAAGAAGCCCAAATCAACCATTGTTTTGTAGACAAGGGTTTTGGAAACAGAAAGCCCAAACTCTGTGGCAAGCATTGATTGGACAGCAAGTGTGTCCAGGTGGCAATCCTTGGCTACCCACTGCTTGATTGCATCAGTATGAATGGGCTGAAGGAGTTTGGGCTGTCTTTTTGCCTTGGTGGATTTGGCAATTTGCCCGGTATTGCCATACTTGGTGTTGATGTTGGCAATGTATCTGGCCGTGACACCAAATCAGGACGCAGTATCCCAAACTGCCATTCCCCCGTTCAAGCAGTTGAGGAGAGCTTCACACTCACTATCTGTCAACCAACGCCGGCCCTTGGCAGGTACCACGGCATCCTGGCTACCAGGCTTGACACAGGGGATGGGGACCTTTGGGTAGAAGGTGGGATCACGCTTGCTTGCAGTGGCGCCATCAATGGTTGAATACACAATAGGCGCAGATGGTTCCTCAGTTGTGGCCAATGGCTGATAGGTGGTGTCAAAGACATGGGGGCAGGAAATAGCAACTCTTGGGTCAAGAGTGTGGGGCCGGGTGACAACTGGGTAAACGGTAGAGATGTAAGTAACCTCAGTGTTTCCAGTGACCCTGGTGTAGGAGACTTTGGTAGCAGGCCTTGAGAGTGGCTTCTGCCTGGGATTCAAGCTGGTAGTTCTGGCTTGGGATGCGGGAGGTGGTTGGCTGGCAATGACACCTTGGAAGGCCTGTGTATTGGCATGACTCCCCTTGAGTTGGGTTCTGGGTCTGTTCTTGGACCCTCTGGGACGCCCTTGTGGGCGGGCTGCCCTGTGGGCTGGTGCAAGAGCGGGTTGAGAATGCAATTGACAGTCCATAAAAATAAAATAAAAAATATATTTTAGATTAAATATGTATTTATTTGGATTTATTGGTTTAGTTGTGGGTAGTTGTTTTCTCTTGAGTTAGCCTTGAATAGTAACAGAATTTCTATATCCGTGATTTGAAGTGAATAATATTGTATACTTTCCGGGTTTAGATGATTTTAAAGTTTATTAACTTTTTATGTCTAATTATGGTTATTGAGATTAAATTTTTAGTTTGATTTTAGTTGTGGTGGAGCTTCTTTATTTGGGTTGATGTTTCCTATTTGCTTAGTGTACATTAAATTTGGATTCCAGTTCCCGCAATTAATATCTGAGTTTACTAGTGGCATTCAAAAGTGATTTGAAATTTGGTTCATGGATTTGACAATCCCGCAATTTCAAAAAACATAGTAAACTTAATGAAAATGGTTGATGGATTTGAACGCTTCAAATCTGATTCCAGTTAATTCATTTTGTCCATTGGAAATATGCTGTTTGACTTGAACTTTGCAAAGTGTCTATGAGTTTCTACATTTTCAAATATTCAAATAAATACTCAAAAAAATCAATTTAATTAAAAAAAGGCCATCCCGCAAAAGTGATTCAAAATTTGGACCAAGGATTTGACAATCCTGCATTTTTACGTTCAGGTTCTGAATTTACAGTACAACTAAATTCCAAGCTTTAAGTTCTGAAAATTTCATTATCTCAGAAATGTAGATCCTCTTACTTATATGTCTGTGTGGTATCTCACAGACTGTGGCACCAATTTGTAGTGTCTGCAGTCTCTGTGCTGCTTTCTAGGCCCTCTAATATCAAAATTGATGAAATTTTGTGCTAATCTATGAGATTATCTACTTGCAAAATAAAGTGAAAATCTCAATGAATTCTTGTTAGAATTGGCTTGCATCAGGAGCCTCAACAGGATTATTATAAGAAAGAGACACACACTCTTGAAAAATCTTTGAATGTGAGGATTCTGAAGGCATCAACCAAATAAAACTGTGAATAGAAATGTTGACCTTCATCAGGCCCTATACAGGTAGGGAAGTAAAAAAACCAGCCCCCAGATGCTTTTATCCAGCATCTTATGTAGAGGATTTATTATGTCTCTAACAGTTGCTGTTAATTTCTTCTATAAAATTTCAGCACCCTGTGCTAGCTCTTCACCAGTGATGACTAAAGGAACAACTTTTCATATTTGGCTATATGTGCAATGAACTTTTCCTAGAACAAGGACATATTCTGCTAGTGTGTCAAATAGTGATCCTGAATATGACATAGATGTCTCTCTTATTTGAAACCTAAGAATAAAAACTCTGGTTGCCATTTTTAGTTACACTACGTCAAGTTTGGTATTTGTTAGTACATCAAGTATTTATTTGACTTTAACAGTCTGAGAGTCAAACAATAATTCAAATTAAGTTATTACATTGGTGCTATGTTTCCTATCTGCTGTCACCTTGGCACTCAGAAAGAATTGTAATGGTGCCTTGACACATATCTTAGAAGTTGCTGGAACTTTGGTGCTTGATTCTGGTGCTGCTGATGCCAATAATCCTTATTGCTGGTGTTGTGGCACTTTGATTGTGTGCATAATTTAATTTATAATGAGTTATATCAATTATTAAGATTAAATAAATTTTTACAATCAATATTATTGGATGATATTAATTGTCTAATACATTAAGCTCTCTGCAACCCTGGTCAACAATTCTTCACACTTATATTGCTCTTGCTTTTGCTTGTTCTCTCTGGTTGAATTTTGATGTTGCCTCTGCTTGGAGATTATTATCTGAGAATTTCAACTTACAACTTTTGTTTTTACCAATATTTTTGGCATTTGGCATTTTACCCCTCATTTTGTAAACACTTCTTAATTTTGTGGAGACTCCACCATTGCAGTAATTGTAGCTGTTGCAACAAGGGACTGAAATATTAAACCATTTATGTAATTTATTTTGAGCCAAGCTATATTTTTATAGACTGAATTAGCTTTATTAATCCTGGAGGTTCTACCAACTACTGTTTATTGTTGTGGTAACTTTTGCACCTCAGTGTGCAACTTCTGTGCATTCTCACCAAGATGTAGCAGGTAGGATAAAAATCTGAATTGATGGCCGCCTTGCGATTTTGTGATATAAGTTCTACAAGTTATATTTTTTATATTTTATTTAATTCACCCATTGATTATATTGTTACTTTAAATTGACTTAAATCCTTGATAAAATATTTATTTAATTCAGTGCTGTCGTTGACTCGCCTATTTCAATAGAAGTCAAAACTATAGCAACATTTTGGCTAGTGCAAATTAATTTAGAGGGATGATTCAATCGAGAATGAAATTGATTTAGCACCATTCATATGAGTAGTTAAAATATAATAATATTTGAATTTTAATCACTGTACTTTAGTGTGTAGTTTAGACAAATCTTATGCTTTGCCTTTTTAATGTACTTGTTTTCTTTGGCCCAGCTCTGGTTAGCTTCCAGCTAAAATGGGAGACAAGCTGTATTTTTAAATTTTAAAATAATTTTAAACCCTGTTTCTGAAAAGGGGTCTAGAGCTGGAAGCTAGCCAGAGCTAGGCCGTTGCAGCTCTAATTGTACATAAACCTGTGTCGCTTGAAAAGGCACTTTTATGTCAAGAGCAATTCAGATTCGGGCTTAATGTTGGTTTTGATGGACACAGGAATATAAAATTCGTTTCACCCTGCCCTTTGAAGCAGCACAGTTCTGCCACTTGAGCAGAATAACTTAAACAATGATGCAAGTACTATTTAATTGGCTACGAGTCAAATATTTTGTGCACTGGAGTTTAATTTGTTTAGTTTCAGCTTGTAGGTTTAAACTATGACATACTTTTCCTTTTGCTTTACCACCGCGTTTATTTTATGTCACCCAACCAATTACATTATTTAAAACTTTTTTATTATTTCATATGCTACATCTCGCTGGTTTATAAGGGATTCTAGCTTATTTCAACCCTTTGATGCAGCAACTTTGCGAATTCGAATCCTTCAAGGTAGTGGATTTCATGCCACGCATCATGTGAACTTGTTCTTAAATCAATGTGCCTCTTAACCCACCCTCGACTCCAGATGCTACTTATCTTCAACTGAAATACCTATACATCCATATTAATTTATCGCAATCCAATATGATGTAAAGAAATTCCTGCTACAATACAGCAAAACCTCACCAAAGAATAATAGCCTGATGATTTTCAAAATCGAACTCTAAAACTTACAAGGCAGCTGGTTTCAAATGTCCAGCATGCTTGAAATGAAGCATGAGTTCATCCATCTCCCGTTTCAATTTGTTTCAAACCGATGTAAACAACTCCTACTCTGTTTTATAATCCAATGATTTTATTCAACCAACAGTTTATTATATCACCAGCGTGATTCCTAAATCCCATAGCACTTCCCCTAGATTCAATTATTACAACAAGGTTCAAGGATGAGACATTGGATTAAGGATTATAGCCAAAGGAAACAAATTATAGTTTATGACTATTTCAAACCTGTATCATTGGTATACGCTTGGTGTTAATAGCACCCTGTGAATCTATAAAATGGTGCAACATCTGGCGCAGAGCCTGCGACCTTTATATGATATCATTACATGTTATAAAACTAACTGTGAAACCCAACAGGATTAAGCTACTTCAAAAAGGCATGTCTCCACATATAATAACTTTATTGATTAAGATGATAACAAACTCAGAGACCCTTGCATATACTTATAATATATAAATATATTTTCTGTTGATAACAAAGATTCACAATATTCTATCATCAAAGATAATATTACATTGATAGTACAGCTTTAAAGTTCCTGTCCCTATGCCTGGCCTTCATTAATGCCCTTTACCCCATCCACACCAAAAAATATAAATGGGTTTGGAAACCCCTCTAACTTAATAAAAAACCTGGTCCACACTACAGTAGTTTTCACAGCTGCAAGAATAGGTGAAATTGTGTCATTGTTAAACAAGATGGACTCAAACTTAAACAAATTACAAGCAACTGTAAAATATGTACTCTGTTAACAGGGATATTGAACGGTGACAAGGAAAATCACTCAACAAAGCAAAAAACATCCCATATGACAAAAGAAACAATTGGGTGTGCTACGGAAACCTTGAAATTACAAACAAACTGGTTTCAGTTGTCCTTCAGTGTACATATTTTACTATATGGATCAGTGATGAAATACACTCAGACACAGTGTGTTAAGGTTAAGTGGCGGGCGGCACTGTTCAAGGAGAGACAATGAGGATATATCAACCAAATCATGAGCTTCTTGAGAAGCAACAAGCCAAATTGGGGTTGTAGTGCAAGCATTTGAGACCCTCAAAAGGTATAGCAAAATATGAAGGTCAAAATTGAAGCCAATAAAATCATTCTAAGGGGGAAATCATAATAATAATTTGAAGTGGAGAAAATATAGAGATCTGGCCAAGGGACAGCCTAGGAGTCTGCAGCTAGCTGAACTGCTACAGAGGCAAAATTATCAAACAGTGGGGCCAAAAGGCCCAAATGTTCAAGCGTTTGTTAAGAACTTCCTTTGTTTTCCAGGGCAAGTAAAGTATCTAGAAACAATTTTCTAGTGTGGGGGTTGGGAAAGTTTTAAGGGAATTTGGGTTGGAGGGGATGAAGTGTTTGTGGCGTCTGATTGGTTGGGGAAGAATATCTTTAGCATTTTTGGACTTACTGTTAAATTTGACACAATGGTGTCATCATTCAAAAAAATTTGTCAACCAGCAGGTCAAGCGCTGCCATATCTAATTACTGTGTAACATGTGATTTTCTTGCCATAATTAATTGGCGTAAATCATGAAAGGTCCAGATTTTCAAGGAGAATTTGAGCAACTCCTGCTTTCATCCATTTTTTGTCCAGAACAACATTCAGATTTCCCAACATATTAAAATTTTGGCAGCTTTCTGTTGCTGGTTTTGGGTTTTATGTGGACATGTTATCCCTTTCATTTGTTTTTCTACTGTAACACAGTGAGTCAAAACCAAAATCAAAAACAAAGTAATATAGAAACTCAATGAATTAATATATATAAAAGTGGATCCTTATATCTGTCTGTCTGTATTTAATGTTGCCTCAAGTGGGCTCAAGATGTAAGGGAATTGAATGAATTGATTTTTCTCTAAATTTGATTCTACAAAGTTGATAATCAAGCCAAAAGCTCAATTTGGCTCATCCTTACATGAAGCCCTTACATGCATCTTTGAAAGTACTCAGGTTGAATTCAGTAGAGTGTGATCTAAATTATGTTGAACTGATAATATAAGCCACTTGGACCACTATAAATATTTATTTAATTTCTTATTTTTCTAATTGTGATTCAACTATTAAAGAGTGGCCTATCTGTGTAGCTTAACCAACTTGTCAAAACCGCAGGCACAACCCGCCAGCAAGGTTCCAACCAAGCAGGTTTGTGACCTGCAATCCAATTATCTGTCCACTTGAAGCCAGACTAGGAAGTCAACTCAAATTACCAAATACAACAACATGAACAGATGATGATCCTTTATGGTGAATACCTTGTTTTGGCGCTTGACTCATTATCAGAATCAAGCCACCCCCTTCTTCCATCCAGCCATGTGATCACCAATCATGTTCCTGTTATCCTTTGATTCACATGAACTATATAATCACTATCTCATAATAAAAATTATTATCATCTTCTAAATATTTTCCCCTGTGTAACTCTGCTAAAATAGCACAATTAAAACAAACTTTAGAATGTGTGGATTAAAATTGAAAGCAGCACAATCAATTTTTTACAGTCTTTTATTTGATTGGATGTTAAAACTCTGCTGAGGATTGAATTGACCAACAAAGAGAGCTTGATTGTATAAAAACTAAAAACAACACATCTCTGTGAATACAAAGCCAATCTTTATGATCAATAGCTTATTTTAAAGAAAAATATCAGCTTTATATTTTAAAAAAATCTATAAAATTAAATATCAAAAACCTTAAATTATTATTTTATCTTTACTAAACTTAATAGTAAAACTCAACTTATTTAGATTTATTTTGTTTATACTTTAATGTACAATTTTAATTTTAAATAAATATACTGCAACATCTTTGATTACTCTCTATTGGGAAAGAAATTTCCTGAGTAGCTCTCCAAATAATTACCCAACTAATCATTAAGTTGGTGGCACTCTTATTAATTGCCCATCTATTACGGGGATCAAACATTTTGAGCCCTAAATGGAACAATACTTGGACAAGCCTCATGACCGTCATGACGTACATGGACGACATGTGGCTTCTCATGATACTATATAATACTCTAAACTCATATCCAATAAAGTATCATTCTCTTTTTAATTTTCCCATTTATCTCGTTTATTATACTTCTAAAAACATATACTCAACAGTGGTAGCACAGGTAGATTATCTACACCTACACAACTTAAAAAAATCCCTCCAAAGAAAAGAACCCAGAATATAACACTCCCCACCAGCTGGATACAATACAAAAAAGCCAGGACATCCCCACAAGATTTTCTGTCTTCAACAATATCCTTGTACCAACCAAACAGTACAACTTCCTTGGTACTCAAGGAGTCCTGAACCTGCCTCCAGTCCCTGAAGCAACCAAAATACCCAACATTGTATTTCAACACCTACACTCAGCAGAAATTGGGATGTTCTCAGGACTGCGCCAGTGAAAATGCCAAGCTCTGGATTCAAAGTACCCAAAATAAGTCTACACAAGTAGGCTGCCCCCACAAACTCTGTGCAAGAAAAATTGCTTTAAGTGTTACTGGGGCTGCCTCACACTTTGTAAGAAAATGGTTTGAACAACACCCTGATCACAAAAAAAACTGAGACATGTTTAAAATCACCTTCCTGAAGAAATTTTTCATAAAGCACTCTGACTTATGATCATGACAGAACTCAGAAACTTTAAATGACAGGAACAATTGAGGACTACATTGCAGCATATGAAGGTTTACGTGACTGAGCTACCAGCACCATCAAATTTGATGAGGCTGGACCACAACTAGACTTCTACAATGGCTCCCACGCACAACAGACGCCAGTTTGACATGAGCTGCTGCAAGAACCTCCAAGACATGTTTACAGAAAAAAAGAAAGCTGCACAAAAATCTGACAACCTGCATGCAACCAAAAAACAAAAGTAAATTCCCACAGCAAATAAGGACCCTTGACCTAATAAGCAGAATAACCAAGCCAATAACTCTCATCCTTGAGGTGGGAATCACACTAGTCAAGTAAATCAAATGATCACTGATAACGCCACCAAGAATGTAAAAGCTCAGGGAAGTGCTTAGGCAAGCCACCCTCCTCCACTTTGCAAGACTTGTACAGGGACCAAGATTTGGACTCAATCACCATGATCCAAGTGCCATCCAGCAATCCTATACTGTTTGCTGCCCAAACTGGAAATAAACTCCTCACTTATACTTTCTGTTTTTGCAGATACCAAGGCACAGCACTATTCAACACTGGAGCAGACCAATCCCTTGTTGACAAGAAATTTGGAAACCTCATGAAACTAACCACAATCCAAAGCAACATTAAGAGAGTTATCATGGCAGATAACAGGAGCACACCAGTCACCAAAGAAGCAAAACCATTTTATGCCCAAATAGGAGACATAAAGACAACTATTAGTGATCCAATCATATCAAAATCCCAAGTACAATGTTGTACTTGGTCTGGACTGAATGAGAAAGACCAAACCTCATATTGACTGGGAAAGTGCTACCCTGACCATACAACAAGGAGAGGTGCACCACTATGTGTATCCAACCCCCTTGACACACTTATTAGAGACCATATATTTGTGAAAATTATGGAAGCAGAAGAAGAAAAGAACCATAGCAAAATTGATTGGAACACCTGCACATATGAGATTATCCACTTCAAAAATGTAGAGACCTCACACAAACAAGCCACAATCTGACAACAGTTGATCTAATAATTCCCTTCTGTTTTCCAAGAAAATTTACCAGGACTACCACCCAACCAGGGCATCCAGCATGAAATTGACCTCAAAGGGAGTGTGTCAAAAGCACATCTTATCTACCGCCTAACACCAAAAAAAACAACACACTAAAGGTCTACTTATATGAGGCCCTTGAAAAAGGACTCATAAAACCCTCTAAATCTCCTTTTGGTGTGGCTGTCTTTTTTGTTGAAAAGAAAGATGAAGGAGTCTGCCTGGTTACAGACTAAAAGATGCTAAAAAAGTCATAATTGAGAACAAGTATCTCCTGCCCCTGATTGATGACCTTTTGACGCCCTGGGGGGTCCCAATTTTTCACAAAAATTGACTTTCCAGCAGGTTAACATCAAATCTGTGTTAAACCAGAAGATATACCTAAAACAGTGTTCAGAACTAAGTATGGTTCATTAAAATGTGTGGTCCTTAACTTTGGCATGGCAAATGCCCCAAGAAACTTTGTAACCTTTATGAATGAAGTTTTTAAAGATCACATTGGTTAAAGGACTATTGTCTACCTTGACAACATAATCATATACAGCCCAAATATAGAATAACACTGGAAAAACTTCCTCCTGATTTTTCACATCCTTCAAGATAACCAGCTCTAGCCAAGCCCTCAAAATTCAACTTCTTTTCAATTGAACTCCCATTTTAAGACACATTATCATCAAGGACAGAGTAAAGCCAGACCCAGAAAAGATACAAGCCATAACCAATATGCCAGCACCACAGAATAAGAGTGAACTTTGAACATTTCTAGGTATGGTAGCCTATGTTAGGAGATTTATCCCTGACTGGGGCGCCTTGTCTGCCCCCTTATCTGCAATCAAAGGAAAGACAACAAAGTTTGTATGGACACTGTTGAGGGATCAACACTTTTGGCAAATAAAATAAATGTATGATCACCCCCTATTTTGCAATATCCAAATCATGAAGGAGTTTATAAATTAGAAACTGACACCTCCAATTGCGCAATGGGAGAAGTACTCCAAATTCAAACTGAAGAAAATGAATTTCTCCCTGTAGAATATGAATCAAAAAAGATGTCTGATGGGGTGCAAAGATATCCAATACATGACAAAGGGCTAGTAGCCATTGTTCACTGTCTCATGAAGTGACAGTGCTATCTGGAAGGGGCACAAACATTCAAAGTGCTAACCAACCACAAGTCACTGATATTCTTCAAAACCCAACAACACCTATCAAGAAGACAAGATGAATGGATGAGCCTTGTAAAAAGGTACCCCATGACAATTGAATACAAACCAGGCAAGGAAATACTTACTCCAGATACCCTGTCAAGGCTATACTGTAAAAATCTCATATGCACAGATGAAGACCCCAATTGGCCCATGTTAACAATGAGAAATCTCCAAGAGGGGTTCCCACCTGGTACACCAATGGACATCTGTGGGGTTCCTGTCTACCAGTCCCCAAAGTGTGTCCTGGATCATAGCCAGGGACCAGCTAGAAGGGATTGTCATTATCTAGTAAGGGAAAATGTATCTCAGAAATATGTATAGGAGTTGAAATGGGCTTTTATTCACTCTCAGAAGGAAGATCCCCTTAGAAACCTTCTGTTATATGGCCCAGGGGGTCAAAGAAACAATATGGATTTGCCAATACTTGGAGTCCTCCAACAATATCTTGGACTACTTGTACTTGGTCTTGGACTCCTGTACCTTTTTCTTGGGCTCCTGTGCTTTGGTTTTGTGCTCCTGCACTTTGGTCTTGGGCTCCTGCGCTTTAGTTTTGGGCTCCTGCAGTCTGTTCCAGCTCAGGCTTCCTTAGCTTGGTCTCTGGATCCTTCTGTAGTTCTTGTGACCTTTGTAATCCACTTGATCCAGTCCTTGAAGAGTCTCAGATAGCTCCCCCTTTTATAACTCCTTGTTTAAGACCAAAAATCTCTCTTAGAACTCTAGTTTTCAAAAGCTTAAACTATCAATTTTTCCTCTCTCTATAGTATTTAAAACTTTAGAACTTACTTCAGCCAATGAAAGCACTGAATTTTCTGCTTCTGCTTCTCATTTTTCAGGCTTTAACTCTTAAGTTAAAGCCCTCAAAACACTGATTAAATAGACTCTGGCTTGCAGCCAATCATACACCTTGATTCAATGGTTTTGCCAAAAGGTTTCCCTGGATGACTCACTCTTGACCCTGGTTTAAACCTGAGGCTGTCTTGCTCTGGGTAAACAACTGCTCTGTGTTTTGAACAGTTTTGCCGTGATTCCCGTCACGTTTCCCCAGCAAATCTCAAGTGCTTCCACATATGTTTTACTTAAGCAAATTTTGTCCCCTTGATTTTACAACGTTTCTATGTGTTTCCCTGTGTTTTTCTCAACGTTTTGCAACTCTGAACCCACTCATTGCTCGCCCTTTTGCCTCTATTAGTTGTTCTTGGCAAAATTTGCTCTTTTGCCCTTACAGTTTCTCTGTCCTGTTTCTGGCCTCTTTCTTGCTCCTTTCTGGCTTGATTTCCCCTCAATAAATTACAGTTTTAACACCCTGTAAACCATTTTCCCTCCTATTTTCTTTCTGAACATATGATAGTCAATTATTTTCTAACATATTTAGGCAGTATTTAAGTATTATTTAACTTCTTCTTTCTATTCATATTTCCTCTTTAAAGATACCAAAATCAGCTTTTCCAGCCTCTGCATCCAGTCTGGCTAGCCCTTCCAAGTCACCTCCTGGTCCTGCACTTACATTTTCTGGTCCTTCAACCAGTTCTTAAACCACATCTCTCAGCTCTTCAGCTAATCAGCCCATCTTAGTGCACCAAACAGCTCCTCTCCAGTCTTCAGACAACTTCATCAGTCTTCTGGTCATTCCTGCATCAAGATATTTAAGCCCTCCATCTTATCCTTGCTAAGAACCACCTTGGTTCCTCCTGCACAATGAACCTTTTTGATTCCAAACTTCAATATGAACTGTCAAGGGTCTGGATGTATAAGCATTCTGGCTACCGCCAACCTACTTAACATCCAGCCATCACCCAATTTGATGCCCTTCCAATATACCGTTTGACATACCAAGAATGGTAACCAAGCAATATCACATGACTGTCCAAGTATCCAGTGGCTCAAACCCATCTCACATATGACCAATCCCTAGGTTTGATCCAGCTAAATCCCCACCACAGTCAAGTCTATATAAGTCTAAAGTATTATCCAATAAAATTTACTTCTCTTCTTTCTTAATTCCATATTTGAAGCTTCCCCAAAAGGCGCTTCTTATCACTGGTAGCAGCTACAGTTTTTGACCATGCCCATGAGAGAGAAAATGACTGACCAAAACCTGCCCACCTTTGCTCACATACTCAACCAGGCCACATCCCAGGAGACCTGGAAAACGTACTTCCGCGCCTACAACATCAACAAAGATAAACCTAGTGGATGCACCATATTCAAAGGTCTGGTCATGCCCAAAGCATGTGCCAAGATAATTCAATACAGTTGCTCTCTTCAACCACAAACAAATGCACAACTACCTATCACAGGTGAAGTGACCAACACCAAATACATTGGTATTGACAATTTCTTTGGTAAAAACAAAGAAAACACCCTTAACTGGCTAGACCACACAGCCGCTAAACTCTGCACCAGCTGCATCCCTCATGAGAAATGGGTCCAGGAAGCCAGCAAGCGTCTATATGAGGCCGCAGCTAACTGGTTTGCCACCTGGGTTGGATCACAAACTGACAACCAGATTGACAACTGGGAAGAGTTCAAAGCAGACATCATGCACAATTTCTGTGTCACTGAATCCCTCCAAGACATTGCAATACAGCTCAGTGATTTTCCTCAGAAGACCACTATTGCAGCTTATGCCAATGAATTTAAGGAAATATGTTGCAAAATCTAAAATCTAGCACAAGCTGATAACATGCACACTAGAGCGTCATTCATCACCAGAATGAAACCCTCTGTCTGCCCTCATCCGCCCAGAGGCTAATACCTCCATGCCCGCGCTCATTGCAGAAACCAAGCACGCAGAAAAACGCGCAAACATGGAATATGCCGCACACAACGACAACTGCTCCTCAAACGGCAATGGAAGAGACAACTCTAATGACAACAAGCTCCACAACACAAATCATAGCAACAGCAACTCTAATTGTAACAATGGCAACCGTAGCAAAAGTGCAAACCACTCCTGTCCCAAGAAAGAGGACACCGCCAAAGTTAAAAACGCTGAAGTAGCAACCCGCTATGAATCTGATCCCACATTCTCTGACCTCAAAGGTCTCAAAACAGAGGAATAGGGAAAAGAGGAGAGGGAATAGGTTTAAGTGCCCCTGTCTTCCCCTAACTTGACAAGAAATTGTACCAGGGCACAAACTTTGCTGCTCGCATCCCACATGTCCTGCAATCCCCCATTTTTATGAACATAAAAAATAAAGATCACTCACAACTTCTCACATATCCATGCACTTAAAAATCACATACATATAAAATTTTATTTGACTCTGGTTCACAACACACTATGGTTAGCAAACCTTTTGTAACCAAGTACAAAATACCAGTTGTCAAATCCAACTTCAAATATGCTGGAATGGCAGACAAATCAAAGGTTCTACCTAAAGGCAAAACAACTCCCTTCAGAATTGACATCCAAGGCATAAAAACGTCCATCAAAGTACTTGTCATGAACAACATAAACTATGACATTGTAGCAAGCATGGACTGGTTCACCCAAGCAAACCCCAGCATATGTTGGAAAAAAAACCATGACCATCAAACACAACAGAGTCAATTTTAATATCCTCAAAGAACCCAACAATCTCATTCTAAGAGACACAGTTTTTGTCCAGGTCATAAACCAAGATGACTCTGAACGTCTAACCAAAGATAGTACCCTCCACATAATGATATACACCAAATTTAATAATATGCAAACAACCAAGATCCAATGCCCGGAACTTGCGGCACTCCTAAACAAGTACACCATGTATTCAAGGAAGAACTCAAAGAGTTATCACCCAAACAAGAGGTCAAACATGGCATTGACCTATTTAAAGTCATGCCTAAACCTGCACCCCTCTACAGAATCTCTCCCATGGAGACACAAACCCTCAAAACCCATATTGAGAACAATCTAGCAAAAGGATTCATTTTCCCATCAGAATCCCCTTGGGGGAAGAAGTGTTTTTTGTAAAGAAAAAGGAAGGCACCCTGCATCTAGTAACTGATTACAGAGCACTAAATGCAAGCACAGTAAAGAACAAATACCCTCTTACACTTATAGAAGATCTGTTTGCAAGACTCTCAGGAGCCAAATTTTTCTCCAAAATTGACCTCAGCTCAGGTTACAACCAAGCCAAAGTAAAGGAAAAGGACATACCAAAAACTGTGTTCCATACACAATTTGGATCCTTTGAATGTAGGGTAATGAACTTTGGGATGACTAACGCTTCTGCAACGTTTGCCACTATGATGAATCAAGCACTAAACTGTCTCTCAAATACATTATTCTACCTCAACAATATCATCATATTCTCAAAAACAAAAGAGGAACACCTCATGCATGTCTGCAAGACACTCAATTAACTTACAAAGCTTAAACTTCATGCAAAACTAAGTAAGTGCTAATTTATTGAAAAGGAACTCCTGTTATTGGACCACATTGTCTCTGACGGTGGCATCAAAGCATATCCAGACAAAATAAAAGCCATAAATAACATGAAATGTCCCACCTCCATTAAACAGGTTAGATGCTTTCTCAGAATGGTAGCTTACCTAAGGAAATACATCAAAAACTGCAGAAAACTAACTGCACCAATAAATGACCTAACCAAAGGTAATGCCAAAAAGAAATTCATCCGGACACCAGAATGTGACAATAATTTCCAATTATTAAAACAAGTTTTGATTAGTGCACATCTTGCAATACCCTAATAACAACAGGCGCTACAAGCTCAAGTCAGATGACAGTGACTCTGCTATTGGCACAGTCCTACGCATCTGCCAGCCAGGGCAGCAAGACTTCCTTCCAGTATGTTACAAAAGTAGAAATCTAATCAACACTAAGCAGAGGTACCCAATACACAATAAGAAATTACTAGCAATATACCACACATGCAAGAAATGGAGATGTTATATAGAAGGACATTTAAACGTCTAAGTACTAACTGACCATAAATCCTAAATATATTTCAAAACTCAGAACACACTTGCACAGCAACAAGCCAAATGGATGTCCCTGCTGGAGCAGCTCAATTTGGACATTCAATACAAAAAGGGTGCAGAGCTGGTCATAACTGATGCTCTCTCTAGGCTACGTCAGCCTAGAAAGGATCATCCTGACCACCTGGACCCTGACTGGCCAAACCTATACAACTCTGAGTATACAACCAAAGTAAAATATCCCTAAACACATCAACTGACCCATGATACATTGGTAAGGAACAAAAAGCATTCCCATGTATCAAATTGCACTGTATACCAAATCATTAACAACAATCATGTCCTGTACATCCCACTTGCACAAAGAGTTGACACCATACTAAGACATCACCGCCTACTAGGACATACAAAGGCTAGCAACCTATACCTCACATTAAAAGAGATAGTATGATGGCCCAATCTTAAACAATATATAATTGATGTTCTAAAAAAGTGCATAGTGTGCAAGAAATACACCAGCAAAAAGGCTCCCCAGCCAAAAGTTAATCCAGTACCTGACCCTGAACCATTCAAGGTTTGGGGACTGGATGTAGTGGGACCCTTCCCAGAAATCAAAATAAATCAATGTTTCCTAATTGTAGCCATCAACTTTGCCACATGTTGGCCCATCTGCTGGGCAACAAAAGATCACAAAGCAGAAACAAAAAATCAATTCATCAATAAAGCAATCATAGCAGACTATGGCACTCCAGACTACATCATAACAGATGGAGAAAAAGAGCTAACAGGCCACGTAGTAAACAACAATCTAAAAACAAAGAACATCAAACACTCCACAACCTTGCCCTACAAGCCAACGGCAGAGTTGAACACCTGAACAGCAGCCTTATCAGAACCCTGGAGAAAATAATGGATGAAAAAGCCAAAGACACATGGTCACTATACATGAAGCATGCATTACTAGTATCCCAAGTCTGCACCAATAAAGGAACAGGCTATTCACTGTTTGAGCTAACCTACGGGTACAAACCAGAAATAATCACCCACAACAAACAGCCATACATAAAGATCTCCCCGGGGAAACCCCCCACAGTAGAACAAGCACCAAATCTACAACACATTTGCTTCAAAGCTAAAATAGCAGAAATAAAGAGGCTTAAAACACAAAAGGTAACCTCCACAGAGGAACCACTTTCCATCAACTCCCCCGTCTGGGTTCTAGCTGGCAACAGAAAGAAACTAGACTCAGTACATTAGGGACCAGGTAGACTCATTAAGTACAGACCAGATCACAACACCTATCTAGTAAAATTCCAAGGTGCCAAAACCCCAATTGTCAAGAAATACCACAGAACCTGTTTCTGCCTCAGTAAAGGAGAACACTCAACCAGACTAGTTCCAACTAGTAAACAGCTCCAGGAGCATCAGGTAGCAGCCGTGAAAACAAAGCCCCCTCTTGATGTACCAGAGTAACCCCTTAAGAGGGGGTGTTGAGGGTCTGGATATACAAGCATTCTGGCTACCACCAACCTACTTAACATCCAGTCATCTCCCAATTTGGTGCCCTTCCAATATACTGTTTAGCATACCAAGAATGGTAATCAAGCAATATCACATGACTGTCCAAGTATCCAGTGGCTCAAACCCATCTTAAACATGACTAACCCCTAGGTTTGATCTAACTAAATCCCCGCCACAGTCAAGTCTATATAAGTCTAAAGTATTATCCAATAAAATATACCTCTCTTCTTTATTAATTTCATATTTGAAGCTTCTCCAAAAGGCGCTCATTATCAGAACCAACAGTCCTTCAACTAGCCTTCTCTGTAATAAAACAGTTCCTCTCACTAGTCTTCTCTGCTGATTCCATGAACCACTTTGGTTCTTTATCTCAGTCCCCATTACCAGAGCCTGTAGACCCAGGCATGAGTCTACATTGAACTGGTGTTTGACTGGGCCCTCAAAAGTGGCATTCCACTTAGGCTATCCAGCCATAGATCCTCAAAGCCTATATTATTGTTTTTACTCACCCAGGTGATTAAGTCTGGGCTTTCAGTTGCAGAGTAACAAGCTCTACTTTCCAGAGGCCTGATGTAAGGGCTGCGACCTCAAAGATAACAAGCCCGGGGATCAAACCCACGACTCTCACTGCAAAGCAAAAACGCAGGCAACTGCAAAAACCCGCTGGGGGATTTGAACCGCCCACAAACCACCAGGGCGGGTGGAAATTGACTCTTGAAAGAGAGATTGGTTTAAATTTGTTATTCTTAACAAAAAGGACCAATATGACCAGGGCCAGTTTGCAAACTGGCCCAGGGGGACTAGCAGCCCCCAACGGTTGCAGAGCCACCAGCTCCAATGCTATAAATGAGCTGGGTGGCTCCTATCAACTGTTTAACAACTTTTTCTGGGTTATTCAGCAGATCCAGTATCAACTGGGTCTGTTGAATAACTTGGAAAAAATTCAGTTCCAGTTCCCAACAATGCCACCAGTTTCAGCAAAACCAAAGTTCCTTCCCCAGTTCCACCTCCCAGTCCTGATTCACTTGCCAACCTGCAACCAGCCTCCAAGAATAATGCCACTTCACCCACTGATGTAATGAAACATCACCTGCTGGAAGATGTACCAGTTTTCCCCTCCAATCAAACAAACCCAACCAAAGAAGATCCCCAAGCCTTGGAAACCCTTACAATGCCTGCATTTTCCAACCATTTCATTGGGTCAAGTCCAGAATAGCAGCCACTCAACCAGGAATATTCACCAGCAGTTAACAATTCCCCTGCCCAGAAGCAGATCCAAATTGCCAAGCAGCCCCAGCCCCAAATAATTAAGCAGGATATAATTAGCTGCCAATCAGCTACCAGCAATCCTAAGATGAAACCAGATGAGCCAAACCCAGACCCCAGAACTTTCCCCAGCCATGAATTAGGCAGCCAATCCCACAACCCAAGCCCAGAGAACTTCCCATCTACACAGTCCAAAATTCTTGGGACCTTATCCCCTGTTCCTAAGAATGCCTTCTCCACTCCCAAATTACCTGTAACTAAGGGTTGGACTACTGGAGTCCATCAAGGAGCTGCCAGTAGTTGCTTCCAAGGAAGACCAGATAAATGGTATAAAAACCATTTCCTTCCAATTAAGAAAATTGCAGACAACGTTAAATAAAGTGTATGGTCCACAGAGTAGTCTTTGCCTTCATATCCCATATACTACTATCACCTTGGACAATCCCTTACCAACCAATTCAGTCACCAACGTCACCACTAGTAGAAACAGTAGAACCCTTAGCCATGGACTACCAACCAGGGCCCAGCCCTGGATGGACCAGCAGCTTCAACCCTCCTACTTCTCCTCTAACCCCACAATCTTCTGCTGAAGTCATTTCTTATGACCACAGCAGATATGGGATGGTTATTCTGACTGTCCTTAGTCTAGCCAAAGTTGTAGTACCTCACCTAGGAGCCTATTGCCCACTTGCATCCGTAATGCTGTACCTATCCCACTCCTTGCCCTTTCTGTATTGGGCCTTGGTGTCAAGATATCCTGATGGGTGGACTCCTTCACAGTCTCCTTGGTTTGATGCTACATCCGGCCATGACACCTGATCACACCAAGTTCTGCAGCTTGCTTCCCCAAGAAAACCACCTTGGTGACACCTCCAAGCAAATCTATACCCTCCAATGCTCACTCTGGGTTCTCCCTAAAAGCTCCCATAGGGGCATAAACAAGGACACCCTGCCAGTCCGTTAGGCAAGATGCTTGCCCACAGATCTCCTGTAAGTGTATCAGGGTACACAGAGCCCTCAGAGTTCTTCCCCTTCCTGGCATCCCGCATTACCTTCCAGGAGTCCAAAACCTTCTCCACCTTAAACAGACAAAGTCCCCTGCTAGCTGTCTCATTCTTCACCCTTTTGCAGCCACAGCTCCCTGCTTGGTGAAGAACTCTAGCTCACAGCAGCCAATATCTTCTGCTGGGTGGAGACAACATCTGCATCTAGTAGTCTTTACACTTACTAGCTAGGCCTTACCATCCCTAGTAGCCATCATTCCCTGCTAGGCCTCTACCTTCAACAAACAGCCAAACTTTTGCTTGGCCAACATTAACCCTGCCTGCAAACCACCAAACATGTGGACCGTCACAACATCTAAGATAAAGTCCTCAAGAACAAACATCTGTTCAAAAATATATATGGTACTCTACACCACATAATACCAAGTGGCAATAATGTACCCTACATCCTGTCAACACAAAAAGATTGCTACAATCATTTGATAATATAGAAATCTAGGACACACCTGTAGTAGGAGCCTGCATGAATACCTCAAGACACACTACTGGTGGCTCAACATGATGGACAATATCAAGGAAGCACTAGACCAATGTGAAGTCTGTGAAAAAGACGCCCACTCCAAGGCACCCCCAAATCAGTAATAACAGTTTCAATCACACAACATTTCAAAGTGTGGTCACTGGATATTGTGGTACCAATTCCCGGCAATAACAAAGGCAAAAAGTACATCATCACAGCTATCAACTATGCAACTAGATGGCCTGTAGCACAAGCTACAAGGGAACATAAAGAAAACAATGTAAGTCAATTTATTGGCAAAGAAGTCATAGCTAAAACCAGGAAAACTGAACTCCTAATCATGGGTGGAGGAACTGAACTTAAAGCCATTGACACCAAAATCTACCCCGCCAAAAACAGAATAAAACACACCATATCCAGCCCCTATCACCCACAAGCAAACAGAAGAGTTAAAAGACTGAATGGGTCCCTTGTAGAGCCCTCAGTAAGTTATCTGCCAAAAATCCAAAGACTTGGGTTGAAATGCTGTCAACTGCACTTATGATGTACAGAACACAAGTTAATTGCAATACAGGCAAAAGCCCATACAAACTTACCTAAGGGCATAAGCCTGTCATTGTTAGCACTAAATCAGGACCACAATTACTTCTGCCTAAGAAAGTGCCAGACAACAATGACCCTGACATACAGCGCACCAGGAAGGGCCAAGAGGATAAGGAAAAGGAAATAATTGAGAGGGAACCAATCCCATTACAGCATGAATGCTTCCAAGTTGGGGACAAGATCTGGGTTGTTAACCACAACATGAACATGTTAGATCCAGGATTACAAGGACCATGCATTGTCATAGAATTCAAACCAAACAACATTTACCTTGTCAAAGGTATTGGCGCTTGAAAAGAGCTCAAGTGTATGCACCAAGACCACCTCAGCCTATGCAAAGCAAGAACAGATTAGAGTAACTCCTGGCTCCCTGTACCCAATGCCAAACTGGATCAATACCAAGCCTGTATTCCTGACCCTCTCAAGAAAATTCCTAAGGTTCCTGTGGGGTTCCTGGTCACCAGTCCCCAAAGTGTGTCCTGGGTCATAGCCAGGGACCGGCTTGAAGAAGCCATCATTCTCCAACAGTGGTGAATGGTTGGTTAGGAGCTTATACTTGGCCTACATAAGAGCAAACTCTTCCAGTATCTTTCCAATCACTAGGCAAGTGTCTCCTTCATACACTTGTACTTCAGCAGGCGCCAGCCCTTCTGTAGGCCAATACCAATCCTGTAATAGTCAAGCAAACTCTCCCCTGATAAACTCCCTTCCTCTATCTGTTATTTTGAGATGCCTAGTCACCTTTTCCCACTCCTCCTGAGCAGACTTACTAGAGGCAAACTTTCTGCACCCTAGGTAATAGTATTCCTTGTCCCCTGAGCTAGAATAGAAAATGTGGGGTAATTGACTCATAGAACTTATATTCTGTTATCACAGGAAATCTGGGTAGGGGTTGTAATAGGCGTTTTATTCACAGTCAGAAGGAAGATCCCCTTAGAAACTGTCAGGAATGCCTTTGCTACCTTTCCTGGCAACAACAAGGAAATATTGGCAAATCCAGGGTCTGAAAACCCTTCTCCTAAATTGGACTGTATTCCAGGTCCTAGAAATGAATTATTAATATGTATTACCTGTCCTCAATTACCTTTGGTTGCCCTTGAATCAAGCCAGGAGGCCATTCCCTGGGCCAACACGGGAATCAAACCCGGGTCCTCTCAATTGTTGATGTATCATCTGGATAACATTAGTAGAGCAAATTTGAACTTACCTTTCTCGATAAGCAAGAGGGCTTACTGCAGCCAATCAGAGGATGGGACAGGGACAGAGCTTTTCAAAACCACATTTGCTTCAAACAATGATAACGTTAAAGAAACGTTAAGCTCTGTACTTAAATATAATAATGATAAGAATTGTCTATCCTCTTCTGGTGATGCATTTGCACACCAGAAGCCCCCCAAGCTGTTGCTTCTCCAACAGCTGGGGTAAATGACATCTAGCTGTTGGAGAAGGCTCAGCAGGGGCCAGTTAGGATATTATTTTAAAAGAATATTTTGAAACATTCAAGTCCAAACTCCCCCTGCCAAGTTTCCTTCCCCAGTATCTTCAATATTTCTCCAATTCTCCTTTAAACTACAGTTTTAACAGCTCTTGACAGTCTATAAAAAGGCACCATTTGTCAGGTTATTTGATTGTTCAGTTAATAAAGTCAATTTACCCACTCAATTGATTTTCCTTTTGCCTGCTCTCTAACCCTGAAATCAAACACCATGATGCTACCCAAGTCATCCCAATGGGGACCATTTGGGTATAAATGGTTGGTTTGGTTGCTCCTTGTTCATTCCCTTACTGCAAGCCTTTCTTTTGGAACCAGAGCAGATTCTGGTTCACCTCCTCCTGGTCACTTGGACAAGTTGTGGCGCCGAGTGGTACCAGGCGTATGGTACACTGCCACCCCACTGTCATCAAATCCCCCCATCAAGGAGGAACCAAAGGTCATGGGTTCCAGTCCGCCCAGTCCTTCTTTATTTCATCCTATGGCTTTGGTTTTCCTCCTTAGTTATCTTGGAGCTTACTTCCTACTGGGAAGATTTAATCCCCTTTTGGGTCAATATTGTTTATTTGGAGAACTGTTTCATATGGGGATGGTCTCCATTCCAATTGGTTCTCTAATCACCGGGTTGAACCCATCCGCGGCCATACACCTTTTGGGTGGTATGTTTCTGAGCAGATGGGTTCCTGACAGTTTAACTGAACCCATTTTTGAGGCTCCTTTTGGGACCTCAAAACAAACCAAATCTGTTGAAATGGAATTCCAGCTAGGATTAGTTAAAACCTTGGCCTTAGTTTTTTCCCTTGTCTTGGTCTGTGCCACCACTGTTCTTATCACCAGATCCTACCACCAAGCCAAGTCCAAACAGGGGGATACAACGCCACTTCAGAACCAGGTTCAGACTGTGGTCTTGAACAACATCTTGTCAATCCAGTCTGAGGACGTGGAGTCAAATGAAATTCTAATGCTTTTGGCCTTTTCTCAATCCCTCTTTGACACATCTCCAGACCAATTCTGCACTGACGCTCAGAAAGTACATCATGTAGCCAAGCAGCTACAAGGTAAAGCCCAACAATGGTATGCAAAGTCTACCTTGAAAGGGGAAAAGCTTCTTCACAATTACCCTGCATTTTGTGACTCCCTCCTTGCCATAATTTTGCCAGCCTTGTCTAAAGAGGAACTTTGTGACCAGATCTCTAGCCTTTATCAGGGCAAGATGGCCACAAGTGAGTTCCTTGAGGAGTTCACCCTTCTCAAGGAAGCCATTGGCATGGACGACAAAGAAAGCTGTTATTTGCTGCAGAAACGCCTATCTACAGACATGAAGGCCTTCTTAGCTCATCACATTTTACCCAATACCTACAATGAGCTTACCCAAGAAATTCTTTGTTGGGCTCCCTGAGTTAAAAAATTCCCATCCTGGAAACCCAACCCTTCCAAACCCACCATCTCCCAGAAGATCCTTGGGACCAATACCCTCCCAGCAGGGTTGGTCCTCAAGGAGGGAGGTGGGTACCAGCTATCTGAGGCCAAACGTAAGCAACGCGTGGACAAAGGATGCTGCCTTTATTGCGGGAAGAAGGGACATCAAGCAAAGGACTGCTTTGCCTTAAATTGTGTACAGCAACATCCTTCTGCGGTTCTTGCTGCCTCTGATCCCAATAAAGCCACCATTAAGTCTTACGCCACCTTTCCTGTGATAATCACTTCAGTTCATGGGAAACTTTCAACACTGGCCCTTTTAGATACTGGAGCCATGGGCAACTTCATTGACGACTCCCTTCTAAGTCCTCTAGGGATATCTGGAGTTTCCCCTTCTTCCATGTTATTGGCCAATAAAACTCAGATAACAGTTCAAAAATTGGTGCTACCTCTCCAAACCAACATTGTGGATGCTGAATTTCATCTTGAATTCTTGGCTATTCCAGGCCTGGCATGCCCTGTGATTCTGGGCTACTCTTGGTGCAAGCAAGCTTGTATGAACATCAATTGGGACTCCCATCATGTAGATTTTTCCAACCATGGGAATTCCTTTTTGGTACCCATCAACTTGGATACTTCCTTATCTGCCTCATACCTCCGTGAAATCTTGACCCTCCCGCACACCAAGGGATTCCTGCCTGAGAGTCTAAAGGAGTATGAGGGTCTTTTCAGTGAAGCAAGTTGCAATGAGCTCCCTGTCCACCAAGCCTCTGACTTAAGAATTGATCTTATCCCTGGTAGCACACCAACCTGGGGAAAGTTGTACCCCACCAACAGAGCCCAGGGAATTGCACTCAAGGAGTATCTAGACAAAAATCTTTGCAAAGGGTTCATCTGTAGATCAAACTCTTCTTGCTCCTCTCCCATCTTCTTTGTTAAAAATTCTGATGGCACTCTTTGCCCTGTGGTTGACTACGCTAAACTCAACTCAATCATCATCAAGAATTGCAACCCCCTTCCCACTGCAGAAACCCTCACAGACAAGCTTACAGGGGCGCAAATCTTCTCCAAACTAGACTTGCAAAACGCCTATAACCAGATCTGTATTTCCAAGGGGGATGAGTGGAAAACCGCCATTAGAACACCCTTTGGCCTGTATGAGTACCTATTCATGCCCTTTGGTCTCAGCAACGCGCCAGCAGCCTTCCAAGGACTCATGAATGAGGTGCTATTCCCATTTCTTGATACCAGTGTGGTGGTATATCTTGACAACATCCTCATTTACTTGCCTGATAAGGAAACTCATGTTGAACACTTGAAGGAAGTGATGGATGCTCTTATCAGGGTCAACCTCTTTTGCAAACTATCTAAGTGTGAATTCTTTGTAACAGAAGTTGAGTTCTTAGGTTACTCCATCAAACCAGGAGGCTTTGCAATTGCTCTGTTCAAGGTGGAAGCTGTTCTGAACTGGCCTGTTCCCACGCCTTGCACTAAGCTCAGAGGTTTCCTTGGTCTAGCCAATTTCTGTAGGAAATTCATCAAGAATTTCTCAGCCACTGCCTTACCTCTCTCTGCTCTTACCTCTAGCAAGGTGCCGTTTGTTTGGTCCAAGTCTTCCCAGGAATCCTTTGATTGCTTGAAACAGTCTTTTACCTCTGCCCAGTACTCCTACGCCCTGACCCGGAACGCCAATTTTTTTTGGAGACAGACACATCCGACTATGCCTTGGGGGCGGTACTGATCCAGCTTGAGGAGGATGGTGAAAGCCACCCTGTGGCTTTCTACTCCTATAACTCTTGGATTGGGAGCAAAACTATCATGTTTATGAGAAGGAGTTGTACACAATAGTAAACTCTCTTAAACACTGGCGCCGTTATCTTGAGGGAAGCAAGTTTCCTACCATCATCATGACAGATCACAAGAACCTTCTCTACTTTACAGAAAAAAGGAAGATAGCGCCTTGCCTCGCCAGATGGGCAATTGACCTCCTGGCTTTCAACTTCACAATTGAATACACCCCTGGCAAAATGAACGTGGTTCCCAATGCCATTAGCTGACGCAAAGACTTGAAGGACAACAATACCCAAAATCATGACCACAATAATCAATCAGTGCTGACGGCTTCCCAATTCCTTTCCAGCATTATTGAAATTTTGCCACATACTTCCTTAGACCAGGAGATCATGAAAGCACAGATGCACTCAGACTTTCAAACAGAGCTTGAGGGAATGCTAAGAAGCTCGCCAAAGACCAACACTATCAACAACCAGGGTATAACATATGTCAAAGGTGCCTTGGTGGTCCCCAAAGGGGGACTCCAAACCAAGGCAATTCTACACATGCATGAGGGACCCTTGTCTGGACATGGTGGGTTGCTCAAAACCTTGAAGCGTCTCATGTGTCAATACTGGTGGCCTGGAATGAAGAAAGACATCAAGACTTGTATCTCCAACTGTCTCAGTTGTGGGAGAAACAAACCCTCCAACACTAAGCCCCAGGGATTCCTCCGTCCATTACCCATACCTTCTTGACCATGGTCTTCCATATCAATGGATTTCATAGTGGATTTACCTATGAGCAAAGGGAACACCAGCATTATGGTGGTGGTAGACCGCATGACAAAATATGCCATTTTCATTCCCTTTGCTTCATGTACTTCAAAGAAAGTAGCCAGCATGTTCTTCTGCAAGGTGGTCAGTGATCATGGGCTTCCTAAGGACATTGTTTCTGATTGAGGTGTCCAATTCACCTCCCAGTTCTGGAAGGCTCTAATGGACCAAATGGGAGTGACAGTGAAACTATTGACTTTGTTTCACCCCCAAACAGATGGTCAAACCGAGTGTGTTAATCAAGTATTGGAGGGATACTTTCAACATTACGTAAACTCACGACAAGACAATTGGGTCCACTATTGTCATCTAGCTCAGTTATGTTATAACACGGCATACCATAGCTCAATTGGTATGTCTCCCTTCTTTGACAACTTTTGGTTTGACTTGGAGTCTTTTCCCTCTGATCTCAAGGAATCAGCCCTTCCTCAAGCTGACAAAATAGCCAACAGGATGAAGGAAGTACACTCCAATCTCACTGAGTTCCTTACCAAGGCCAGGTCCAAGTACAAGAAATATACTGATTGTCACCGTTAACCAGCAAGGGAATATCCTGTGGGGTCATATGTCTACCTCAATGCCCGTAACCTGAAGTTGAAGATTCCAAGCAAGAAACTGGGTCCCAAGAAGATTGGTCCCCTCAGAGTCCTGGAACGCCTCTCCAGCTTGAACTATCAACTTTAGGTCCCAGCTGGTTCCAGTGTGCATGATGTATTCCTTGTGGATTTACTTACTCCTTTTGTGGGTGATCCGGAAGTCTTGTCCGGGAGGAATCCAAATCCTCATATTGTCTCAAACACCTTTGAATGGGAAGTGAAGGACATCATTGCACATTGCCTAGTCAAGGATAAAGCACAATACTTGGTCAAATGGCTGAACTATGGAGATGAGTCAAATTCCTGGGAACCTGTGGAGAACCTTGCCAATTGTGAACAGGTCCTGAGCAGATTTCACGCCCAGGGAGAGCTTCCTTTAGGTGAGGGTAGTGTCAGGAATGCCTTTGCTACCTTTCCTGACAACAACAAGGAAATATTGGCAAATCCAGGGTCTGAAAACCCTTCTCCTAAATTGGACTGTATTCCAGGTCCTAGAAATGAATTATTAATATGTATTACCTGTCCTCAATTACCTTTGGTTGCCCTTGAATCAAGCCAGGAGGCCATTCCCTGGGCCAACACGGGAATCAAACCCGGGTCCTCTCAATTGTTGATGTATCATCTGGATAACACTAGTAGAGCAAATTTGAACTTACCTTTCTTGATAAGCAAGAGGGCTTACTGCAGCCAATCAGAGGATGCGACAGGGACAGAGCTTTTCAAAACCACATTTGCTTCAAGCAATGATAACGTTAAAGAAACGTTAAGCTCTGTACTTAAATATAATAATGATAAGAATTGTCTATCCTCTTCTGGTGATGCATTTGCACACCAGAAGCCCCCCAAGCTGTTGCTTCTCCAACAGCTGGGGTAAATGGCATCTAGCTGTTGGAGAAGGCTCAGCAGGGGCCAGTTAGGATATTATTTTAAAAGAATATTTTGAAACATTCAAGTCCAAACTCCCCCTGCCAAGTTTCCTTCCCCAGTATCTTCAATATTTCTCCAATTCTCCTTTAAACTACAGTTTTAACAGCTCTTGACAGTCTATAAAAAGGCACCATTTGTCAGGTTATTTGATTGTTCAGTTAATAAAGTCAATTTACCCACTTAATTGATTTTCCTTTTGCCTGCTCTCAAATCCTGAAATCAAACACCATGATGCTACCCAAGTCATCCCAATGGGGACTATTTGGGTATAAATGATTGGTTTGGTTGCTCCTTGTTCAGTCCCTTACTGCAAGCCTTTCTTTTGGAACCAGAGAAAATTCTGGTTCACCTCCTCCTGGTCACTTGGACAAGTTGTGGCGCCAAGTGGTACCAGGCGTATGGTACACTGCCACCCCACTGTCATCAAATCCCCCCATCAAGGAGGAACCAAAGGTCATGGGTTCCAGTCCGCCCAGTCCTTCTTTATTTCATCCTATGGCTTTGGTTTTCCTCCTTAGTTATCTTGGAGCTTACTTCCTACTGGGAAGATTTAATCCCCTTTTGGGTCAATATTGTTTGTTTGGAGAACTGTTCCATATGGGTATGGTCTCCATTCCAATTGGTTCTCTAATCACCGGGTTGAACCCATCCACGGCCATACACCTTTTGGGTGGTATGTTTCTGAGCAGATGGGTTCCTGACAGAAACCTTCTGATATATGGCCTTGGGATAGGGAACAATTAGGGTTTGTGCCAGTACTTGGAGTCCTTTAAAAATCTCTTGGACTCCTTGTACTTGGTCTTTGGCTCCTGCACTTTGGTCTTGGGCTCCTTCACCTTGGTCTTGGGATCCTGTGTTCTAACCTTGGGCTCCTGCGGTCTGTTCCTAGCTCTGGCTTCCTACTCTTGGTCTTTGGCTCCTTCTGTAGCTCTTATGGCCTTTGTAATCCACTTGATCCAGTCCCTGAAGAGTCTCAGATAGCTCTCCCTTTTATAGTCTCTTGTTTCAGACCAAAAACCACTCTTTGAACTCTGGTCTTTCAAAGCTTAAACTATCCAGTTTTTCTCCTTCTATAATAAATTAAACTTTAAAACTTACTTCAACCAATGAAAGCCCTAAATTTTCTGCTTCTGCTTCTCATTTTTTAGGCTTTAACTCTTAAGTTAAAGCCCTTAAAACACTGATCAAATAGACTTTGGCTTGCAGCCAATCACATGCCTGGATTCAACGTTTTTTGCTGAAAAGGTTTCCCTGGATGACTTGCTCTTGACCCTGGTCTGAACCTGAGGCTGTCTTGCTCCAGGTAAACAACTGCTCTGCGTTTCAAACGGGTTTGCCGTGATTCCTGTCATATTTCCCCAGCAAATCTCAAGCGCCTCCATATATGTTTTACTTAAGCAAATTTTGACCCCTTGATTTTACAACGTTTCTCCGTATTTCTCTGTGTTTCTCTCAACTTTTTTGCAACTTCAAACCTGCTTGCTGCTCGTCCTTCCACCTCTCCTAGTTGTTCTTGGCAAAATTTGCTCTTTTGCCCTCATAGTTTCTCTCTTCCATTTCTGGCCTCTTTCTGGCTTCTTTCTGACTCAATCCTTCTTTTAAAATAAATTCATAGTTCTAACAAACTATGTATTATTTTTCCTCCTCTTTCTTTTTCATTATATGATATTAGTTTTTTTAATCATAATTAGAAAGTATTTAATTATTATTTAACTGCTTCTTTTTATCTATTTTCCTCTCAAAAGACACTAAACCAGTTCTTCCAGCCTCTGTATCCAGTCTAGCTAGTTCCTTCAGGTTATCTCCTGGTCCTGCACTCACATCCTCTCAGCTAGTCAGACTTTCAACACAAACTTCTGGTCCTTTGGCCATCCTGTATTATGATCAGCTAGTCCTGCACCATAATCTTCTTGTCCTTCAGCTTATCCTCCACCAGTTCCTAAACTAATCCTCACTAGGAACCTCCTTTATTCCTTCTACACACTGAACCATATTGGTTCCCACAATTCAATATGAATTAACAGTCCGTCAACTAGCCTTCACTGTGATCAAACAGTCCCTCTTGCTAGTCTTCTCTGTTAATTCCGTGACCCACCTTGGTTCTTCATCTCAGTCCCCATTACCAGAACTTGTAGACCCAGGCATGAGTCTACATTGAACTGGCGTTTGACTGGGCCCTTGCAAGTGGCAATCCACTTAGGCCATTCAATCATAGATCAATGTCTATGTGTTGTCTTTACTCACCCAGGGGATTAAGTCTGGGCTTTCAGTAGCAGAGTAATCAGCTCCACTCCCCAGAGGCCTGATCACACCAAGTTCTGCATCTTGCTTCTCCAAGCAGACTACCTTGGTGACACCTCTGAGCAAATCTATGCCCTCTGATGCTCACTTTGGGTTCCCCTAAAGCTCTCATAGGGGCATAAACAAGGACACTCTACCAGTCTGTTAGGTAGGGTGCTTGCTCACAGACCTCCTGTAAGCGTATTAGGGTATGTAGAGCCCTCAAAGCTCTTCCCCTCCCTGGCAGCCTGTGTTGCCCGCCAGGGGTCCAAAACCTACTCCCCCAGACAGACAAAGTTCCCTGCTTGCTATTTCAGTCTTTTCCCTTCTGCAGCCACAGTTTCCTGAAAGGTGAAGCACTATAGCCCAAAGCAGCCAATTCCATCTTCTGGGTGGAGGCAACATCTGCCTCTGGTAGTCCTATGTTACCTACCAGCCAGGCCTTACTTACCCTAGTAGTCTCATGTTACCTACTAAGCTCACCCTACTTATCCCTAGTAGCCTTATGTTACCTACTAGCTTACAGCGTCACTAGCTAACCACACAGTGTCAATCTTCAGCATATTGTCTTTATTTGAAGCCAAATCAACCATTGCCTGCAAAACAACACACATGTGGATCACCACAGTTCCACCTTTCAACACCCCAGGGGAAGATGTCATAACATTTTCATTTCCCCCTCTTGGAGAATTAATTCCTCAAGAAACTTGCCAAATAATTCCCTGACTGATCACTAAGTTGATGACACTACTATCATTTGGCCATCTATTATGGGGATCAATTTTTTTGAATCCTAAGAAGAACACAGCTTGGACAAGCCTCATGACTTAAGAGAAACAAATACTTGGATAAACCCCATGACTACCATGATGTACATGAACAGTATGTGGCTTCTCATGATATTATATAATACTCTAAACTCCTATCAAATAAAGTATTATTCTCTTCTTAATTTCCCCTTTATCTTGTTTATTATACTTCCCAGAAGTATATACTCAACAAATATAATTGAAATTACTTTTAAGGAAGAATTTTAAATAGAAATTCAATGAAACATTATAATTAATTCCAGCCTAAAATTACAATGAAATATATTTAATTAATTTTTTAAATTCAACTTTATATCTATCCTTGGACAGGGCAACCACCTAGTAAACAATAATACCCAGCAATGTAAATAACCAAAATATGACGGAGTATTCTAGCAAGATAAAGTGCCAAGTTTGACACTTGTGACTCTGTAAGAGAGGTGACAATTGGGTATACTTTTAATACCCAAAGGAACACCTTGGTATGTACATTAAAACGTCCAAAATTACCGGTGAAGTACACAAGTACATAGTATGTAAAGGTGTATGCAGCTATGGTAAAGGTCAAATGGGGAAAACCAATGTGGGGCAGGAGTAAACTTGGGAAGAGTTTAGTTGTGCTAACTCCTTTTAGTAATACTTTTTGGTGGGCTTGTGGAATGTTCCATATGGTTTAAAAGTGACCTTATGGCCCCCAATCCTTAGACAGACTATTTTTACAGCAGAAAAAATAAGGCGGCTCATCTTCTGGCTCCTTGGAAGGGGTTGAAAAAGCTTATTATCTGAATTCTTTAGTGGTAAAGTCTGTTTAAATGTTTTATGTGATAACTATTGAGGGTAATTTCACTCAATGATAGCACAAACTATCACCAAGAAATTGATCTTTATTATATAGTAGTGACTTTGTGTGGCAGGAATATTGAAAAGCGTTGGATGGGGAACCCAAGACACTTAGTGGTAGCTGATATTCCCTTTCCTGGATGACATTGCTGGTTATCAAGTGGAAATTTTTGGTCAAAATCCAAATTGAATTGACATGAGATGAATTGGCCTTCTTCATGCACTCAAATTCATTTACTGAATTTGGTGCATGAATAGGTTTGCAGGTGACCTTGTCAGCCCCCTCTGAATTTGGAAGATTTCCAATTTAGGAAGCAGCTCCCCCAAATCAGGACTTGGAGAAATTTTCTTTTTTGATTTTCCAATTTGAAAATTTCCCTGTGGAGCAGGGAGGGACTGGTTGGCAGAGGGTGCACACAGGCAGGCTGGCCGTGCGGTCTGCGGTCAGGCTATAAAAGCCTTTGCCCACAGAATTTAATTTTTCAATTTCTTTTCCCAAGGAGGGTTTTTGAGAAGTTTACCCAATCAGGGGAAACTGCTGCAAATATTTTGCATCCTTGTTTGATGGCAAGGTGCTGCAAAAATCATTTTTTACTGTTTGTCAGAAATATTACTGTCAGCCAATGTGTGAAATGAGCAGTAAACAAGAATGATACCTATCTATCTAAGATAAGACATGGATCTGAAACATAAATTATAAAAAAAATTATGAGTATTTAAATATGGTATAAATCTTGGGGGAATAGTTGAAAATTAATTTAGTGACTCTAAAATAGGTTATGTACAACCAAAACCAAATAAGTAATATATATAACCCTATACACGGGTAGTTGGGTGGTGTATATTCTAATTAAATGACCATATTGAGATAAAACCCTATAAATCCAGAGATTCAGCTTAATTTAGATTGATTTTTGATTTTATTATATAGTAAAATGAAAGGAACACAGCAACAGAAAGGCAATGTAGCCAGTGTGCACCATGGTTGGGCCATCCCTGTGATTCAAAAATAGAGTGAGTATAACACAAGAATCCACTCAAGAAGATGTCAAAGATACAGCTGATAATGTGGAAATTCTACAGACACAACATTCAGCTCAAGTCACTCAGGTTGGGAGAAAGAAGATTATAGGTCCAAGGGTGACCAAGCTATCTAGAAAGGCTACCAAAGTTGTCACATCAAAACAGTGAACAACATGTAATTTAATCTTGTTTCTTTGTTATATACATCTGTTTAGTCCCAGGTGCCAGTTACATCAAGCCTGATATATGAGGTTCAATCAGTGTTTGACACTGCTATAATATTATGTCATAAAAGGTGACAATAACAACTAAGAACCTCAGTACTATAGAACATACAGGGGCAACAGGTATCAAAGAATATCACTGCCTTCTACAAGAAAGTGCCTATACTGTATGTACCAGTTGTAGAACAGGATCCTGGTTTCTCTGAACCCAAAAAGCCCAAACAGACTACTGTGTCTAATATATAACTCCCTGTTCTTATCAAATTGATATATAATACTGGGGTGCAATATGCAGTCTCAAAAATGCTATCTAAAAGGGTCTCATAATAAAGTCTGGATTTAGTTAAGAAAAATAAAAACTTGATAAAAACCATAAATAGCTAATTTTTACATATTTTTTCTGAATACAACATATTGAAAGACCACATCACAAAAGGCTATCATAAAATAAATTAAAGGGGGTGTTAATCAAATAAGGTGCTTATTAGTACAGTAGTTTTAAAAGCTATGGATCTTTGCAAAAAGCTCATCTGTAAACAAAATCAATACATCTCAGAACACAACTGAGGTGAACCCAAATCTATTCTTAATCAATATAAATTCATTTTTTAAAAAAAATTTGTTTGTATCTGAGTTAATTTAATTTAAGGATTAATTGGTTATGCTTACAGATGAGTTTTTTGCTTAGCGCCATAGCTTTTAAAACTACTTAGTAAATGCCCTAAAATACACTATCACAAAATACACTATCCAGGAAGACAGTATCTGTAATCCATTAATGCTTATAGTTTTTTGGTTGAACCTTTCTCTTACTAACCATCAATAAAGTATGGTATTAATTTGGGACACCACATAATAAATCAACCCAGATTAACTGTCAGGAATCCACTCCTGAGGTAGGAGGGAGCCTAAGTAGTGTAAAAGAGCAGTGTGATGGAAACCCACAAAAAAATATCCTACATGAATTCCAAACATTAATGTATTCACCAAATAACCCCACAATTTATATGAACCCAAGAAAGGAGAAAAATGAGTCAATCCATAATATACCACAATATAAGTCAAGACATACCAAGGTGCTCCTGCACAGATCACAGGGGGAGGCAAAGGAGGAGGTGTTGCCTTATCACAAGTAGGCAGAATCTGATTCTTAGTGTAAAGATAATCCCAATGTTGTGCCCTATATCAAAGGGCAGGCTTTGAGAACTTAAATTTTGTATCAAACTTAAGTTTAGTTTGATAATTTATTAGTGATTTATTAATCAAAGAACAATTACCTTGGTTTTTTTTGCTTCTTGCTGGGTTTTTGCTCTTTGCCTTTGGTTTTGACTTTGCTTTTTGTTCCAATTTTGCGTGTTTACGCACGGTTTGATTTACTTTTATATAATTCCTATTCTAAGATAGGGTTTTGTTTTTTTACTTTTTAACTCCTTGGTTTACGCAACTGCTGTCTTTCCCCACTGCTTCATGCAGATCTTTGGCTTCTGTTGCCAGCTGCTTCCCCCATCACCATGTGTTTTCCGCTCTGGCTATCAATCAAATATGTTCATAAAACCCCCTGATTTTCCCTGAAGATCTCTCCAATACTTGGTTTTTCTTGTCTATAAATAAAGACACAAGAAGAGTAAGCTTTTAAGCTGAAATTCTAAGTGGTTTTCCTAAATCACTGTCACAGGTTTTTTACTTCAATCTTTATTTTTTCTTTTTTAAAATCTTAAATTTTAACTTCAAAATTTACTTAGGTTATCATCTTTTTTAAGAGAACTTAGGCTTATAGTAAATTAACACTTTGCTAATTATAAATTTGATTCCAGAGATAAACCAGATAGCATAATTAGAATGGAGATAGCCAGACAACAACCAATTAGCTTGTTGTCACCATTTTTTAACATTAGGGATAACTTGACTAGTTTTATGCTGAGATATTTCCATGGGGATTATTCTGAAGTAGATATACCTTTGGTCACAAACAACTCTTTATTCAATACTTTGTTCTATACAGTTTGTTTAGGACTAGTTAACTCCATGACACCTTTTGTGTCTAACCATAAGTTTTTGCAGGTCTTTTAAGAGTACTTCTTCAAACTGTACCTACTTTCCTTTATCTTTTAAACTTAAATCCAAATGCTTTACACAGTATAGTTTATCATCTTGCGCCTTATTGGGAAAGACCTTACACTCAAGCTGAAGTCTTGATGGTATCCTTGACCTGGATATTGAAATCAAACTGGTAACATTCAGCAACAGGATACCAGAAAGCTAGGCAGAAAAGAAGCAGAAGGAATTTCTGCTTCCAGTCCATCTTAATTTAAATTTAGAAACTCCTAATTTAGCAAGTAAAGAATATAGGAGACCAAATTTATTGATTCAGGAAATTGAAATTGTTAGAGCACTGGTAAAAGCCCCAATACTACTCACTAAATACTTGGGATTTGCTTTGGGAATGTGGAATAATGTGAGGTATAAATTGGGGTGAATGAATTAACCTCTGGTTGGCCACTTTGATCTGGCTGCTACCAAGCAGACTGTAGAATGCAGCAGAAAAACCTGATAGTTAAATAAGAAGTAGAGTACTATGCAAAGTGGTCTGGGAATGGTCTAGGCAAGCTGGTGTTGTGATTGGTAAATTATCTGCACCATCATGTGAAGGCTTAGTTGATAATTGATTATCACAGCTTCTCATCACTGCTGGACTCTTGCTATTGGTTATGACTCTTTGTAGTACTTTTTGATTGCCTAAGCAATTGTTAACGTGGCTAGGTTTAAATCCATTGGTTTAAGAAACTTTGAAGATGTAACCAAACCCGCTTTTGCTTTTAAATTGATAGGTAAGCTTAACATGCTCTTAATTATTGATTGATTAAATCTTTTTGTTGAAACTGAACCAATGAGGATTCAGTATTTGGTTTGGGGAAGACAACAGTCCAATATAAAGGACAGGAATAATACAAATAAGGTATGGTTTATTATAGAATACTGTGATTAATATACTATATGGAGAAATCCCCCAGGCCACAAGAGGGTGGCATAGTGGAAAGTTCCATGTAAGGTTCAAAGCTGAGGAATAACTTGTGCGGGAATCAGCAATTTGAATTGGTAACACTCCTAATCAGGAGAAAGTGCCCACTGTTTGACATTGCCATCAGATTGTTCCATGTTGTTAGCTACGTCAAGGAGCGCTCATTGAGCACCCCCTGTGTATTGTGAGATATGTTGGCAGGCAAGTATGGAAACTCAGTTGCAACATTTTAGAGCAATGAATGCAAAAAGGTTCTGAGTTCAACCCCAAAAGGTAACTAACTATCTGTAAGCTATTCTGATTTTGTTCTTTGTTTAGATTATTAGTTTCCTAATCTACCATTCCCAATATCTGAATTTCATTATTTATGAAACCCAAGGTTAAATTGTGAGGTGACCAAGGTTGTGGCAACAGTTTAACTTCTTGCCTATGTTCCAGCAACCCCAAATCTCCTGCATTTACCTCAGGTTTCATTATAATATGTAGGCTGGAAGGATTTTCAATCCTTACATTAACACCACTTTGATATTACTATCACCCTATATCACAGCCATTCAAAAAACATTTTTCATATTATGGCTTTATTCCTTATGATAGATAGATCTGTGATATTTGGGTTTCAAAAATAAAATAATTTTAATAATGATTTTATATAGTGCAGGGTGTGTTTAGGCTATTTTAAAACACATTATTACAAAATACACTAGGCTTCCAAGTCTCTGATGGGAGTAGCCACTACCAATGCAACACTGAGAAATAACCTGTCTTTACATATGCTGCCATAGTACGCCTTGTGGAATATCATATTGCAAATTGACTGCTTCCACTTTTTAATTTCATAAATAAACTGATTTTCCTATAGTGAAAATGCAAGAAATTTACTCAAGTTGGCAGTCATATGTAAAAAAACCCTTTTCTAAACATATGTGTACTTTTTAGCTTTGTTTTTAAGTTAGCTTTTTAATTATCAAAGATTTACAGTTTGGGCTGGTTGTGATGGCTTCACAGTAAAAATATTAAATTAAAATAAAGATATAGATAAAATTCTTATGTTTTTGCCAACAGTATCTCAAAAACACCATCTCAAATACAGCATTTAGAAACACACTTGTGGCCAAAAAACCTTAAGTTTTACATACTTTTGCTATTGATAAAAAATATTGAGACTAAAAATCTTTCCTATTATTTTGATATTATATATTTTATTTTTTTCTCTACAAAAAATGTAAAAAATTATACTTTAATAATAGATTCATTCTTTTTTTTCTTTGAAAATTTATCTCAAGTTTGAGCCTTTTTGATACTAATTCACCTTAGATGCCTCCCAAGTCTATTATCAAAGCTGCTTCCAAGGCCCAAAGAACAAGGCTACTCCCAACAAGAACAGACAGACCAAGGCTTGCCCCAAGAAGCAGCTTCCCAAAAAACGCCTTTCAAGACCCTCACAGCTTCCCCTAAGCAAGAAGCTGATACCCCTCCCCTCCCCACTCTCCCTTTGTACACTCACCTTCAGAAAAACAGAAGCAGCACTTTAACTTAACAATGAAATTGAGCATTCAGGAGGCTCTTAAACAACTCTGATGGGCATGAATCAGCTTTTTTAAAGGAGGAGCTCATTCTAGAGTGAGACTTGCATGCTGTTGTCAATATCTGCAATATCAATGTGTTGCAGCTGAGATTTTATCCTTGCCTGCTAATATATATTACAATACACAGGGGGTGCTCAATGATTCACCCTATGACGTGTGTAAATTCACTCCCCCTTTAGTCTTGGATAGGACAATCTTCCAACATCACACCAAAAAAACCTGCTCAGAAGCCAGTCAAGCCTTTTGATTTTCTTGAGGATTTAGCCCACACAGTTGATAAGAGATTTGTTTGGGAATACCCTTCCCAGGTGGTAAATACTGATGCTCTGAACTCTGTTCTCACTTGAGAGGAATCACTGATTAATTTAGACTATTTTCTGGCTTGGGCTTGCCCACATTTAAAATCAATTAAGAGTAACCAATCAGGTCGCGCTCTTTTCAAATCAACAAATTCTAATCCAACTAGATTAGATGCTGCCCTGAAACACTCCATTGATGCCTGCCAATCAGAGTTGAAGTCAGAAATTCTTGGAAATCCTCCAAACCCATTGTATTCTTCTTGCAAAGTTTCTCTTGGAACCAATCAAATCTGACCTTTGAGTCAGGTGACTTTAAATTGCAAAAGCTCATCTCTTTTAGCAAGACAGGGGTATGAAATCCTCCTGCTTGCTCATTTTTCAAAAATTAAAGTTCAGACTTTCTTTTCCTTTGCTTTGACCTTTTGGGACCCTTTCTGCGTCCCCTTTGGCCTTCTAAGTTTGTTAGTAGGAGTTTTAATTATCCCTTACCTTCCCAAGCCTCCTCTGGTTCACAGTGTCTCTTTCAGAGCATCTAGGGTTAAAGTTAGGGTTAGTATATACACTTACCTCTCTTGCTCTCAACAAATTGGTTCAAACCCTAAATTTATTAGTATAATCAACATAAATACTTACTTTAAGTTTGGTTTTGTCTCTTGTTTGCTTTGCTGCCTTTGTCTTTACCTATGTGCTCAAAGTATCACTTTACGCTTTACTTTAAAGTGTATAGCTTGCAGCCGTTGCCTGCTGCCCAAGTTTCAAATACAGGTTCCTATTCACAGAGTTTTTCTCTTGCCTAGTACTACACAGAGAAACCAAAGATATTCCTTTTTCTCTTTCTTTGCTAAAAATGTTGGTTTCTTTACTGAAGTTTATGGCCTATACTTTGGCACCTGCACTGATAATGATATGGACTACTTCTCAATATCTCTGGAGTTGTATATCCTATTCATTTCATTGTGTAGGGAGCAACCCCACCCAATTAATGAACATGTTTGAGGACATTTCAGGACAAGCTCGGGACATTCTTGTTACCAGTGAGAATGTTATGAGAAGCCTTGTTGTGTTTGGCTCCAGGGGACAACATCCTGAAGGACACGGCAGGAAATCTTTATTACAAAAAATTTGAGGTTTGAAGCTAGCCTTGGGTTAGCCTTCAGGGCAAAATTAAGGGCATGTACCTTAATTTCCTGGAAAACAAGATGTAAAAGTCCTTTTGGCAGAAAGGACAGGAAAAGCTTGAAGATTATAAAAGCCAACACAAATGTGGATAAACTTAAACTTTATTGGGAATAAAGATTCTACTTTAAATAGTAGACAAAGGACGGAGATCATTCAATATGAAGACAGAGTGGCTGAGGGGGTCACGCTGGGATGAGGTCATACCAGGATCAGCCACAGACAGGTATGATAATCCAGAATGGGTGGATCTTGAACCAGACCCATTTGCAGAAGGCAAGGAATTTCTGAACTTGAATGCGAAACCAGATAAATCTTGGCAACTATCAATATTCAAAGGGCAAATTGAAATAGCATTAATAGCGCGATTTACGACAAGCCTTAACTGTGATGGCCTTGAACTTTCTGCCCTTGAACTAGTTCCCCCAATGTCCCCTAGCTTGGCTCCTCCAATGCCCCTCCCCTCTGAGGTCCCAGTTACTTGGGCCCAAGAGGAGGGTTTGGGTATCCAAGAGTCTGCCCCAGGTGCACTCTGTGGTTGCTTGGCAGCATGATTTTGATGGGTTTAGATTCCTACTTCCCCCAACTATCTGCTGTGTCCTCTTTGTAGACATAACTTCAAGCAGCCATACCAGTCTTGCACTGGATGGTGTCCTGGTAGATTCTTTCTCTGGGATGAGAGCCAAACTTAGTTAGTTTAGCCCCCCTCTCTCACAACGTGTCTAACAGCATGGATCAATCTGATGGCAGTGTCAAATTGTGGACACTGTCTCTTAATTAGGAGCACTGCCAATTTGACACGCTGATCCCTGTAAAATTTATTCCTTGGCTTTAAACCTTAGATGGAACCTGCCACTGTGCCACCCCCTGGTGGTCTTGTAGCTCTTCCCATTAATATATATATAAGTGAGTCTGTCTGTCTGTAATGTTGCCTCAAGTGGGCTCAAGCCGTAAGGGATTCGACTGAATTGATTTTTACTTAAATTTGATTTTAAAAGTTGATTGTTAAGCCAAAAGCTCAATTTGGCTCATCCTTACATTCAATCCCTTACATGCATCTTTGAAAGTACTCGGGTTGAATTCTGTGAAATGTGGTCTAAATCATGTTGAACTGAAATATAAGCCACTCGAACTTTAATAAAGTTGTATTTAATTACTTGAATTTTAAATTAGTGGCTAACACCATTCAACCATATCAAAGTGGCTTATCTTTCTAGATTACCCGACTCTAGAATGGGTGGATTAAAACTGGAAGAGAAGCAGCAATTGTTTTAGATTGTTTTACACAATTGGATGGTTATGCTGTGCTGACGATAAAATTGATGATGAAACGAGAGCTTAGTCAATTTAAAGTGATACGGTTTAAATTATAAATATAAATATAAATATTAGTTTAAACATGTAGATGGTTGGCTTGGACATTTCAAAATTCTTATCATTCAAGTGAAATAATAGAATATTCCAATTGGATGAATCACCTGATCCAAGTAGCTCCATATTGTTTCAGAGTAGACCTTGCTTGACACAGCTTCATCCCAAAAGAACATCAGTGGAGTAAACTAACTATGATAAAATTATGTTTCCATATGATGATTTTCATGAAATTTAGAGGACGTAGATCAATTTTTCAGATGATTCCGATCAAAATGGTACCTAGCATGATAGCTCTAGCTGCTCTAGATGCTGAGATATATAGTTAAGTGCTGGAATCGGGTTCGCGTCATAATCAAAGGCTCGGACTTGATTTGATATTATCTAAATTTACTTTTAATACACACTAAAAAACTAAAATCAATGTATCTCAGTAAATACTAAGCCGATTTTGATATCCAATAGCTTATTTAAAAGCTGCAGATCAGCTCTACATTTATACAGACATTAAAAATCAATTACTAAATTTTAAAATAATCAGTTTAGCCTTACTAAACTTAATAGTGATACTATACTTATTTAGGTTTAGTTTTTATTTATACTTGGAGTATACAATTTTAATTTTAAATTTAAATAAATATAATTGAAATTACTTTTTAATAAAGCAATCAAATAAAATTTTAATTAGACATGCAATGAGTAATACAAGCCTAAAAAGACAATAAAATAAATTTAATTGATTTATTAAATTCAACTTTAATTCTGTCCTTGGACGGGGCAACCACCTAGTATAGTATATTAGTCACAATATCAATTAATAAACCTTATATTCTTATTTTTATTCTTGTCTTTTCTATTAGACTTATGCCTTTCCCAATCAAATACTGAACTATCATTGGTTCATTTGCAACAGTGGTAGCAGAAGTAGGTTCACAACTTACCTAAAAAATCCCCCCAAGAAAGGACAGAGTATGGGTCATATGGCTACTCCACACCAGGTAATCTTCCTCACTATCCCTGATGGGGGCACCCCCAAGGGATAAATTATCTATCAGGATCAATTAGTACTCACCAGTGCCTATAACTGCCTGGTAAAATATGATGCAAGTGTTACCCTGTTATAAGGAGCACCTTTTGGGAAAGATTTGAATATAAAATTAAGAAGAAGGGAAGTATATTTTATTGGATAATATGTTAGAGTTATATAGCTTTAGCTGTGGCAGAGATTTAGTTAGATTGAACCTAGGGTGGTCATGTGAAGGATGGGTTTGAGTCTCTGGATACTTGGACAGTCATGTGATATTGCTTTGTTTCAATTTCTGGCATGTCAAATTGTATACTGGAAAGGCACCAAATTGGGCAATGACTGGATGTTAAGTGTGTTGGTGATAGCCAGAATACTTGTACATCTAGCTCCTTGACACAAACCCTCAAGGGGCAACTCTGGTACATCAGGAGGGGACTTTGTCTTTACGGCTGCTGCCTGATGTTCCTGGAGCTTTTTGCTAGTTAGTACCAGCAAAGTTGAGTGTTCTCCTTTGCTGAGGCAAAGGCGGGATCTGTGGTACTTTTTGATGATGAGCTCTTTGGCGCCCTGGAACTTGCCCAGGAAGGTATTCCTGTCTGGTCTGTATGTGATGATTTTTCCTGGTCCCATGTGTACTGAGTCTAACTTCTTTCTGTTCCCAGCCAGGACCTAGACAGGGGAGTTGATGAGGAGTGGTTCCTTGTTTAAGATTATTTTTTGTGTTTTGAGTCTTTTGGCTTCTGCTAAAATAGCTTTGAGGTTTATGTGTTGTGAAGCTGGTGCTTGTTCTACTGTGGGAGGTTTTCTTGGGGAGATTTTCCCATAAAGTTGGTTATTTTGGGTGGCTATCTCTGGTTTGTATCTGTATGTTAGTTCAAACAGTGAGTAGCCTGTCCCTTGATTGGTGTGGGTTTGGGATACTAATAATGCATGTTTCATATATAGTGGCCAAGTGTCTCTGGCTTTGTCATTCATTATTTTCTCAAGGGTTCTGATGAGGTTAATGTTTAGGCATTCAACTCTGCCTTTGACTTGTGGCATGTAGGGTGAGGTTGTGGAGTGTTTAATATTCTTTTTTAGGTTGTTATTCACTACATATTCTGACAGTTCCTTGGCTTCATCAGTGATGATGTAGTCTGGGGTTCTATAGTCAGCTATGCTGGCCTTATTAATAAAGCAGTTGATTATTTCTGCTTTGTGGTCTTTGGTTACCAAGAAGATTGGCCAGTGTGTTGCAAATTCAATGGCTACAATTAAAAAGTGTTGTCCTTCTTTGGCTTCTGGGAAGGGTCCTACTGCATCCAGACCCCAACTCTTAAATATTTCTGGGTCAGGTACTGGGTTGAATGTAGGTTGTGGTTCTTTGGTGCTTGAGTATTTCTCACATAATGTGCACTTTTTTAGGACTTTAATGATGTCTTTTTTGGGTTAGGCCAGCATACTATTTCCTTTAGTGTGAGGTTAGGTTATTGGCTTTTGTGTGTCCCAATAGGCGGTGGTGTCTGAGGATGGTATCAACCCTTTGTGCAAGGGGGATGTTTTTGTCTTTGATTATACAATATATTGTACCATTTGATACATGGAAGGGTTTCTCATTTCTTACTAGTGTATCATGAGATAACTGGTGGGTTGAGGGATATTTTACTTTGCTTTTATACTCAGTGTTATATAGGTTTGGCTAGTTAGGTTCCAGGTGGTCAGGATGATCCTCTCTTGGCTGACATAGCCTAGAGAGAGCATCAGTTGTGACCAGCTCTGCCCCTTTTTGTATTGAATGTCCAAATTGAGCTGCTCCAGCAGGGACATTCATTTGGCTTGTTGCCATGCAAGTGCGTTCTGAGTTTTGAAATATATTAAGGATTTATGGTCAGTTAGTACTTGGACGTTTAAATGTCCTTCTAAGTAACATCTCCATTTCTTGCATGTGTGGTATATTGCTAGCAATTCCTTATTGTGTATTGGGTACCTCTTCTTAGTGTTGATTAGTTTTCTACTTTTGTAACATACTGGAAGGAAGTCTTGCTGCCCTGGCTGGCAGATGTGTAGGACTGCGCCAATGGCAGTGTCACTGGCATCTAACTCAATCTTGTAGCACCTGTTGTTATTAGGGTATTGTAAGATTGACACTTTGATAAGAGCTTGTTTTAATAGTTGGAAATTTTTTCACATTAAGGTGTCCAGATAAATTTTTTTTAGTGTTTCCTTTGGTTAAGTCATTGATTGGTGCAATGAACTATCCACAGTCTTTGATGTCTTTTCTTAGGTAAGCTACCATTCCAAGCAAGAATCTAAATTGTTAAACAAATGTGGGGTGTTGCATGTTGTTTATGGCTTTGATTTTATCTGGTTCTGCTTTGGTGCCATCATCAGAAACAATGTGGCCCAAGAAAAAGAATTCCTTTTCCATAAATTGGCACTTACTAGGCTTGGCGTAAAGTTTGTGCTTCACAAGTCAATTGAGTGTCTTTCAGACATGTGTGAGATATTTCTATTTTGTTTTTGAGAATATAATGATATTCTAAAGGTATCATAATGACTCTTACCTCTCCTGACAGTCATCTTCTTTGCAACTCACTGCTTCTTGAAGTAATTAAGGTAGCCTTTGAAGATGGTAGAGTGCTTATTGATACAAGCATCCTCCAGGAGGGCCTCAAAGCCAATCCCAATATGCTCCAGCCTCACAAAAGCCAAGGCAGAAAACTGGGTGGTGGCAACTTGGCACTTTCCTTTACCATCATTAAGATACTTGTCAAAAAGCTCCTTCTCTCTCTTGATATTCTTGATGAGGGCCTGCCTAAAATGGAAGAGAAGCCCTGAACTTCTCCATTAAAGGTGGCCTCAAAGGCTTTGTCAGGAACCAATTCCTGACATCATTAGTTATCCTCAAGGGATTGTTAAATTGTTCAAAATTATGATTTAAGATTTCCTAAGGACAATTCACCAATTTCCCTGATGATTGTTTCACCTCCAGGGTATTGTGAAACTCTATATTATTCATTAACAACACCCAACTGCAATGTTTCACGCTTTTGATCAACTGAGCTCAAATCCTTGCTCCTGATAAGTAATAGATGTGATTGAGATCTCCTGATGTTAGTCCTTATGGTTATTTAAGTGAATAATGCCCTTCCTTGATTCTTGTTTGTTTAATAAAACCTTTATTCTGTTCCCAATTCCCAGATTTACTGCTTGCTACAATAGTTTGAAATTGAAACCTAGCTAGTACCTAGAATGCTTACTACCAATATTGGTGATGGATTGGGTGTATTAGCTTTGCCACTATGTATGACTCTCTTCTTGATCTCTCACAACACTGATTTGGTCCTCTTGGTTGTGATTCCTGCTATGAAGAATATGAGCACTACTACTGGGTTGATGAAAATGGCTGCCTTGCCTGAAATCAATATGGAATACTGGATGGAGTACAGAGACCTTATTCTGGTGAAGTGGGTCCCTGACAGGCTTGGGACTGAGCAAGCATAAAGTCCACTATTATAACCTTTGGCCCAAGTAAGTGCACATGAGCTAGCTGCTCAGTGGCTAGGGCAGACATGTAATTCTCAGCAGAGGAAGGGTTTATCTGGTGACGTGGGTGGGAGGGGGAGCTTGTTTATGGGAAGGGAGCTCAAAGCATCCTGGACAATTTTGAAGGCTCTGGTGTAGACTTCTGTCTTAGCACCAGGTAGGAGGAAGAAAATAAGGGGGATGACCTGGGTGTCAAATTGCCTGTGCAGTACTCAAAGCTGCTTGAAAAGGGTGAGAAGGTTGCAAATTTGCTGTCACACAATCAGGTGATAGCAGTGTTGAGCTGCCCCAGGTTTTGGGTTGTGGAGTAGGCTATAATCTTATCCTCCACTTCCTGCCCATTGTCATGGAGCAGGAACATATCACCATCCTCTGTCTTCTTGAGGGAATCTGTGAGGGCCAGGTCTTTGATGGTGGTGGCGCTCTTGGCCAGGGGGTTTGAGGCTTGACGCCTATTGCTCACAAACTTTACCAACTGACTGTGATTTGGCACCCTCTTGAGGTTGGTGGAGGAGAGGTGCTTTCAGGAAGCACAGCCAGATAGGTGGGGGAAAAGTCCTTGGAGGTAGGCATAATCTGCACAAGGTACCATTTGAGAAGGCATGATATGGTAGTGCTGGGAATCACACAAGTGTGCTTGCCCTTGATAGTTTGAACCAAGTCTTGGCGCTCAGTGTTGAGCTGCAATGGGCAAGATCTGTCCTCACAGGTATAGTAGCGGCTCTTGAAGCCCCTGGTTGGCATTATTACAGGAGAAAATGTAAATGTTGGCCACCATGGCTGGCCCCCCTTTGACTCTCATTATGGAGAAGTACTTAGGCAGAGAGGAAGGAACCTTAAACTTCCCATCAACATTGCAAATTTTGTGGGCCACAAAAGGGTTTTAAGGGCCAGTAGGAACATGACAGAAGTCAGGGAAGTAATTGGGCTGGGCTTGGAGTCATCCCCTGACAAGCTGGAAGGAGGGGGTTTGGTGGGGGAGCAGAAGGGGGCTTGTCATGATGCTCCTCATGTGTGGGATGCTTATCCTTGGGTGGAGTCTTTTGGGCCTAGCACTGCTTCTTGATGGGCTCCTCATCTGAAGCTGAGTTATAGAAAATGTGGTTCATAAGGGAACCATCAGATTTCTCTCCCCTAGTAAGTGAGCTGGGCTCTGCTTGGGGAAAGGCTTTGAAGAGGGCTTAGGGAAAGCCTTCTTTGAAGATGAAGGCTTCTTCTTGGGGGTCTTGGGAGCCTAGGTGGGATGCATGGTGCCTTTGGGCTATTTGGAAGTATTTTTGTCCTAAAAATATAAGTAACAAGTTCTGAGGTAAAGCTTTTTATTTAAAAATAAAACAAAACAAAATAACTATAAAAGTTATCATATTTGAATTTTATAATTATAATGCTTTTAGTGAAATTTTAAGTTATAAAAAATATTTGAAATATTTTTGGTTTATTAGAATTTTAAATAACAAGTTAAAAGTTAAAGGAAATATTTAAGAGTAGTAGCTTTAGATATAATTTTTATTTTAAAAATTAAATAATATGAAAGAAAAAAATTAAAAATACAACATGCTAAAATTTCAAATATTTTTATTATGTAAAACATAGAGTTTTATATGTGAGAAATGAAAAGTGTTGACATTATGAGTGACAATTGGTAAAAAAGCTGAATTCTCACTGACAAGTAGGAAAATTGTAGACATTTTCAGAGACAAAATTGGCACTGTTGACATTATTTTGAGATTTTTTACTGAAAAAACACAGTATGCTTAATTAAATTTAAGCAAACTATAAAATATTAACTGTTTTTAGTGTATTTTTTGTTCACATAATAAAATTAAAAAAAACATATGAAAACAAAATAAAAAATAATCAAAGCTCTTTATTGATTAATTAAAAATGATGTTTTGGGTATGGGAATATATATTTTACCATAGCATATAATGAAAGTTGTTAATATATTGTCTTAAGATATGGAAAAGGTAGTGTTGACTTTGCCACTTACAACATCCTTGATAGGAGGTGGTATAGTAATTAGGCTTAATTGAACCACTCTAATTTGCTTAAATCCACCCCAGTGGATGATCACAAGCAAATAAACAACATTTTCAATTTTTGAGATTATTATTAATAATAAATTATATAGTAAATTAAATAGTAACTCACACTTAAATTATTGGATTGCTGTTAGCCACCAATCTATTTATTATACAGTAGTTTTAGAAGCTATGGCAACAAGCAAAAATTCTTCAGATTTAAACAAACTGATTTCAGATTTAAACAAAATCCAAGTTGCGCGAGATTCAGAATTCAATTAATTTAAATATTTTTGGTTAATAAATGAACTTTCAAATCAAAAAAAAATTTCACTAGCCCATCATACAAAATTATATCAAACATCAAGCGGTGTAGTTCAAACCACAAACAAAATGAACTGACACAACAACCAAAATGGATGGATGCTATTCTGGAGTATATTATAATCCAAGCAGGATTCATATGAGGCACCAACAGAAGGACCAAAATGAAACAAAAGTGGAGCAATCTAGAAGCAAGATTCCACAAGCACAAACCAAAATGAACTCACACAAGATGTGTAGTATGAGCAGCCTAAAATAGAAAAATAACAGTTTAACAGCCAATCATTAGCTATCCAATTTAGGAACAGAGGCATTTTATCCATTTTCATGGCTCCAGATTTGTATGAAATGGTTTTGAGAACCTTCCAAATATGGGCTTGAGATTACAATAAAAATAAGTTATTAAATTTTAAAATTTCTGCTTTTAGTAATTTTATCCTAGGTTTTTTACAATGGTTTTTAATAACAAAATCTTCAACGGCGCCAGCAGCCAAGCTAGCAGCAGCCAAGCCAGCTTCAATGGAGGCAAGGCTCAGAACGTAGAGGCACCTGTTTACACCCAAGCCTTTGAGGCGGGTAACAAGGAAGCTGACCTGTACCTTACCACTGACCCCTATGGCTTTGACTTGTTTGAGAGTCACTTAGCGTCTAGCTCTGCCCCTGCTCCCACCCCCACCCCTGCACAAGCTGCCCGTCAACTAACCAATCAGGATGGCAACCCTTATTTGGAACATCTTTCTGCCACCAGCCAACCTGCTCCCCCCTCAGCCAATCAGGCTTCAGCTCCCCCGGCCCAGCGCCCCAAGCAACAAATCATCACCGCCCAAATTCTTCAGGAAATTGTGGCACTCAACCTGCAGGGTCTGTCCTGGGATCAGATTGCCGCCCAGTTGCAATTTACCCAAGCCACCATAATGCAGGAGTTCAACAACCTAATGAATAAGGGGAATCTGATTGGGACAGCCAAGAAGCCAAAGAAGGCCACAGAGTCCCAGATAACCGAGGCCTACCCAATAATGCTTGACCTCCTCCAGCGGGACCCCAAGCTTCCCTTGACCCAGGTCTGGAAGCAGCTTGCGCACCATAACATATGGGTCTCCAAGCGCATGTTGCAGCTCTGGATGTATGGGAAGGTGGCTTCCATATGGGTTCTTACCAATTTTGCTGGCAATCAATGGGATGGCCCTGAGGATTCCCTGTATGATCCCGCCATTGAATCCACCCTGGTCCAATGCCTGACTAGTCTGTCAGATGATGTCATGTTCATCTCTTACTATAAGCTATCCATAGCTTTTGATGATTTTGGCACCCAAGGAAAAGCCGCCACCAAGAATGGAAGGAAGAAGGTCAAGAAGGGGACTTTCATTGGTGCATTTCTGGCTGTTTCAGCCAAGGGTTTTGTCTACTATCAGACAAACCCAGATTTTACCAATGGCTATAAGTACAGCCACATCCTCAGTGGATTACTTGACTCCTGGGATGGCTTGAATTCAAAGCATCAGGTTTTCTTGAGCCACCAGATGGAGGGTAGCTCCACTGCCTTTGAGGCCATCAAGCAACGCAGGCACCAGGCCTCTGTGTACCCCGTCAGCCATGCAGACGTCCATCTGGCTGATGTTGTCTTCTTCAACATTGGAGATACACTACAGGAGCGCCGCCCTCAGGCTTTCAACAACCTCTATCTTGGGGTCCTTGATCACAATTTTCTCTTTGGTCACCAAATGGTGGCTGACTTGTTCACACAAATGGTTTTCCATGTGAACATGGGCAACCAATCACGCAAGGATAAGCGCCTCCCACCCCGTGCCACAGGCACCTACCAGCCCATCCAGCCAATGACTGATAAGGAGTACAATGAGCGGTATATAGCGGTCATCACGTGCAATCCTCCACCCCCGCCACCAACACCCCCCACCCGCAAACCCAACCCAACCCATCCAATCCCAGACCCCCCAGGCTAGCACTGCCTCTAAGTCCTCCTTCCCGCGCCATTCTGCCTACTAGGCATCACTCTTCCCCGCCCCAATAAACCCCTGTCACCAAACATTTTCTATTTATATTATCTTTTTTTTGAATTTCAATTGTTCATGTTCTCTTTGTTTATAGTTGGTTTTATTCTTTATGTTCAGCTTATTTCTATAAAATCATATATTTACTAAGGCGTGTATCTAGATCCTGAACACAGTTATTTTTAGCACCCAACCATAGCCCCTTGTGAAAACATTAACAACAATTTAGTGATCAGCTAAATTTAAATTAGAAAATTATAGGTTAACTTTTTTAGATAAAGTTGTTACTGATCTGAATTCAAAACCTTAATGATAAACTTTAAGCCAATCAGGAGCCAAGTGATAAAGTGATTGTTATGACATAAAGGGACATTCAATAATTATTTGATGCATGTGCACTAATTAATATGATTGGCTGGATGTTTTTCCATTATACGCCATTGCTGCTGTGGCAAGTTGTTGGTGGACTAGTGCCCAATCAGCTGCTGGGTTAGCACTAGTCCATCAACAACTTGCCACAGCAACAATGGCGTACAATGGAAAAACATCCAGACAATCATATTAATTAGCGCACATGCATCAAAGAATTATTGAATGACCCTTTAGGTCACAACAATCACTTTATAACTTGACTCCTGATTGGCTTAAAGTTTATCATTAAGGTTTTGAATTTGGATCAGTAACAACTTTATCTAAAAAAGTTAACCTATAATTTTCTAACTTAAATTTGGCTTATCACCAAATTGTTCTTAATATTTTCACAAGGGGCTATGTCAAGCGCCAAAAATAATATGGTAATCAAGGAAACAATGCCAACACAAAGCAAACGACGCATATTGAGATGAGCGTAAAACATATACACAATGGGTAAAAGATGGGATAATGTAGTAAACGGGAAAACAAAAAGGAATAAACAAAGAGGCAAAAATATCAGAATAACACAGATTTTATTGGGGTGAAAGCTATAAAAACATATGAAAAGATTAGTAAAAAATCAAATGAGAGAACTCAAAGACCTCAGCTTGGCAATTTCCAAAATTAAAGAGATTGACTGCAAGGTCAAAGCAAGAGTTAAGTCTGCCATCCTTGAAGGGGACAAAATTGAAAAGGTGTCTGCCAAGGCACTCATGGCCAAGATTCCAGACACCCCCAAAACAACAATTGAACGGCTTTTAAATGTCCAGAAGCACATTGTGGAAGGCCTTCAATTCAAGTCCTTTACCCTCTCTGCGCTGTCTATCTGGACAGATGACCCAGAAATGTATGCCCACCTAAAACCCGCAAAACGTACCCAAACAGATGACACTGAGCAGCCAGCACAACTGGTTACACCAAGAATAGCAAAGCCTGCCAAGGCTGCAGGCAAGGAGGAGACTGTAGAAGGTAACCTAAAATTATAATTAATAAAAATTTCCAAATACTTACCTTTTTTTAGAAGAAGTTGATGGTGAACTCCGCCAGGTCCTGGTCCCTTTTGTCCCTGCCACATTCTATGCCAACTACACCACGCATGTGGCCAAGCAGCTTTTCCTGTCCCCCCTGCCTTGCGGGAGCTTGAAGACAGAATTCATGGGTCCTTTCCAATGTCCAGGGAGGAATTGGCTGAGCTTACGCATGCTGAGGGGGCATCAGAGTGGGCAGTTACTGCCTACAAGGATGCCCACCTGGACCCGGTATCACTCAGTGGAGTTTACTGTGTAAACTCCATTGAGCTTGTTTGGGATGTCCTGGTGACGCTCCCATTCAAGAATGTACCGGAGATGGGCCAGGCTCATGCGGCTGCTTGCTTCTGCTTCCTGGTGGAGCACACCCTGACTTACCTGCTTGAGAACTTTGGGCGTGCAGTGAGCAAATTGGCTGTTGCAGACGCAACAGCCATAAAGAAGACCAAAATTCTCCTGGCAGACTTTGGGCTGGCCTGGAGTGCCAACAAGACGGGGGTCCCGACAGCTATGGAGCTGACCTTTTCCAAGACAAAGCACGACAAGACTATAAGCGCGGTTTATAATAAACTGTGCAAGTTTACAGAAGCCTTTGCCCAGCAAAGGCTTCACCTCGTTGTTTACCTGGGGTTTTATTCTTCTTCAGGATGGGTGCGTCGGTTGAGGACCTGGATGGGGTCCTTCTGGGGATCAACAAGGCCAGGCTCTTCCTGGATGGGAAGAAGGTCCCCCTGGGTACAACTCAGTGGATCACGTCATCCAGGACGCCTTGGTCCTGGCTGGCATCTTTGGATTTGCAGCCATGTCAGAAAAGCTGCTACTCCATTCCCACCTAACAATACTCCCTTTTACCAGCTGCTGTGAATATTTTAACCAGGGTGTATCCACCGTCCACAGTGTGGCGGTGGAGGTTGTGCGCCATCTCCATTGTGGGGTGGGTACATACCGCTGAACTCACTACAGACGTTCTTAATAAATTCTCTTCTAATAAACATCTTTATACTCTACAATATTTTTATTATAATTAATTTTTAAAATAATATTTTATCAAACAAGATTTGCAAAATTTATTGCGGAAATGGGTTTCAGAAAAGTATAAATTTATATGTTAATAAAATAAATTCTAACTTGTACATTTTACGTTTAATTTTTATAAATTAATTTTTACATTTATTTGACCAAAGTGATTTAAATATTTTTGCGTAATCCAATACTGAGAGTTTGGGATTACCTCAGATGGCATAATAAAATAATATACAATAAAATACTTACATCTATTGATGGATCTTCTGAATGTGATTGCAGGTGTAGAAACATCTAAATATAAAATGATAATTAATAAATGTTGAATAATAAATTAGAGAATATAAAAAAGTTGGACACAGTAAGCCTTTAATTGATTGGCTGTTTGGCTAGGCACGCAGGGATGAACAAATCAGCGTGCCCATAAAATTTGGCCACAGTCTCAGCTGGGAGGGTATGGATCCCGGCCTGCAGCAAATCAAACAGGCCCTCAGTCCCAGTTGGGGTTCCTTGCTTGACAACTCGCTTGAGCCACCCAAAGACTTCCTCAATGGGATTTAGGAAGGGCAAATAGGCAGGGAGGAAGAGAAGGCGCATATTTGCTGTGGCCAATTGCTGGGGGCCCACTGCAATGCTCATGTCAATTGATGGAAATTCTTCAAGAATATCAGCCACCTTGTGAAGACCAACATTGTCCAAAACAATTACGTTGGTGAAGCCTGGGCTTGTGCGCCTCAGGTGCTCCTGGACCAATCAGAGAAATGACAGGAAGGTCCGGCTATTGTGGGAGCCTAGTATCATTTGATAGAGCTCAACCTCCTTTGGACCAAGGAGAGCCACCATTGAATAGGCTGTGGCGCGGACTGCAGCACGCTAAGCCACCCCATCATTAGAGCCTCTGGGGACATACCCATACACATTGTGCATCAACGAGGCAAATGCTGATTTGTTGATATAATAGAATTTCACCGTCCCCTTGGCTTTGAGGGCAGTGTATGCCTCAGCGTAATTTTTACGGGTCTCAATATTGGCTGGGCTGTTCCAATTGTATGGGGATACCCCAAGTTTTTTCCAGGAAAATTGCATTCCCTTGACCAGATGGTAGTAAAAGGAAATTGAGGCCTCAATCCTAAAAGCAAACTTGACCAAAGCCTGTATATTTGCCAGTTCAAGATGGCAGTCCCAGGTGATCCACTGGCAGATTGCCCATTTGTGCTCCTTGGTGAGCATGGTTGACACCCACAAGGATTTCTCAGCGGCAAGGACACAACCAGTATCAATGAACTTGTTGAAGGCCTTTGAGGCGTATTTGGGATCCACTCCAACAATGGCTGCAGCCGCCTTGTAGTCACCTGATTCCCGCATTAGCTTAAGCAGGATGATGTGTTTGATGTTGGGGATGCACTTCTGGGCGGGCTTTGTGGGTTCAGACAAGCCAGGATCCTGATTGATGACAGGCTTGCAAGGCATGGGCACCTTGTTATAGAAGGCTGTAACCTTTTTGAGCACTAGCTGTCCCTCATTGGTTTGGTAGAACTGGGGCTCCTTGTCATCCTCCTGATTGCCATCACTGATGTAGGGCTCATAGATAGTATCAAGTACAGGCTTCACCTTCTCCAGCATGGCTGACAGGACCAACTCTTGCCGGTACACAACGTCAAACACATACAAAGTAAGTTCTACCTCCTTGTTTCTAACCATTTTGGTAGTGGTGACCTTGGTTGGCTTCCAGGTCAGCTTTGGGACCCAAGGGTTTATGCTCCGCACCCTAGCAGCTTGTGCTCCTTGAACCAGCTGTGTCAGTGTAGCGTCACTATGGAACTCTCCTCTCCCGCCTCCCTCCTGAGTAGGCACTTGTGTTGTACTAAGTCTATTCTTTGACCCGCGGGGGCAACCGCAACTGCGGCGCACAACAGGTGCAATGGTAGTCTGTTGTTGTGTTCCTTCCATTTTTAGAATTTAATAAAATATTAAATAAAACTTAATTAAGTTACTCTCTAATTTTAATTTTTGCTTTTATCTGTTTATGGATATTCAATTATTATTTTTTCCCACCCAATATCCCAATTATAGATTTTTTATTTCTTAGTTAGTTGTTTTTGGTTTTAAAACGCCCATTTTAGAATACTCAAAAAAATCCACTCATTTTCCTAGATTTTACTGCCAAATTCAAACACCCAACACAATATTTTTAAAATTTATGTTTCAGATCTTGTATCTTATTTTAGATACCTTGGTATCATTCATGATTACAATCCATTGCACACATTGTGTGAGTGATTTTGTTTACATTGTGAGTTGCTATTGTGTTTTGTTTTTGGATTGAGTTTTGACACACCTTGCTTGGGTGTATTTTGTCACCAATTCACATAGTAAACATATGTACACCAAAAGTCAACTCACACCATTTTGTTTGTGAATTGATGTATTTCAGATTATATTTTGAATGGTTTTGCTTTACGTGTGAGCCTTTTGTTGCTGTGTTGACCCATTTTGCCCATTAACGCCAATAAACCCTGTTAACAGAGTATATATTTTAACCTGAGAGTTGGATATTGTTTAAATCTGAAATCATTTTGTTTAAATCTGAAGAATTTTTGCTTGTCGCCATAGCTTTTAAAACAACTGTATTAAAGACGGAATAAGTGCCACAGTTAAATTTATAAGATGAACATTTCAACAATCAGCTATATGCATAATACCCTTTTCTATATATTAACTTAATGAAAATATTTTTAAATATGCACTTAATTTTTTATTGTAGAAGTTTCAGTTTTGCTATTAAAAACAAGTTTATCTTAAAAAGTGTTGACATTATCATTTTTACATTGTGAAAATAAATAGATATAATGATTTTTACTAGTAAATGTAAAGAGAAAATTGGGTTAAATCAAGTTTTTATTAAGCTTGATTTAAATTGTGCTGAAATGGCCCAAATTTTGTTGTTTTTTCTGGGTTTGCACGCCTGAACACTTTAAAAAATGGGATTTAAGCTAGCACAACTAGCAAAAAAAACATGGTAGATTTTGAGTTTTGAGTTAACATGGTCACTGTTGCCATCAAAACTGGGGGCTTTGAACCATAAACTAAGCCTCTTTTGGGAACTAAACATCCCAGAAAACCAATAAGCTTCACATTGTTGTCTCAATCTTCTCTCATTCCTATCAATAACAATGTCATATGCTATAAGAATAGAGCACTGGGATGTCTTTCTAACAGCTTAGTTTCACCTAAAATTTCCAGATTCCTTATTTCAATTGGATTTTTTTGCCAGTGAAATCAATCCACCCAGCAGTAATCATTACCCCCATCACAAAAAAGGAGAAATGGGTCTGAGACTCTTGCTTACTCATTTTAAAATAAATTTCAGGTATTTACAAAACTTCTTTTTAAATTAAGATAAGAGACAAGTCCTTCTCCTTAGATTTATTAAGTGCAATTTAATAGATAAAGTTTTTAAAAAAACTTATATTTAAAAATATATTTACTTTGTTAGATTGATTTTATATTAAGCTATATAGAAAATATATACTGCTATTAATTTTTACTTTAAAAACAGCATAAAAGCCCAAGACTGGGACTAAAACCTGGTTCTTTTCTCTATGGCTTCATATTCTGTTATCCAAAACCATCTATGTGTGTTTCCTTGCCTGTATTCTCTGTTCCAAGACCCAGATGTTAACCAGAGTTCTTTCATTAGACTACTAACTATTTTTAAATATCCTTACCATTATTTATAAAAATGGTCCATAAACTGTGCACCCCTTGCCCAAATTTAGTAGAAAATTCATTAAAACTGGTTCCTTACCTCCTAATTTACTTGCATGTGTAAAATGTGGGTATCCTGACTCTATAATATTATGTTAGTTCTGGGACCTGTGTGGTTCCTCATTTATATCTTGTTCAACAAGTACTCTGATTCCCTTCTTCTAGAGGTGTATACCCTCTTATCTGCTTATGTTATTACTGCTTCTAGCCTGCCTGGGCTGCTCTTGGACCAAGATTTTCCTGGGATCCTAGGCCTACTCTCAGAAACTACACCTTCTTTCTATACTGATTCCCTGGCTTCTGGCACTTCTATTGCTAACAAAATTGCCCCCCTGATATGAGTGCACCCCCTCTGGTTCTTGCCAAAACTTCTATAGTATAAAGACACTCTCACTGGTTGGTTTCTAGGACTTTTTTCTGCCATCCAAAGATGCTTCCTATATCTTTCATGCTATAATTCTTTTAGGTGTCTCCTAAGGTCAGCAATTTTTTCCATCATCTGGATTTTGTCCTGGTGGTACTCCCCTCCAGGATAAGAACTGGGATCCCTGATCCTAGTACCCCTTTCTTACATCTTACCAAATATTGATCTCACTAAATAGTACAATTAGGTCTAAATTGCCCCTGATGATAAGGCAAAGACCACCTTCATAGCTTGCTCTGGGTATTTGAGTGTAAATACATCAGCTTTATAATGAAAAATGCACCATCTACCTTTGACATGTTTATGAATAAAGCACTCAAGGATATGATTTTAAATTTTGTATTTGTCTACTTGGACAACATCATTGTTTTCATATGAGACTAATAGGCTTAATTTCAACACCTTCAAGATGTCCTTACAATACTATCAAAAATCTAACTGAATACTAACCCTTTAAGGCAAGAGCTTTTTCAGAAAGAGTTAATTTTTTATATCACATAATATCATAAGACAGGATTAAACCTGATCCCCAAAGTGACTCATTAATTCTTCTCTTCCCCTTATAATGCCTCTACTAATGGTACTTTAAAAAGAGCAAACTCTATCCTTGTCTTCATATTGTGTGAAATCAATCCCTCTGATGCTTCCAAATTAGACATATTTCTACCTGCTGCCCTTTTTAACTACCACCTGAGCCAATATTATGTGATGGATCAGTCTTTTTTGTTACTCTATATGGGTGCAAGGCAACTACCCCCATAATCTTGGGACCCCTTTCAGTATAATTTGATGCCTCTGCTAACCCTGAAGCATGTGTCAAGAGCTTACACAAATGAATTTCTGACATCCAGGTAACTGCTTACACCACCGCCTACAAGACTAAACCCTTAGATTTTCCCCTTCTAACAAGCTGCAATCCTCTCTACCAGAATTCCAAGTAAGATATTTAGTCCTGTACCATTATAATTGTCCTGATAGCTATGCCCACAAACTAGACTTTCTCTGGGTTAGACTGTGTGAGGTTGCCTACAAGAAAGGGTTTGGGTACACTGCTAAGCTTCTGTCTGTCTGTCTGGCCAGCCATCCCCTCTCTGGGTGCTGGGCAAGGTTTGCTTTTCAATCCAATGGTTGTCTGTTTCTATAAATGATGGATTACTGATTTCCACACATTATAGATTCAGCCACCTGGTATGTTCTTATCCTAATATCATTCCAGGATGATTTCCTGCCTGTCCTTCTAGTGATTGACCATCACTCTTGATGACTATATAGTGTTTGTTTCCAAATAATAAGTGATAGGTTTATTTGCATTTGTGTTGGTTCTCATTTTCTTCAGCACCTTTTCTGTTGCTTGAAGGGGGACTACTACTCCTCTTGCTCCTTTGAAACTATGCTTGAACATCAGATCTTCTGCAATTGAGATCTTCTGCCAGCTTGTCTTGAATGTTGCCCCAAGACCTTTACTTTCCACTTCTCTTATAAAGAGGGAAGGATAGTACAGTTGATATCCCTTGATAATTTATTTGTAACTCAAACTATACTTTAATAATGCCACTGTGCCACCCCCTATTTTTTCAGTTGGCCCTGCCCCTATAAGACCTCCCTGTGATGATTGACATGTGAGGCTTTTTTGCAGGCATGGGCTGATGCTGTCCAAGTAGAGTATGGTTGCCTGAGAGAGTTAAATGTTTTTTGTTTTGTTTTTTGTCCAGATGTGATGTCTAGGTATTTTCCCAATTGAGGTGGTTGGGGTTTGGTTTATGCCTTAGGGTGTTAGTAAGGTGGCCTCTTGCTAGTGCTCTGGAAGGATAGAGAAGTTGTGTACCCTGAGATGTTTATATCAAGGGGTATAGGTATTCTTAACCTAGCTGGGATGAGAATAAAGCTAGGTTTCTTCTATGGGATAGATATGCTTAAGTAGCATTGGAATCCTTATACCAACTGGAGTAATAATACAGGTGGGTTATTTTACCTAGAAATGGGGTAAAGTTCTCTTTCTATAATTCAAGGATATATTTAAGGAGGTCTTAAGGTTGCTGTGCAAGCATAGATATCTCATAACTATCATTGGGTGGCTTTCCAGAGATGCAGCTACAGAAATTAATGACTTGAAGGTCTCTGGGAAGTGAATTTGGTTACTTTGCACCAGAAATCTCAGGACTAATCACTTGGATGAGTAAAACAGCAGTAGTGAATGAGGTATGCCTGCTTTCAATGACCTAGGTGAGGCCACTGATGGGGGTCTAGTCTAGTCTAGTTAAACCTCACTTGTGGGGAATTATTGCCTTAGTCTGAGGTGATGACTGATGGGAACTACAAAATTAAGACAGGATAGAAGCCATCTGTAAGGGCTTGATAAGTTTTTAATAGCTATACTAGGTGCTAGGCTATCAGACTAAAGTTAGAAAAGTTTGGGGAGATTTTCCAAGATTTTTTCAAAGTTTTTTACTGAGGAAGAGAAATGTGGAATCACTTACCTAGGTTTTTCTAAATGGCAAAAACCATGGAGGAATGTTGAGAAAAATGCAGCAAAGTGGTTTACTTAGAAATTTTTTATGATGGATGAAGGTATTTTGCTATGAGAGCAGGACACAAAGCCAGTTTAGTGAGATTTTCCCCCTGGATTTAACTATGGAGTAAATATCTGTTGTAAATTATGCTATTAATGCTATTTCAATTTGTCCTTCAAATATTGATAGTTGCAAAGATTTGACTGGTTTTGCCTTTGAGTTCAGAAATTCCTTGCCTTCTGCAAACGGGTCTGGTTTAATATCCACCCATTCTGGATTATTGTACCTGTATGTGGTTGATCCTGGTATGACCTCATCCCAGCCTGACCCCCTCAGCCACTCTGTCTTCCTATTGAGTGATCACCGCCTCTGGTCAACTATTTAAAGTAGAATTATTACTCCTAATAAAGACAAGTTTATCCACATTTGTGTTGGCTTTTATAACCTTCAAGCTTTTCCTGTCCTTTCTGCCAAAAGGACTTTTACATCTCGTTTTCCAGGAAATTAAGGTATGTGCCCTTAATTTTGCCCTGAAGGCTAACCCAAGGCTAGCTTTGAACCTCAAATCTTTTGTAATAAAGATTTCCCGCTGTGTCCTCCAGTATGTTGTCCCCTGGAGCCAAACACAACAAAATGGTACTCACTACAGGGGCTGCAAGCCCCTTGGTTACCCTGTTCCCATATGCATTCTCTGGTCCCTCTCCCTTTGTTTCTAAAGTACCAGATCAACCTAAATTTTCTAGTCCCCCTCTAGAAGAAGACATTTCCAATGCTCCTGCAAATCCTATGGTATTGGTTCTGTCTCCCGGGCCCTTGTGGGCCCCCTTCCTGCTTTCTCTCTCAACTATGAGCAAGCCTGTGCTGCCGCCCGCTCCCTTCTTCACTCTGGCACAGTAGCCATGCACTCTATCCCTGGCCTCTGTCCTGGGTACGCCTCCAAAGACCTGTACTCCTTCCTTTTGGACTTTGGTCTCCCCTCTGCGCTGATAAAATCCATAGATACTATTGGCATGTTGGTTAACCAGTTCATCCAAACTGCCCTAGTTCACCACCAACTTGCCCTGGGATCCCAGAATCAACTGCTAAATGTGGTAGCCTCTGCTGTCTCAAATAATCACACTCAAAATATGGCCTACCAAGAATGGTCACACAGTCTCTTTGCTTGTATTTCTGACAACCAGTGCAACTTGTTGGTGTCACAGAAGTATTTAACCACCTCCCTGAATTCCATTTGTTCCTTTCTCCCTGGATACATAAAGGATCAACTATGCAAATAGGATGAGCATCAGGCAGCCTGGCGTGAGCAAATTGAGGCTTTTCTGATTAACCATTGGCAGGATTTTGAGACTCTGGTTAGTGAACTCAATCAATTCAGAGAGCATGTCAACTTGCAACTTGAATTGATAGGAGCTCATGTCAATACTTGGGGCCGCCACCTGCAGTATCAATACAGTCTAGATAAGTCTGCACTCTATACCAAGTGCAAACTTATGTGGATGACCGGGTGGCCTCCATTGAGGTGACTCCTCCCGCTCCTCCCGTTGGGACTCCTTCTGATTTCAAAACCAAAGTATGGGAGGCCATTGCCGAGCTCAAGGCTACCACGCAACACCAAGCTTCTGTGCAGCCTCCCCCTCCAGTTGAACCTATGACTGACCCTTGTATTGCCTCCCTCACTGATCAAGTGGATATTTTATAAGGTGAAATTAAGTACTTAAGACAGCGCCTCTCTAAAACTGAAGATTTGTCATCTGAATCTGAAGATGAAGAAGAAGGTGAAGTTGTTAATACTCCTGCTCATGACAATCATGGTTTTTGCCCTGAATTAGAAGGTCAACCCTGGGTCCACTGTGTGCGTGCTCTAGATCAACTTGCCAAAGTGACAAATGATGTAGCTGATAGGCAAGACAAGTTGGAAAGAGAGGTCCAAAACCTCTCCCGCTTTACAGAGACTCTAAATGGACAAGTTGCCCCCTTGGTTGCTCAGACCACCTCCCTGGCTACCTGTGTCAATGGGATTGCTGGCACCTTGGCAGTATAACAAATCAAGATTGATGAATTTGGGACTGCTGCCACAACTGCCCGAGACATTAGTGGGCAAAACAGCTCTACCTTGGACACTTTAGAGGAAAGCCTTTGACTTCTCTGGGCTAGACAACCTACTTCTGAATCCAAGTTTGAGGGCAACCCTCACATTAACGCCCTCAATCCTGATGAAAACAGCCAATCCTTGTCCTCGTTCATTGACCTGAATTATAAGCCAACCTTCAAGCAGATATTTGATCCCAAGACCTCTACCATTGCTGCTTTTCTGATCATTTACAAAACTGCAATGTGTAGGGCTACTGACAAACTCAAGAAGGAGCACATTCTTACCTGCCTCCATCCCACTTTCCAGGAAGTTGTGGTCCCCAAGCTCCCTTCTATTGTCACCTGGGAGGATATGAAGCGCCTCCTTATTGAAGAGTTTGGAGGAGACCTCAGTTTAGAAGTCAATAAAGATGCATTTATGTATATTGCTTTCAAACCCAAGGAGACCCTGGCTGAGTTTGCAGATTGTTTCTACATTGAAGGCCAGCAGTTAATTACTAGTTGACAGTTAACTCCCTGGGAAGCCTACACAGCTTGCTCAAATGCTTTGAAGGTGAACCAGCTTCTATGTCTACACTTTAAGGCACACAAGGCTTCACTCACTTCCATGAAGAGTATTAAGATGCTCTTACAAGACATGTATTTGACACATGGAGGCACAGTGGTGCATGAGAACAAGGCCAATAATGCTGGGACCACCTCCTGTACGCCGCGCATTATGACTCTGGGTACTAGTGGACAGGCTAAGAGACAGGGCAGTCATAACTGTGGCCAGATTGGACACCACTTGCGCACTTGCACTAATCCTCAAGTGGAAGGTTGTGATCCCAAGGAGCAGGCGGGAAAAGAGAGGTCAGCTTAGAAACAGAGACACTCTCTGCTGACCAATCTACCCTGTCTCCCCCTGATCCTCCGTCTGATGAGGAAGCTCCCTCTTCTTCTGGCCCAACTATCCTTCATCTGTTTCACAACCTCTCTAGTGATTCAGAGCCTGACAATTCTGATAGTGAAGACTCTGATAGTTATGGCTACTCCGTCCTGGCTGTTCCAGAAACTATCCCTGTACCCTACAAGCTTTGCTCTGGGAAGACTACCACCACTTCCCGGGTACCTCCAAGTGAAGCTAAATCCATGGTGACTTGCCCTTACCTAGCTCAAGCCCATTGACCTCCCGTCTTGGTTGAATCCTCTGAGGAAGCAGCCAAGTTAGCTGAAGCTCTTTTCCACAACGTACCCGTATCTCTTCCACTACAGACTGTGTATAAGGAGATCCCTGCATTAGGGTGTATGCTGGCCAAATGGGAAAAAAAGCTAGAGGCTGCGCAAGATGTATTGGCAGTCTTGTCTCCCTTTGGGAAAGATACAGCCTGTGTGGAGGTATCAATCCAAAAAGTCAAAATCAAGGCCATCTTGGACACAGGTTCCCCTGTCAATGTGGTATCTTCCAAGCTAATGAAGAAACTTAAGTTGGCCCCTGACCTCAACTATATGCATTTGTATGGCACAGCTGGCATGGCCAAACTTGAGCCATTGGTGCCTACTCTGCTCTACCCATGAGGTTTAGGAAACTCCTTATTGCTTCCCCTGCTGTGGTCCTAGAGAAAAATTGCTATGACCTCTTGGTTGGTACTCAGTTCCTCTGCAAATATAATGGAATTGTAAACTTACAGGATGGATACCTTTTGCTCTTGGGATATGAAGTTCCTTTCAATTTTTGAGGAACCTCTGCGCCTTCCAAGAAAACATCTTAAAACTTGTGTGCTTGAGTACCCTATGGGTATCTTCTCACTCAAGTATAGGACTCACTCCTCCAACATGTGTACCCCTCCTCCTTCCTGCCCTGCAGAAGAAGGGGTACCTCTGCTAGCGCCAGCCGCTATCACCATCCCCCCAGGCTCTCAAGTGGTGATTGACTCCCAGATTTCCTATGAGCTGCCTGAAAAGTCCTTCTTGGAGCTTTACTCACCTGAATCTTTAAGTCGTACCAAGCCTTGCTTATGTCCTGGGATTTTAGACTGAACCCACAAAGAGCCCGTACAATTACTGCTTGCTAACCTGACAGCCCTGCCCATGTAAGTAACCAGAGGCCAGGTTGTGGGTCATGGTTGTGTACTTGGAGCAGAAAAAGTATCTTCCCTCTACCCCTTTGGAACTTTCAGTGATTTCAACCTACCTGAAGATGATCCACAAGTTCTCTCCTTGTTCACTGCTGCTGATTTCCCCCAACTGTCTCCTGTTCAACAAAAAGATGTGTTGGACCTACTCAATCAGTTCAGTGACATCTTTGCCTCTGGACCTACGGACTATGACCTAGCTAAGGGAGTCATCCATCAGATTGATACTGGGGACGTGCCCCCTTTTTGTGCTAAACCATACCGCTGTAGTAGGGTGGAAGATGCTCAGGTGTCTAAAGAACTCAAGCAACTTCTGGACGCTGGGTTACTGGCTTCTTCCCAAAGTCCTTGGGCTTCCCCGTTACTGATCCTCAAGAAGAAAGATGGGGGACACCGCATTGTAATGAATTATTGCCGCCTGAACTCTCTCACTAAGAAAGATTCATACCCCTTGCCCAGAATTGACAATGCTCTCCAACGGCTGGGTGGTTTCAAGTTTTTCTCTGCCATAGATCTAGCTTTGGGGTACTGGCAGGTTGACTTATCACCTGAAGATTGAGAAAATGCTGTGCTCATCACATCAGAGGGCCTCTTTGAACCCACTTGTATGCCCCAGGAATTATGCAATGCCCCTGCCACATTTCAGCAAGCTATGGACTCCATCTTAAGAGACCTAAAACTCTCTTGTGTCCTCATGTATCTTGATGATATCACTGTATTCAGCGCTACCTTTACTGACCACTTGGAGAATCTCAAGGCTGTCTTCATCAAGATTTGTGAGGCTGGCCTGAAACTCAAACCCTCCAAATGCTCCTTCTTCAAGGAACGTCTTGAGTTTCTAGGACATGAAGTCACTCAGACTGGAATCCGCCCCATGAATAACAAGGTGGAAGCCATTGACAAGATGCTACCTCCCACAAATCTTCAAGAGGTACAAGTATTCCTTGGTATGATGGGCTACTACTGACAATTCATCCCTGACTTTGCTGAACTGAGTGAACCCCTTGTCCAATTGCTTTGCAATGTCCCCTTTGATTGGACCAACAGCCAACAACAAGCATTCAAAGCACTGAAGGCCAATCTCAAGGAGGCTCCTATCTTAGTCTATCCTGATTATGATAAAGAGTTCATCTTGTATACTGACACTAGTGGAGTAGCTGTAGGTGCTATCTTTGCCCAACTCAACAATGAAGGAGTAGATCAACCTGTAGCCTACTCATCAAGGGTTCTTAATAAGCACAAAAAGAACTACAGTGTCACCAAAAAGGAATGTTTGGCTGTGCTGCATGCAGTGAAGCAGTTTTGGCATTACATATATGGAACCCATTTCACAGTAGTCACTGATCACTTCTCCCTCAAATGGTTACAACAACTACAGGAACCTGAAGGTCGGCTAGCGTGTTGGGCTCTACGTCTGCAAGGATATGATTTCACAGTGGTACACTGTCCTGGGGCCCAACATCAGAATGCTGATGGCCTGTCAAGGATGCCAATCCTGGCTATCCATACCGCTGATGCTGATTGACTATACGAGTTAATAGGATATCCTGACTCTTGGACCACTGATCCCAAAGACATCCACCTGGCTCTACAGACCCTATCCAAGGACACTATAATTTGTGATAGACAACTCTTCAAGAAGGTTAACAATGCTTACCTACCCTACATTTGCCCTAGTATGAGGATAGCCATCATCCTCCAAGCTCACATTGACACTGGCCATGGAGGCATAGCCAAGACTCATGACTGGTTGTGCAAAAACTTCTACTGGGAAAACATGCGCCTCTTGATCCCTGATGTCCTTGCCTCCTGTCATTCTTATCAACTCCAACGTCCTTGTCCTTCCCAACACCAGTTCCAACTCATTCCTCCAAAGCATGCCTTCCATACGGTGAGTATTGATGCTGTTGGGCCTTTCCCCCGGTCTATATTGTGATGTTGGTTTATTTTGGTTGCTATAGACCACTTTAGCAAATGGGTTGAAGCCAGAGCAACAAAAGATATAACAGCTAGGACCACGGCTACTTTCTTGCTGCAAGATATCTTATATTGACATGGCTGCCCTCAAGTCCTGCTTTTGGACAATGGTACCAACTTTAATGCTTGCCTCATCACCTCTATTGTCAAAGCTATGGGGACTCACCATTTTTTCTCTGCACCATATAATCCCTCCACCAATGGAACTGTCAAACAAGCAAACTCAACTCTAGTATCCATCATGATAAAACTCACACTCTCTGACGCTGCCAATTGGGACATGTTCCTCTCTGCTGCCCTCTTTGCTTACCGCCTTAGTAGACACTGGGTGACTGGTCAATCCCCTTTTGCCATGCTTTATAGACAAGAGGCCACTACCCCCTCAATCTTGGGACCTCCTCTGATTGAGTATGATACATCTGCAAATCCTGAGACCCACGTGAAAGACCTAACCAACCGTATCATTGACATCCAGGCAACCGCCTACTCCACTGCTTATAAGGTTAAGGCTTTGGAGCTCTCTCTATCCAATTCTGCTAGAGCCCCCCTCCCCAAATACCAAGTAGGCAATCTAGTTCTCTACTACCAGAATTGTACAGGTGGTAGAGCTCATAAGCTGGATTCCCTCTGGGTTAGGCCCTGTGAAGTCACCTTTAAAAAAGGTGTTGAGTATACTGTGAAATTGCTGTCCTCTGGAAAATTTTTTACCTGTCTTCACTCCAAATTTCTCCGCAAATATCAACTCCTTGTGTCTAATCTTGAGGGGTGAGATGTCAGAAATTGCGCCATTAATGCTATTTTAATATGGCCTTCAAATATTGATAGTTGTAAAGATTTGACTGGTTTTGCCTTTGAGTTCAGAAATTCCTTGCCTTCTGCAAATGGGTCTGGTTCAATATCCACCCAATCTGGATTATTGTACCTGTCTGTGGTTGATCCTGGTATGACCTCATCCCAGTGTGACCCCCTCAGCCACTCTGTCTTCCTATTGAGTGATCACCGCCTCTGGTCAACTATTTAAAGTAGAATCATTACTCCTAATAAAGACAAGTTTATCCACATTTGTGTTGGCTTTTATAATCTTCAAGCTTTTCCTGTCCTTTCTGCCAAAAGGACTTTTACATCTCGTTTTCCAGGAAATTAAGGTATGTGCCCTTAATTTTGCCCTGAAGGCTAACCCAAGGCTAGCTTTGAACCTCAAATCTTTTGTAATAAAGATTTCCCGCTGTGTCCTCCAGGATGTTGTCCCCTGGAGCCAAAAGCAACAATATCTGTGCAAACTGTTGAAGAAACTCAAGGATAGCAGTTTAAATGGCATTTTACTATATAGATTGGTCAAGGTTAAATGCAGAAAAGACTGGCGCTGGAAAAGGGAACCAGTTAACACTTCAGTGCGCAAAGTGTTACTGCTTCAAGCAGCTTGGGCTGTGAAAACTGATTTCCTAGTTGGATTTCAGTGGACTCTCAGAAATAGTGAAGCTTTGAGTGTTGAAAAAATTGATTGAAGTTAAAGCATGCTTAATGATGAATATTATTGGTTGAAAGCCAACAGCTTAGAGTATTTTTAAAAAACAATGAATAAATCCTTTAAGCTTTTGAGAAAGTAAGTTAGTAAGCTTATTTTATTATTGGAGAAAGAGAGCGCCAAAAGATTAAGCTTCCAAAGAAAGCCATTCAAAAGGTGGAAATGTTGGGAACAGGCGCTATAAAAAGGTGGCTGGCTGGAAAGTTATGGGGTCTTTTTTGAGGTCTTTCCTGGGCCTTTTGAGTTTCTGCTGAGAGGTTTTTGGAAGCCTTTTGATCACCAGCAGGAGCTTGGTTGTACTTATACAAGTGGAATAACAAGGCCACTGGAGCTATAAAGAGAGCTGAAGCCCAAAATAACGGAGCAGGAGCCCAAGAATAAGAAGCTGGATCCTAAGCGCGGCGCCAGAGTCCAAGTTTAAGGAGCAGATGTCCAAGTCTAAGGAGCAGACGTCCAAGACTAAGGTGCAGAAGTCCAAGACCAAGTACAAGGAGTCCAAGATATTGTTGGAGGACTCCAAGTATTGGCAAATCCATATTGTTTCTTTGATCCCCCAGGCCATATACCAGAAGGTTTCTAAGGGGATCTTCCTTATGAGAGTGAATAAAAGCCCATTTCAACCCCTATACATATTTCTGAGATACATTTCCCCTTACTAGAGAATGACAATCCCTTCCAGCCGGTCCCTGGCTACAATCCAAGACACACTTGGGGGCTGGTGGACAGGAACCCCACAGCCTATCTACCATATGTTTGTCCTAGCATGAGGATAGCCATTATCCTCCAAGCTCATATTGACACTGGGCATGGGGGTATAGCCAAAACTCATGAATAGCTATTTAAGAACTTCTACTGGGAGAACATGTGCCTTCTGATCCCTGATGTTCTTGCCTCCTGTCATTTGTGTCAACTCCAACATCCTTGCCCTTCCAAACACCAATTCAAGCTCATCCCCCCTAAGCATGCTTTTCACACTGTGAGTATTGATGCTGTTGGACCTTTCCCTCAGTCTAGGTCTGGGTGTCAATTTATCTTAGTTGCCATAGACCATTTTAGCAAATGGGTTGAAGCCAGAGCTACAAAAGATATAACTTCTAATACCACTGCTAATTTCTTGCTACAAGATATCTTCTACCAACATGGCTGCCCTCAAGTCCTACTTTCTGACAATGGCACCAATTTTAATGCTCGCCTCATCACGTCTATTGTCAAAGCTATGGGTACCCACCAATCTTTCTCCACGCCATATAACCCTTCAACTAATGGAACTGTTGAATGAGCCAATTCCTCCCTTGTGTCTATAATGAGGAAACTCACACTCTCTGACGCTGCCAATTGGGATATGTTCCTCCCTGCTGCCCTCTTTGCTTATTGACTCAGTAGACACCAAGTAACTGGTCAGTCCCCTTTTGCCATGCTGTATGGACGTGAAGCTGCCACCCCCTCAATCTTGGGACGCCCCTTTATTGAAGTTGATGTGTCTGCAAATCCTGAGGCCCATGTTAAAGACTTAACAAATTGTATCATTGACATCCAAGCAATAGCTTATTCCACTGCTTACAAGGTCAAGGCTCTGGAGCTCTTCCCGTCTAATGCTGCTAGAGCTCCCCTCACTGAGTATTAAATAGGTGACCTGGTTCTCTACTACCAGAATTGTACAGGTGGTAGAGCTCATAAGCTGGATTCCCTCTGGGTTGGGCCCTGTGAAGTCACCTTTAAAAAAGGTGTTGAGTATACTGTGAAATTGCTGTCCTCTGGACATTTTTTTACCTGTGTTCACTCCAAATTTCTCCGCAAATATCAACTCCTTGTGTCTAATCTTGAGGGGTGAGATGTCAGAAATTGCGCCATTAATGCTATTTCAATATGGCCTTCAAATAATGATAGCTGCAAAGATTTGACTGGTTTTGCTTTCGAGTTTGGGAATTCCTTGTTTTCTGTAAATGGGTCTGGGCCAATATCCACCCATTACAGAATACCATACCTTCCCTTGTCTGATCCTGGCATGGCCTCATCCCAATGTGACCCCCTCAGCCACTATGTCTCTCTAATGAGTGATCACCGTCCCTTGTCTACTATTTAAGTAGAATCAAATCTCCTAATAAAGACAAGTTTATCCACATTTGTGTTAGCTTTAATAATCTTTAAGCTTTTTCCTGTCCTTTCTGCCAAAATGACTTTCTCATCTTGTATTCCAGGAAATTAAGGTATGTGCCCTTGATTTTGCCCTGAAGGCTAACCCAAGGCTAGCTTTGAACCTCAAATCTTTTGTTATAAAGATTTCCTGCTGTGTCCTCCTGGATGTCGTCCCCAGGAGCCAAACACAACAACTGGTCAGGGTTTGGAGCGGGAGATATTGTAGCTAGGAGGGTGTCACAGAACTGGTCATAGTTGTTGAGGAGGTCCTCTCCTTGTAGAGTTGCCTTGGCGTACAAAAGGCAAGGCTTACCAGTAAGTTTTTCTGCCACATGGTGTACTTTCTGTGCGTCAGTGGTGAATTTTTCTGGTGAGGTTTCAAACAGGGACTTGGAGAAGGCCAGGAGCATCAGGATCTTGTTTCTTTAATTATCTCCTAGGGTGACAGCAGATAGGATGTTCAGGACTACAGTTTGGACCTGGTTGCTGGTTCTGGGGACCATTGGTTCTGAGGTGGTTGGTTTTCAAAAAAGGGACAGAATCTTGTATACGGTGAAGCTGATGGTGAAGGTAACAATTATGAGGACAAGACATTTGATGAGGGCAACATAGAAGATGAATTCATAGGTAAATGTTGACCTGGACCACCCATAAGGTGGTTCAGTAGGGGCTCCAACAAACTGCCAGGGATCCACTCATTAGGAAGCCCCTCTCCAATTGAATGAAGGAGAGCTCCCAAGTTGAATTTGACTAGAGTGAAACCTACTGGAATCACTATCATTAACATGTGTAGAAGGTGACCAAATAAGTGGAATCTCCCCAGGAAGGGAGTAAAGTGGTTTATAAGGTAATAAACGCTGGTATACCCCAAGACCAACCAGGGGGGCTTGGGGTGGATGATAGGTGGGAATTGGGCTGTTTCTACATATGAAGCATGGCAACAACGTGGTCCAAAACGATACCAAATTGAGTCTTCTGATTTATTGGTGGGGGTTGGTTTGGGGGTTTCAAAATTCACATTAGCTAGTCCATTACTGATTGACACACAAAAAGTCCATACAAGGAATATGAACTTCATGTTGTTGGAAGGGGAACCTTTGAATCTACTAATCAAGTTTTTAGAGGTTGAAAATATAGATTTATTGGTTTGATAGGAATAAGAAAAATTTTTGGAGCAATTAGCTCAAGGGAAAATATTCAGTTTAAGTACTGAGCCAATTGGGGAATGAATCATAGAGCTTATTGGGCAATCCTGCAAGTGTTGGGTAGAAAGTATTGCCTTGCAGGCCTGCAGCAAGCTGCAGCCTGCAATGCAGAAAGAAGAAGTATTTTGGATTATTGCAGTGCAGTGTTCTTCTACACTGTGATTCTGTTGGCTATTGGGAGTCAGATGAGTAACACTTCTCAAGCTTGGTTGGTTTGGCTTGACTGATTGGCTTTTGGGTTCTCCTGAATATTGTGGGTGCAGGTTGGAGTCTTTCTTTTGGGTCTGATTGGGTGGTTTGATCTTTTTGGAGCTAAATTTAAATGCACTTTCAGTGCCATTGTTGTTTTCACCATTGATTGTCAGGGTTTTCAAAATTGATGTAGAATTTATATTAAACTTGTGTTTTGGGCTTCTGCACTTGCTCTTGCTCTGGGGTATGTTTTTGGTTTTGTTTTGATTAGTGCATTTATTAATTGTTTTCAAACACATTTTTAAACTGATTTAATAATTAAACTGATTATAACCTTTACTTTTGTTTTCTGCATTTAATAATGCTCTTTCTGTCTTCTTGGTGATATCCATTGGTCCAGGGCTTGGCATTGATTCTGAGTGTCAGAAAATCTTGATCTATTAGGGTTGAATGATCCATATCCCTATTACTGAAGCTGTGGTTGGCTTTAGACGGGACACAGCCAAAGTGACACAGCTATTCCAGAATATGGAGAAACTATAATAAGATTGATATAGTTTCCAAGTCAGAAGACACCTGAGACATTCTGGGTCTCAGGTCACGGGCCAATCCAGAAGCTTCTATAATTAGATGCTAAGGATTCCGGATTCCAAATAGGGACACAGCCCCGACCCAGAGATTGATCGGGGAATTACAACATCCTGTTTCACCGAGAAGTGAGACAGAAGACCGCCCATGCAAATATTGCACATTATACCGAGCACAAGGGCAGGTCGGCCAAATTGGGTGTCAACTTAGTTTGCCGTAACTAAGTCAAGGTATATCTAGGCTGAAGAGGAGAAATCAGCAGCCTAGAATATTACCTCATCTCAAACCTTATTTGGGTTTTGAGATCCAACTATAGGGGGTGAAGCTAGTAGCTTGGAGATGATAGGCTAGCTAGTAAGAGTTATCTGCAGCTAGACGCCAGTTTGGCTGCTAGCTTTCAACTATAAAGGGTCCTTCCAAGATCACTTGGAAGGCAGACAATTTAATACCCTTCAACATCACTACTAGTCTAAATAGTAGCAGTGTCAAAGTACAATAAGAGTGACTTATTGATACTTGCAAATTCCTGCCAAACCACCACAGACAGTGTCGTGTCTCCAAAGGACCACAGGACTTCCACATCACTCGGATCAACCAACATTGGGACACAGCCCATTGCGCACACCATCCACACCAATAGAAGCACATCTGTCTTCATACAGATATCTTATCTCAATATGATTAACTTATCTAATAAAAATAATCTCTCTTCTTCAAGATCCAGAAATCTTGACACTGGGTAAGGGATAGAATCCCTTACAGGGAAGCGTATCTATCAAGATATGTTTGAGGACCTTTTCTCTAAGGCGGTTAAACCTGCTGGGGGATGATATCTTTGCTTGGAATGCTCATAATATACTGTTGGGGATGAATACAGTTTTCTTGTGTTGGAGACCTGCTATGGAGAGAGAAAGGGAGGGATTTCAAGTTCAGGGAGAGAAAGTGTAGAAGTATCAGTACTGAAACAACAGGGTTGACCCCTGGCAAAGTTCTGCACAAGAGACCCTGTGCCACTCAACCCAGCTTCCCCACTACTTGAAGTCAAGTGCAGAAGTCAACTTGAATCCCCAAACAAGGCAACAAGAAAGAGTGATGATCCAACTCAGTGGACAGCTTGATTTGGTGCTTGGCTCATTGCAAGGATCAAGCCACCGCCTGTCCAATCCAATTGCTTGTCCCCAATCTTGTTCCTCCTAAAAATGATTCCCTCAAACTATATAAGCTGTACATCTTAATAAAGATAGTTGTCTAGGTTCCCAATATCTTCCCTTTGTAACTCTGCTAATACAGCACAGCTATGATGTCAGCAAAGTGGTGTGATAACCATAAGATATCAAGTGATGCTAACTTGGTCCTGAGTGCCAGGGTTGCACACTTTGGATCAAAGCTCACATCCAGGATCCCCTGTTGTTCAGGAGTCACGTGGGCAGTGAAAAGATAAGCATTTAATGGCAAGATCCTTTATATTATTTTAACTCAATTCGGTATGCTAGTTAAAGTTAGATACAGATCTATATAGCGATTTATATCAATGATCAGGTTCTGTCAATGGATTGGGGCTTTATTCTTGCTCAGTTACGATCACAATGATTGTATTTACTACGTTACTGCTTGAGGGATCGATTTAACGGGTATATCCAATACACTTTTCCTATTCAGGGCTAGTGGGGTTATGGTTATCTTGAACGATCGGGTTTAATTCGGTTGGTAGGTGTTTAAACTTTTCCTCAGGGGGGTCTTCTCAACGCTGGAGTTTATTGATACTTTGGGGCGATTGGTTTCTCCTGTTATATCGTAGCCATGCCAGCTTTTGTTGGGAAGTTGAGGGGGTTGTTTTTAACCGCAGAGTTGATTGCGATATCCTCAAGTTGCAGGTTTAGCCGTTGATCCTCTGCGTTGAAGTTTGGTGGGATGGCAGTTCTATTTTTAAAAGTTGGAACCCTTGATCTTCTCCTTCAAAGCCATGTAATTCCCCTCCGACGCCTGTCATTGAAGATGATGGATTGGGGTTCATATCACGCTGATAAAGAGTTTAATTGGATCACATGGCCTACCTTGATGGCTACTATTGTGAAGCTTGAGCCATGATCATACCAGATAATTCAATGGCCACGGGGCATCGTTTCAACCAAAATATATTTTGTAACTTGTTTACCAAACTTTGTTTAATGGTTGGTCTACTTTTCCATGTCACCCCCTGATTGGAAATCAACAGGATTGATTCAATGCCGATCAAGCTTACCCTTTTGCTATAAAAACCTGAATTCAACACGGGAAACTCCAGTATACACCTGCCAATGTAAACCAGGTTTTAAATTATGGAGTCGGTATCCATTTATTTTAAAAGTGGCTATATATATCCAGCTTCGATAAAAAGGCTGGAGCCCATATCTTTAGCCAAGGGTTTTGGAACTCTGTGGAGCTCCCATCCTTTTATCCATGGGTCCAGGGTGTTGGTTTAGAATGCATGGTTGAAAAGATTCTTTTGGCGGTAAGCAGAGTCCAGCAGTTGACGGATTGATCTATTTTAGTTTAGAGTTTATATCGGGTACGTTGAGAGGTGACGCCTTTGCTTGACGTTAAAGTACATGCATGCCGAGCCCGGGGTTGGTTTGATTGATAAGCGAAGAGATCAGATGTGTGGCTTGTTATGTGAGGTTATTCCTGTTTTTTATTCACAACCCCAGTTCTTGGCACCCCCGGTTTTCAGCCCAGGTATCAAAGCTTAGCACATTCGGTTGCTAGAAGATAATTTGACATGAGAGGTTCCATGCGACTCTGGAATTATAGCTGCATGCAAACATTGAGCCACCCGTCATTGCAAACGTGGGCCGGGTGTGATTGGCTAGGTTCAAGATTTCTTGGTGGATGATGCCAATCAGATCGTTGATGGGACTTGTCCAAAATGAAAATGTTGCAAAGTTTTAAACTGGGAATTTATTTGGACTTAAAATATGGGGAGTGGCTAGTGAAGGTATACCAAGTTTATTAATTGTGGCCTGGGGGACGGGAAGACCTCGAGGATATACCACAACGATGCAAACGAACCAGGGATGAGGGCTAGCGCTCGGGGAGTTTTACAAACAGTTGGGGATTGGGGTTCTAGTTGGAGACGGACAGAGGTTTGCCCTGCCCAGGTAGAAGGCGTCGGCGGAGCTCACCAGTGAGAGCTGCTTGCTCCTGGGAGGCCCCGGCCATGACGCTGCTGTTCTCCTGTGCACGACGAATGAGGTATGGCATAACCTCACGGACAGGGCCGTAAGGGATATACTTGAAGGCCCCAAAGCCCTGCTTGGCGAGGGCATAGGTAGTGGTGTCATGCATGCCCATCAGCTGGCCAAACAGGACATTGCCAGCGTCATGCTTAAGCCCAAGCTGCTCCATCTGGCGACAGGTACGTACGACGCTGTCCTTGTTGTGAGAAGCGACCATAAAGGTGAGCCCAGCGGAATCCTTGGAGTTGGCGGCAAGTTCGCCAAGCAGCAGATCGACAGCGCCGTTATAGGCGCAATGGGTATCGTCAATGGTGTCCTGGATAATATCAGGGACACCAAGATCAGCAGCACGTTTGCGCTCACTAACCATGTAAGCACCACGCACAATCTTGGCACCAAAGCTCCAGCCAGAACGCTTGGCGTGAATCAAATCGTTACGCATCTTCTCGTAGCTTTCCTTGAGATACATTTGGTAGGTGTTGTAAATTACAGGGGTGCTGCCCAGCTTGTTGTAATGCTGGCTGAGCTCGTTGGCTACCAGGTCAATACAGGCCTGGAAGTAAGACTGCTCAGCATCAATCATGAGACGTACGCCAGTCTTGACAGCGTCTTTGGAAATGAGGCTGAGGCGGTTCATGAGTTGGTCCAAGTCAGCACGCTCCTCGGGGGAGAAGAACCCAACATCCCAATGGCAGTCAGCAGACTCGGCATTGTAGTGGCGGTCCTCGCCCAAGTACAAAGCGCGAGAGTCGGGTTTAACCATGGACAAGGAAGCCAAGAAAGAGATCCAGTCAACTTGGCCAGAGCGCTTAGGGTCAGCACGGGAGACGGCAGCGTCAACCTGGGCAGGGGTAGCGCCTGGGAGGCGTTCGGCAATCTGACGGAACTGGGTGGTGGTGAGTAAGCCATCAGAGTTATCATCGGCCTGTATGAACTGAGCGCGCATGAAGTGAAGGATGGACGTAGCCTTTTCCAGCAGTTGGGGGTTGACCAGACCAGTGACTTTGACGGCGATGAAAGAGCCAGGTAGAGCACTGGCAGTGGTAACCGCCTGGCGGTACTGGTCGCAAACGAAGTCGGCATGAGCGTTGGCATCAGCACGAACCTCCTCAGCCGAGCGGGTATCACCCTCAGCTGGCAAGTCGGCTTCGATCGAGAAGTCCAGAATGGACCCGATGTTGGCCTTTTGAAGATCGCGCATGAAGGGAACGACATCTTCACGATCTTCGCCGCCACAGAAGTGCTTGAAGATAGTGCGCTTGATGACCCAATAGGCGGGGGTTGATAGATGAAGGGTTTCGAGGATGGAAAGGATGGCAGGCGATGCATCAGTCAGGAACGTCAAGGAGCACAGCTTATATACAAATAGTGACAGAAGCAGATCAGAGACATCTTTGTTCTCAAAGGCCACGCTGGGGTCAGCATGCTCAATAAGAGAAGCACGGTCAGTCCCCATATTGTCAGCAGCCTCCAGGCGGGCATTGGGGGAGCCAAGGGCCATGAGACCAAAGGCACCCACGGCGGCAGCACCTGCCAGGCCAACAGTCTTTAGGTGACTGGTTGGCCTCTTGGCGGCGGTGGAAAGTAGGCGCACTGGTGTGGATCCATGGGCGCGGGGTAGAGAAATAGCAGAAGTAAGGCGTTGAAGAGTAGGGCGTACTGGCAGTTTGATCATTCTAGTTACTAAGGACAGGGGTTGGTGGATGTGGTATGAAGTGAACCTCGCTCTCCCTTGGCCACTCTTATAGCTTGACTTTTCTCCAACCTAACCAATCGACTCCCCATTCGATTGCCCGGAATTGCCGTGCCCCGTCCAAGGTGCGATAAGCTCGCTATCTATTCCCGAGTCCGAATTTCAGTCCAAATCACCTGACCCTTGAATTGCCCCAGCCAATCATTGTCTCGTCTAATTTAATGCTATTTTGACTTGAGTTTCGAGCTGCTCTTAGCACTCCATCGTAACTTGTGTGCACGCCAAATACACGTAATTCTACGCTTCCTTACTAGGCATTATAAAAGTAACCTTTTCCCTCCTGGCCATAGCACACAATAGACATGCACGTAAGTTTACTCAACTGCAAATTTCAACAACCCTTGGTAAATACCTTATAGATTCATAACCATACCCTGCAACGCCTGCTCCAGAAGTTTCCTGACCCTTCACACCACTCAGCCACACCAATCATCACCCATGCATCTAGAACCAAGTCTCACACCATGTTTTTAATTGAAACCCATCCTCCCATGTATGACGATGAGCCACCCTTGCACTAATAACACTCACTATATTCAATCAGACCACCTCCCTATGTCCAAAGTATCATCCTTCAATGAGTACAGATACAACCCAAATAACTTGATACACGGTGTATCATCAACCAAGGATAGTATCAACCCCAACCATATCTGGACCCATCTAAATCAATGGCTTCAAAGTAAGTACCTGATAATGCAGCCATGGTTCATCTTCCCCTCTGGTCATACATTGGATAAGAGAGATATAACTCATGTCAACCAAGTAAACATGGACCCAGACAAGCAATACATCTACCAAAAGGGTTGACTGATGGGTAGAAGCCATAACTTGTGAACCATAGATGGGCAGAGTAAAAGTTCTTAGAGGTATCCCAGGAACCATAGCAGCCAGTCAAGAAACCAGATGCATGGACAAGCCCACACTCTAAACCACAGGATCTTAAGAGCAGACTTCAAGGGAAGTCAAACTGAAATAGAGGGGTTAGTTAGATATGCATGGGATTATAGGCTGCCACCCTGTCTGGAATTGTAGTTAATAAGGTGAACCGCTCAGCTATCTGGGATAGCTGCATCTTCCATGAGATATCTAACTACTAGAGGCAGTGAAGTAACCTCAGTAGCCTTTAAAGGTGGTTAGAGTTTATTAAGACAACTGGTGTAAGGATTGGGGGGCAGATCAGTAAGAAAATACACCCTTGCCCTCAACCACAATAAGACCACAGTTCCCGCAACAACCAAACAGTTGCTGCTAACAACCCCTGGGAGGTCAAAGCAGGGAGGGACCAACTGAACCCTGTAGAGCAACCAATAAACCCAAATGACCAAAACTACTAACAGATCTCAAACTTTATCAGATTGGAGAACTTTGAAGCAGAGTCTTTTACAACTATTGCATTCATTTAAGGGAGGGGAGGTTGAACGTCTCAAAACTAATCAACCAACAATGCAAGGGGATATGGGGCAACTCTCAAGACAGGAAATCTGGACATATTTTGTATGGGCATAATCAAAGGGAACCACGACTCAACTAAAATCAAGGAACCTGCTCTGGGTGCAATTGTCACTGTTCCCATCCGCTCTTGCACATGATATTTACCAGGGTGTCTCTTGGGTGGGTTGGATGGGGGCATGTTCAGAATAAATCCCAAATATTAAATCAAGGGCTCTTCTTGGGCTTTTTCAGTAACCTTTTGGATAAACATTTAAACATAATTTGATAGAAATTCCTAAGCATTTGGGGAGGATTGAAGTAGAGGCTTAAGGAAGAGGCATGAATTTACAGTAAAGGCATTAAAAAATATACCTAATACAATGGACAAACTTGGGGCCAGGCTCCTAAACACTCAGAAAGATGTTCTCACAGGCCTACAGTTTAAGCCACAGGGGTTTACAGCAGCTGGGGCATGGGCAAAAGATCCAGAGATGTTTGAGAAATTAAAAACCAACAAGATGTGACCAGAAACCTGCAATTGAGAAGACACATGATGCTGCCCCTGTAAAGGGGGTAACAGATAAAGATATAGAAGAAGGTAAAAATAAAAATTAAGTAAATAAAAGGATTATACTAACTCTTTTATTTACAGATGAGCACAAAGACGCACTACAACAACTCCTGAAACCACAAGTGACCAGGACCTTTTACAGTAACTATGCTCTCATGTTGGGTGTCAGCTGGTTCTGATGCCAACTGTTCATTTAGAAATGCTAGAAAAATTAGAAAATAATTACCCTATAAAGTCAGAACAACTTGCAAAGCTCCAACCAAAACCAAATGGCACTGAATGGTGGGTTGCTGCTTTGGCCATGGCCCCAAAGATACACCTTTACCGGTATGTTCTGCCCCCCAGATTCCACAAGCTATTTGTCCTCCTTGTCTGTGACTTTGTCAACACCATGCTATATCACAGCTTACCCAAAATAGAGAGAGGACAAGAAGACGTCTGATTCTGTTTCCCTCCAGAGTACAATATTGCATGTCCTAAAAATTTAAAGAAAAAGTAATCAACCTTACCAACAGTTTGTCTGCTGTCATGCCCCATGTTTTGGCTGCCCTTGGAGACTTTGTGACCTCCTGGTGCTCCAAAGAGAATGGAATCCTGTTGATCATGGAAAGAACCTGTGAAACTATGTCCCTAAAAAATAAAATAAGTACCCTATACAATAAATTTTGTGAGTTCTCAGCCTTGTTTGCGGGGCAGAGACTTCACTTAATTGTTTAACTAGGTCTTGTTAAAATGATGAGGATTAAAGAAGAGGCTTGTAACACACTAGACATAATAATTAAGCTGAAAACAATTCAACATTTACTAGATGGAAAAAGTATTGTGTTTGAGTACAGCTCAATAGATCACACTATTCAGGATGCAGTTATTCTTGTTGCCACATATGGGATGGCAACTCCACCAGAAAAAATCCTCCTGGTCAATTGTATCACAGTGCTTTCGTACTCAAGCCACTGCAATCTATATATTATGGGAACAATGTCAACATACACTTTGGAAATAGAAATTGCTAGTTTATTTCAACAACAAGTCCTGGAATTCTGCCGCCCATACCCCCAATAAAGCTCTAAACCCAAACAGAAAATTACATTTTCTATATATAACTTATTTAAAATCTACTCTAATCAAATTATCCATATTCAATAAATAAAATCATTATACAGTAGTTTTCAAACCTGTTGATATAAACAAAAAATATCAGTCTAAAAACAAAATCAAAAATCAAGGAATTTATACCAAATTACAATAGATTTGGATCCACCTTGATTTCTCTTTTAAACTGAGTTGTAATTGTTTTTAGACAGAGATTTTTCTTGTTTATCTCAACAGGGTTGAAAAATACTGTATAACAATAAATATTTCTGTATGTTCATTCATTCATCCTTCTTTGCTTTGTTAATTTTTATTATACATGTTGGTATACAATTGTTCTCATATAAGAACATCAATACAAATTAAACTAAATAAAAACAAGTGTTAAACAATAAAATGCAGAATAAAATAATTGTAATTGTTAAGCCTTTAATTAATTGGCTGCTTGAAGAGACACACAGGGAGAAACAAATCAGTGTGGCCATAGAATACAGCCACATTTTCAGCTGAGAGGGTATGGACACCAAGCTGCAGCAGATTGGATAAATCATTGGGCCCAGATGACATCCTCTTCTTAACAACTAGCTTAAGCCACCAAAACTGGTGACTTGGAGATGCTCCTGAACCAATCAGATAAATTCCAGAAAAGTCTCACTAGTGTGGGAACCCCTGCTAATCTGGTATAGCTCTATGGCAAGGGGACCAAGAAGGGCTACCATAAAGTAGGCAACAGACCCAACAGCTGCATGCCAAGCTACACCATTCTTTTTGCCTTTGGGGACATAGCCATATCCATTTCTCATGGATGACGCAAAGGGCAACTTGCCAATGTAATAGAACTTTAGTATGCCTTTTCCTTCAGGCGCAGTATATGTCTTGGCATATTTTTTACAGTAGTCAATGTTGTATGGTATGTTCCAATTGTACAGAGAAACCCCAAGTTTTTTTCCATGGGAATTTTAGGCTCTTCACAGCACAGTAGCAAGTGGAAACCAAAGCCTCAATTCCAAAAGTGACCTCAACCATTGACTAAATATTTTCCAGTTCAAGATGGCAGTTTCTATTTAGACACTGTTGGATGGCCCACAAGTTTTCCTTAACCAATAGGATTGGTTTGCCCTTGGATTTCTCCAAAAGGAGAACATCACTTGTTTTTGGGTAGGTAGTGCAGGGCCTGTGCACAGATTTTTTCAAAATACTAACAATTGCTACAGCCTTTTTTTAGTCCTTTATCTCTCCATGAATCTTTTAAAGGTCTCTCAGGTGGCATCAGGATGACGTGATACTTGGCCTTTTTGTTGTTGGGAAGCAACTCCACAGGCTCAGCCACAACACAGGGCATAGGCACTTGGCTGCAGAAGCCAGCAATCTTTTTCAACACCTTCTGCCCTTTTGTTGTTTGATAGTTTGTGGCTCCTTGTTGTCATCTTGCCCTTTGTTATCACTCATGTAAGGCTTGTACATGGTGTCAAGGACAGGCTTCACCTTCTTCATGATAGTAGCCAGAGCACTACCACAGTGGTATACAGGGTCTTACACCAAGGTCACCCTCTTGGCGTTGACATCATTTACCTTTTTGTTGTGGTAACCTTGGTGGGCTTCCGGGTCAGCTTTGGGACCCAAGGGTTGATGCTCTGCACCCTAGCAGCTTGTGCTCCTTGAACTGGCTGTGTCAGTGAAGCATCACTATGGAACTCTCATCTCCTGTCTTCTTCCTGAGTAGTCACCTGTGTTGCACTAACTCTGTTCTTTGACCCGCAGGGGCAACCACAAACACAGCGCACAGCAGCTGCACTGTTACTCTGTTGTTGTGAAGCTTCCATTTTGGTATAAAAATAAAATAGATTTAAAATCAGTTTATCTACATATTTTTTGTTCTAATTTTATCTCTCCATATATAGTAGCATGCAATCTTGTAGTCACTACTGTTTATTTCAAATTAGATTTTTAAATTTCTATATTAATTATTTTTGGTCATAATTTGCACTGTTGATTGTATGTTTAGATAAATTTGATCTTTTTATTAATTTTAATCCCAAAATAGACACTTAGAACATTTATTTCATTTTTGTATTATAGATTATATTATTAATAAGGAAAAGCTGGTAACAGTATTATAGATTCAATCATTTGTTTTGATATTTGATATTTTTGTTGTCTGTTTCAGTTGCTATTGGGGTTTTTTGATGGATCAAGTTTGTTACTTTTGTGACTGAGTTCCATGTGCTCATAAAAAACATAGTAAAAATAGTAGATGAGTTCTGTGACTGGAACTCATGTATTCTAGTGTTTGGTAAATTTGTTGTTGAATCATTATAGATTTGTCTTTAGTTTGAATAGGTTGCTGTGTGACTAGACATTATTGCCAAATATTGCACATTTTTCATGTAATTGGCTTCTATTTAGATCTAATAAGTTGAAATTTGTTGTGTGACTGAACCTATACACTCTAAACTGACTAATATTTGTTTATCTCAACAGGTTTAAAAACTACTTTATCCTGGTATATTTCCATGTGTACTACCCCTTGGGCCAGTTTTCACTCTCTTTGGGAAGGTTCAGATTCTAGGAAAACTTGCTAATCCTCTGATGACTGGTATTTCTATGAGGATACTCTTTAGTTAAATTTAGCTTGCGGCTTTCCTTCACTCAACAAGTGAATATACCCCAAACTATCAGGTCCCTAACAACTAGTCATTCCATATTTGCTTCAGAGGTAAAAAAGGGCAGTTGGTAGGAATATGTCCCAATTTGCAGCAACAAAACAATATGGCTTTATCATCATATATGTAAGAGTGCATTTGGTATCAAGGTAAATTCCATAATGCCAGGAATTATTCAGCCAAGTAGAAAGGCTAAAAAGCCAGAAAACCTTTAACAAAATTGACTGATTTAACAAACTTGAATCAAATGTTTGATCAAAAATGGGTTACAGCTGCTCCAGTTTGCCAGTTGAATCCAAAGTCCCCTTGTAAGCTGACGTTAATAAATTGACGTAATTTGAGGATCACTTGATATGATCTTATTTATCAGCATAGTCATCAGAAGTTGGTCACTCAAGGGTTCTTTGCAAACTGGACCAGATGCTCACTTGACAATGTGGAAGGAATAGGAGCCCAGGATCCAGGCGGTATTGCTTAGTCAAATTTTGATATATATTTAATAATTTTCACTGTTTCAACTCTTAAGAGTTGAGTCCTCCCAAAAATTTTACTCAATAAAATCAAATATCCCTTGGTTTAAATTTTATTTCAAATTCATCCTGTAGTTGGCCTCCTGCGCTACATTTCCTACAATTTAATTCTTAGCCGTATTATTACGGGAAGATGGGGCCCTGCCATCAGTACTTTATTGTTGCCTCCACCAAATGTTAATTCAATGCCTGCCCATCTTGGAGTTGTTCCTCCTGACGTCAAAACTGAAACTCTGGTTCTATCTCAATGTCCTGAATTTTATGCTTAAGACACTCTGATTCTCTTGCAGGCCATTTATATTAGGCTCTTTTGGTTAGGGTTAATCATTTTGCTTAACCCTAGTATCTCATTTGGAAATTTCACAAAGCGTTATTTGAAGCTGCGTTGGTGGTTGATCATTAACTCCATGTGGATTCAGGTGGTGATTCCCCACCACTTGGAGACAGCTTCTTACTATCTGGCAATTTCTGTCACATTTGGTGCCATAGATTAATTTTTTTACCAGAGTTACTAAGAGGAGAATAAAATTGAGCTAGATAATAGCTTTAATTGAGCACAAATAAGTATATAGTGTTTGCTGTAGATTCCAGAGTGGTTAGACATCCTAATATATGAGGAAATATTATGGAAAAATGTGCTTCACTTCATATGAAGAACCATACTGTCTCAGATGACAGACACAGCTTGACATGTATTGGCTATGAATCTTAAATGGTTCAGGTAAAGCCACAGGTTTTTCTTATTTGGAACCTTGTCATAGGGCTTATTCCAAAGTTCCATCACTCCTCCCAGCTGATGGATGACATAATATTCAGTCAGGATGTCTGCTGTGAGAATTTCAGGAGCTTGGGCACCATATTTGACAATTTAGTTCTCAGATACAGGTAGAATGATATTACATTGCTTTTGTCTAGATTAGCAGGGGCATAATAGGCTGTAATGCATAAATTTGTCCTTTAATTCATTTTTAGCCCTTATAATAGGTAAGTGCTATTATTTTTTACCTTCAGGATGATTGTAGGGCCTAATTTCCTGGGTTGCATTTTGCTTTTGTCTGGATTTAACCCCCATACCTCTGTTAGAGTAACTTAGATTAGATTCAAACTCTAATAAAAGTTATGAGGGTAAATAATATATTCTACAATAATAAGTGAGAAAAGAAAGGTAAACTGTAACTTTAAGCCTAAAATTATATGAAAAGGGGGAAAGTTAAAGAACCAAGATGAGGAATGAGGTAACAAATAAAACATGAAGGTGAGTAAGCACAGAAAATAATTTCACAATAACAGATACAAAACTTGTTAGTTGTGAGTAGAAGCCTTTTGTAACCAGGATAGAATGAAAGCTATCATAGCGTTGGATGATGAGTTTTTGACCCCAAAATTAGCTTTTATCTAGAAGGGGACAGTAAAGTTTTATTGTTTTTTAGGAAGAAATATCTTCAAACAAGTTTTTAGAGGAGAAGTTGAGAGGACTATAACACTGCTGGGTGAGGTGAACTCAAAAGTGATTAGCTGACAGGAACCATTTTCACCTCTGAGTTAGAAGAATATGTCAACACATTTATGATACCAGAATTTGTCAATTTTGAGCAACCAGCCAGTTGACCCCTAAGCAACAAGGGGTGGTGATAGTGTTTAAGACCAAGTGACTAATTATATGAGAAGAACTTCAAAAGGTGCAATTTCATTTTTTGCTCAAAATTGGAGCTGCTTTAACCCATTTTTTATTAATAACTATTTTAAGATCCTCCAAAGAATTTAACTGGGCTTTTATCTATATTTCACACTTATTCCTTTTAGTGCAGTCTATTCCAGGCAAAAAAATACTACTATGACAGACTCATTCCCATTGCTATGGTGCCTGGTCCATGATATGGTGTTTTTCTTGACTTTTTTCCTCTCTCAGACTTAATATCTCTGTATCACTTATTGATTTGTGACGTGTCTTGAGATTTCACCCTGCAGGGGATAGCCAAGTGGGGGACATTGATGGCTCTAAAAATGTTATTCTGGGTGTCATAGAATAGCTCAATTTTCCCTGGTGGCTCCTTTAACTCAAGTGTGATGTACCAGAAGGGTGACTGGGAGCTGCTTGGGATAGTCTTCTTATTCTTTAGCAGTGAGTTTAGAAAAAATATTGGGTCAATGAACTATTTAGTCTCTCTACAAGGCATTTTCTTATGGATGATAGGGTGAGTTTAATGCCTTTTTTTGTGAAGTAGACATTGATTTAAGCTTAAAATTAATTTAGATTACCTTAAATCAATTGTATCTAGGTTTCACATTTAAAATTTGGGTTATAATGGAAACACACACATAAAAACCCACAAACCAACATAATTTTTACTTTAAAACTATTTCCAGGAACAATTAATGCTGAAAATAAGAAAACTGGATAATCAGAATGCAATTAATAAAGTTTTCAAACAGAAAACACTGCTTATTTAATCTGTTACCAATCAAAGCTAAAATAGGTGCACTATAGACCACCCAGAACACAAAACACCTGAAATTAGCCAAACAGTGCTTTCAGCTAAACCCAAGGAAAATCAACCAAGCCCAAACTTCATGCCATCTAACTCAAGAAATAATTGTAAGGCACCTCTATCACACCAGTACTTCTCCTCTTCCTGCTTAAATTCTGCAGTCCTGGAAAGATTCATCAATTGCCCAGAAAGACTTAAAAACTGGTATAGTAAATTAATGGCACCTGATTCCCTTAATTATTATATAATATACTGCCCCTTTTTGAGAGAAAATACACCATTAACTTCTTCTTTTCTCTACAATAAATTCTATATTTTCTTAAATATTAGTAGATTCTCTTATGGTGGGTCCTTATTTAATCATGAAGCCTACCAATGTTACCTGGTTTTTCATACTATTTCTCCTGTTGATTTCTGATGATATCATTGTAGGTTTCAACAAGACTGACCCTAATACCATCAAACTATCTGAAGACTCCTCTTGGTGCTGTTTTAGCCTGTGTTGCTTGTGTTCTCCTCATGTCAAATACACACAAACAATATCTATAGTCCATCCTAAGGCACCATGGTACATTTTAGTCTAAACAAGTGTATATTATCTCATCAACCAGTTCTTTCCCTGTTTGGGAAGATTTCTGTCAGGGATTCATCCCATGTAGGGTTCCTGAGAACTTGTGGGCGGACGGCTCACAGGCCCAGAGGATAGGGCCCACCATAGGATAGGAGCTAACTTTACAATATAAGATAAGGATTTGCCTAGGATGGTCCAGGGTTCATTGGAAGGAGCCATGGAATCAACAAGCCTAGTAAGGGTAATTTATATCACTCCAAATAGTTGTGTTGAAGTGGACTCATTGGTGGTCACAGATTCATGCAGGCAGTTGAGCTGCAGGGTAAGGGGTGGGGTCATTGGAACTTGGTAGGCTGGCAGGTAGTTATATTTATCTTGGAATAACAAAGGGGGCACAGTAATCCAGGCTCCTTCTCTGCTAATAATCTCAGTCTCTTGAGTTCTGGCTTCAGGGTTGTAAAGCAGGATTTTCTCTAGAGTGAACTCTGAATATGCCGGGTTGAGTGGATATTCTGTGAAATGTACTGGGCTAAAGGGTGCTCCTGGTGGATAATACAGTTCAGGAAGAATGTCTGCGGTTTCTTGGGGTTGATGAACGTGGGGGATAAGGCTGCAGAGATTAGACTGCCAATAAAATAGAACTAAAATAAAATATGGAATGACCTGGTTGAACCAAAGGTTCATATCACTTAATTGCAAGAATGGCAATGGACAACTTCCTGGCGGCCCAGGGTATAAGTATGCCCATCTGCTATGGAAAAACTTTTGTAATCCCCCTTGGGCCAGGGGTTATCATCTACCAAGGTTTAGCAACCCTTGATGGCATCCTGCACAGGGAATCTCTCATTGGCTGAATTGGAATGGGAAAACTCAAATTCCCTTTTTGAGTTGTAGGATTTGTTGTTACAGTAGAAAACCAAATGGAAGGAATAGTGCATCCCCGCAAGACCAGAAACCAGCAAAGAACTGCTGCCAAACTCTTGAAAGAAATAGATGATTTAAATGCTGTCATTGACAAAAAATGGGTCAAAGCTGGGGTTGCTCAAATAGCCAATGAAAATCTGGACTTGCCATATTGTTGCCCAAATAATTATGACAAGAAAATCACACGTAACACACTATTTTATGATGGCAGCTCTCAATCTGCTTGTTGCCAAAAGTTTGCAAATTATGATGTCATTGAATTATATTCCAATGCAGGCCCTTCAAATGCTGAAAATATTCTTGCCAGCCAATCAGATGCTGCGGGATCTCCTCCTCCCCCATCCTGAACTCCCTGAAGACTTTCCCCATTCCCCTCTAGAAACTTGTTTCTAGATAGCCTAATTACACTTAAATAAAAAGAAAGTTTTCCAAAAAATGTGGGATCATCTGGGGCTGTTTTTCCCTGTCTTTAAAAGATTAGTGTTCATTGTCTTCAAGGTTACCATAGATTCCATGGCTGCACCTTGGCTTGTTTTGTATTCTCCCTCCTCATCTTTGACGTCTTATTTCCCCTTGCAAATGCTCTTCCTCATTTCAATCTTGGTGGCTGTTTTATGCTATAATGCTCAGGGCAAAAAACTAATGAGTCACTTCACCCAATTTGGTTTAGTGCTTTTCAAAAAGCTAACAATTTTTTTATTTTATCCTCATTGTTTTTCTCTTAATAGTGCAGCATACCATTTAACTCTTACATTTGTCATCCCCAGGCGGCCTGCATTCCACAGGAAGTTTCTTTAATTCCCTAACTGTGATGGCCCCGGTTATCTTGGGGCTGCTGGCCAGGCCTGCACTCTCATTGGCAGGACTAGCAGGATTCTTTGGAAGGCAAGGTACTGGCGCAGGTAACTCCAGATTGATAGGTCTCAGGAGCTTCACCAAAGTCAAATTCAGCTCTGGTTTGAGCCCAAAAAAATGCAGGCAGCTGGGCCTGCAGGCTGCCAGCCTGCAAGGTGTTGGGGTTTGAATCCCATAGCTGATATTCTTCCACAAGCATTGTTAACAAGAGTTTGCCATTTGTGACATCATCCTCTTCTCTCCTGGTGCTCCCCTACTTACCTGCTTTCCTGTCCAAGTATTACTGTATGACTTTGTGCGTGTTGGGCAGGTTGGAGACTGGTTCCCAGGTGCTCTCTTCAGGGGATAACCTGCCCATTTGACATAGTAATGTGGGGACTTGTAGTGTAGGAGGTGTCTGTGGATGTATTTGACCTTGTATTTGTTTGTGCGCCCTTCTTGGATAGGTGGGGGGTTGGATTTGATCTTTTGATGGGGGTTCAAGGTTCCTTCTGTCTTAAATAGCAAGGATTGGTGAAAGACGTCATGGATTTTCCAAGTAGACAGAAGGTCCAGTTTGTACACCACTTCCCCTATTTACTTAACAATCTTGTAAGGGCTGCAGTGGTAGTGGGCTAATTTCCTCATAGGCACATGTAAGGGAACATTCTGGGAGTTGAGTTAAACTTTGTTTCCTATTTCTAAAGGTTTCCCAGGGATCCTTTTCTTGTCAGCAAACACTTTGTAGGTCTTGACAGCGCGGATTAGATTCCTAGGCAGGTTTCTTGGGTGTCATGTATTTGTTCAATCAAGGTTTGCCCTACTGTATTCTGTTCCTTACTGCCAATACTGGGGCCCTATGATGGATCAAAACTGTAGTTAGCCCTAAAGGGGGAAATACCTGTGAATGTGTGGTCTTTGCTGTTATAGGCGTATTGTGACATGGATAACATCTCTGCCCACTTGTCTTGATCTGTGTTGATATAGCATTAGAGATATTGTTCCAAGATTTTGTTGAACTGTTTGGTTTATCTGTCAGTTTGTGTGTGATAGGAGGTTGACACAAAATATTTTATTCCAAGGTCCTTCATTACTTGGGTTCAATAATGAGAAGTGAACTGGGGTCCTCAATTGGTGATGATTTCTTTTGGTGTGCTGTGTTGCTTCAATATGCGGTTGTGGAAATGTCTGACAGTCTTGGATGCTGTACAGTGGGTAGTGGTTGGGATGAAGAAAGCCATTTTGGTGAAGAAGTCTATCATAACTAGGATTGTGTCAAAGGATTTCAAAGGGAGAAGCTCCACTATGTAATCCATTGATACTGATTCCCAGGGTCCAGCAGGAATGTCCAAAGGTCTTAGAAATCCTTCTGGATTAGAGCAATGTGTCTTGGTTCTTCTGCAGGTTTCACACCCATTGATGTAGGTGGCTACTTTTTTGTTCATGCCAGGCCATGTGTAGTTCCACTTGATGCTTAAGAGGAATTTGTGTCTACCAGGGTGGCTGGCCATCTCTGAGTTGTAGTGGTCAATCAATATGTTGGTTCAGGTTAGGCCCTTGGGTACATAGATTCTATTGTGGAGCATCAAGGTGGTGCCTTTCAGGGATTAACCTTTCTTTGAGTGAAAAAATCAGGTTCCTTTGCCAGGGCATTGACTAGTTTGATTGAGTAAGTATCCTTCTTCTGTGCTTCTATCACATTGGGTTTGCTGGCAGCAATCTTCAAGTACTTTAGTTGTATAACTAGGCTGGCAGGGTCTAACAGTGTATGAGTGTTGTGGTCCTTGGTTTCTGTGGAGGAGGGAATCAGGATGGCCCTTCCACTCAGGGTGTCAAGTACCATGTTCAACTTACCTGACTTGTAGTATATGGTCAAGGTGTAGCTAGCCAGTTCCAAGGCCCATATGGCTTGCCTCTGGTTCGGTTATCTTGGTTTGAAGAAGTATACCAAGTTCTTATGGTCCGTGAGAACCTTTACTGGGAACTTGGCACCACACAGGCATCTTTGCCAATGTTTCAACTTTTTCATGATTGTCAGCATCTCTTTGTTGTAAATCAGATAGTTTCTCTCAGCTGACATCATCTTCTTAGATTAATATACTACATTATGTAGCATACTATCCCCTCCTTCCTAAAGAAGGACCCCACCTAATGCAAAGTTGGATGTGTCAGTCTCCAGCACAAAAGGTTTAGACAGGTCAGGCATGGCAAGAACAGGGGCAGTTGTGAAGACCTTCTTCAGGGTCTCAAACAAGGAAGTGCATTTGTTGGTCCAGACAAACTGGACCTTGTCCAAGCAGAGTCTGGTCAGGGGCAGTGTGGTAGAAGAAATATTTTATGAAATCCCTGCAATAGTTTGCTAGTCCTAGGAAACTTCCGACGTCATTGCAGGATTTGGGAATGGGCCAGGGGGTTAAAGTGTCCACCTTGTCCTGGGCCATTGTAAATCCTCTAGCCTTTACTATGTAGCCCAAGAAATCCACTTAGAGCTAAAATAATTCACACTTTTTGAGCTTGGCATGTAAGTTGGCTTGCAAGAGTTTGTTTAGGATCAGGTCCAGGTGATGTAGTTAACCTTCTTGGGTCTTACTGTAGATGAGGATTTTGTTGAGGTAGGCCACACAGAACTGGTACAGGTATTTTCCTAGGGCTGAGTTGATCATTCACTGGAAGGTGCTAGGGGCGTTGCATAGTCCAAACAGCATCACTAAGTATTTGTAGAGTCCATACCTGGTCTTAAATGCTGTTTTTATTTGTCGCCTTCCTTGATGCAAATTTGGTTGAAAGCGTCTTGGTGGTCAATCTTAGGGTATACCTGCGCCCCAGTCAGGACTAGGGAAGGGACAGAAACAGCAATTATGAAAACACAGTATCACAAAACCATTTTTTTTTTGGAAGTTTTGGATTGGTTCACAAAAAAATCCATGTAATTTTGTGTCACAACTTTTGGAGTAGGCCACAATTTGTGCCTCACTCCATTGTGTAGATCACAAAATATAAAAGGAAGGTGTTTTTCATGGATAAAACAGATGATTTCATTTTGTGAAGGGGCACAGGATGTAAAATTAGAATGGTTCTCAAAGGTGAAACAGATGGTGTCATTTTTGCAAGGCACAGGATGTAAAATTAGAGGAAGTTCAGTTGTGGGACTTTATTTTTTAAATTGAATTTATTAAAGCTTTACATTCTATTACCTAATAATTATAGATTTGATTGTACCACAGTTTGCTTTAGATAATTATATTAAAACGCCAATAAAAATATTATAAATATCTACTTTAATTGAAATGAATAGCTTACATACTTATGATTAGATACAACACAAAACCACATGAGATTGTGCTTGGTCACATCACAATTCATCCAGATTTGTTTTGTGACTTTTGGAGCAGGGCAAAAAATGTGGCAGTTAAAATTGTATACTGCTCCCTAAAAACACAAAACCAATCTGCATGAATTGTGATGTGACATGAAGGTCACAAAATGAATTGTGCTCAACTGACAAAGTCACAAAACTAATTGTGTCAATCAAAGCTTGGTCACAAAACCAATTGTGTAGATTTTGGTGCCCGTCCCAACCCTAGTCAGGACGTTGCACAGGTCATCAGCATTTGGAATTGGGTATCTGTTCTTCACTGTGATGTCATTTAGCCTTTGGTAATTTACACATGGGCGCATACCACTGTTCCTTTTACCCACAAACAGCATGGGTGATTAACAATGGCTCTTTAACACACAGATGAAGCTTTTCTTGGACATGTCTTCAATATACGCCTTTAGGGCCAGCTGTTCTTTATGATTGTAGCTATAGATGGGACCATGATGGGGCTTGGTGCCAGGTAGGAGGTCAATGGCATGGTTGTACTATGTGTGTTCAGGAAGGAAAGTTGCTGCTTCCTCACTGAAGACATGGCTTCACTTTTCTAACGGGGAGGGCAGGGCACCCATGCTGGGTTCCATTTTCAGGGTCAGTAGGATGCTGGGTTTCTGTTTGGTTGGACCCAGCTGGAACGGTGCTACATTGCACAAGATGGCCCCTTTTAGAGTAACTGTCTTGTTGCAGAAATTCAGGATGACACTGTGCTTTTGGGGCCAGGAGTCTCCCAGGATCAGCAGATGGGGACGTCTGTTCAGGATGATGGGGGATGCTGGATAGATATTCTGACCAATCTTTAGTGGTAACTTGAGTTCACACCTGAACCCAAGATCATGGCAGCTATTCCCCATGATCACTTTAATGCCTTTGGCGGTAGCCTTTAGTCCTAGGTCTCTTGCAAGCATATTGTCAATGAAGCTTTCTTCAGCTCCCATATCAATGAATGCTTTAATATTTTGGGTTGATGTGCAGGTTTTCACTATGACTTGGATAAACTTATAGGACTGAGTAGAGGTGTTTATTTATGCTAGGGAAACTGCAGAACCACTTTTCTTTGGGCAAGTCTTAGTGAGATAGTCAGGTTTGTGACAGTAAAAGCACAGCCCTTTGTGGTAGTGGTGTTGCAACTCTTTGGGGGGGCATTCAGGCGCAGTGCGGTAGGGGGCACCTTTTTGGTTAAGGCTCAATCCTCTTCACAGGAGGAGTAACTCATCTAGGTCAAGATTGGGAGGATAGTGCTTGAGGAGTTCTTTCAAGATGGGGAAGGCTCATTGGTGGTACAGGATGGCAGATAACTTGTCTTCAAGTTGAGTTCTAGTCTTTAGTTTGATGAACTCATCAGTGTAAGATTTTCAGGTTTGGGATCCTTGCTTAATACCCAGTAAAGTGATGACAGCATGGTGGCAGGTGTCTCAATTGTTGCCAGTGGCCATTGGTTTGCTCTCAAATCAGGAATAATCCAAGCAAAATTCGATGTTCTCATCAGTGGCCTTCTGTCAGGAATATTCCTGACAACACCTTGGTTCAGGACAATATTTTGTTTACAATCAGACTAGATAAACAAAATAAAAAATTGAAGCAGTTCCCCCTTATTGGGGAAACTGCCACAGAAGGCCAAGTCAAGAAAACAGGAATTAAAAATAAAATTTTAATTTGGACGGGTTTTATACCCCGCCTGCAGGCCGCACACCCAACTGCCAGGCGCACGCCAGCCGCACACTGAGCTTGGCGGCTCGCCCAACTGCCAGGCGCCTGCCGGCCCCCGCCCGCCCACCCACTCCTCCCAGCCAGCCAGTCCCCTGGCCAGCCCGCCAAATGGGGAAATTGCCAAATGAGGAACCCCAAAAAGGCAATTTCCCCAAACCCAAATGGAGGGGGAACTGCTGCCCAAATTTGGAATCTACCAAATTTGGGAGGGATTGACAAACTGCTCAACCCACCCATTCCTGCATTAACTGCAGAATTCAAAATTAGATGCATGAAAGCATCCAATGATACACCAAGCCAATGCAAGCCCAGAAATAACAATTCATTGCCTGCACGCCACTTCCAATTCCCCTCCCAAAAGGGAATTCCAGTCAGCACCAAGTGTTTGGGGTTCCCTCTTCAATTTTTTTCACTATTCATGCCCCCACAAGGATGATAGTATATAATAAAGCCAATTCACTTGATGATAGTTTGTGCTATCATTGAGTGAAATTACCCCTCAATAGTATCACATAAATCAATCAGAACTTTACCCTACAAGAAAGTTAAAGACACTAAGCTTTGTCTACCCTTTCCCAGGATCAGAAAATGAAACATTTAATCTTCTCAGCTGTTCTCACAGCCTGCCTAGGGATTGGGGGCCACCAATACAATCACCAGAATGGGCCATAATAAACCACCTGGCAAGTACATCTATGAAGAGCCAGCACAGCTAAACTCCTCCAAGCAGTACTCCTGACCCATGCTGGTGTTGCCCCACTCCACCCAGTCTGTAGCTATATACACCTGTATATACTACATACTCACATATTTTGCCAGTAATTTTGGATGTTATAACGTACACACCAAGGTATTTCAATGAATGATGACAGTCTATCCCATTGTGACGGCGCTCACAGGTTTCCAAGTTGCCAACTTGGTCCCTTATTTTGCTAAAGTACTCCCCCAATTTTTGGGTCTTTACACCTTTCCAAACTAGTCCAAGGAATTGCCAGAAAGCATGGAGGCCACACCTAGGACCTTCTCTGTGTCATTCAAGTAAGAGTTTGTGTTGTCCTGGAAGTGAAGGCAAAGGTCAGGCATGGCTCTCAAGCTTCTTCCAAGGTGAGCTTGCCCATCTGTGGCATGTCCACCTTGGTTGTGGATTGGTTGACTATGACGTTCTGGACTTGTGAATTTGGGATCTTGGGGCTCTCAATGTCAGGTGCTGCTTCCTTGGGTTCTGTACTGCTTTAGGGTTTAATTGCTGATGCAATTAGATTGGTAACTAGATTGTAGGTATAGTAAGCTGAAATCAATGAAAATATCATACAAGTTGCCCCAAGAGTTATCACCATCTTGGGGCCCAGGTTACCATGATTAAGATAGATAGCCATAATTTCAGGTATCCATCCTGCAGGAGGTTCTTGAGGACTTGCGGGCAGACAGCCTGCAGGCCCAGAGGGGAGGGCCTACTAGAAAATAGGAGCTAACTTTACAACATAGGAAAAAGATTTGCCTATGATGGCCCAGGGCCCGTTGGAGGAGACCATGGAATCCACAAGCCCAGTAAGAGTGATGTACATCACTCTGAATAGCTGTGTTGAAGTGGACTCATTGGCTACCACAGATTTTTGAGGTCAGTTGGGCTGCAGGGTTAGAGGCAGGGTCATTGGAGCGTGGTAGACTGGCAGGTAGTTATATTTATCTTGGAATAGCAGAGGGGGAACGGTTATCCAGGATCCTTTTCAGCTAATGATATCAGTTTCTTGGGCTCTGGCTTCAGGGTTGTAAAGCAGGATTTTCTCTAGAGTGAACTCTGAATATTCCAGGTTGGGGGATATTCCGTGAAATCTACCAGGCCAAAGGGTGCTCCTGGTGGACAATAAAGTTCAGGAAGAATGTCTGCAGTTTCTTGGGGTTGATGGACTGGGGGACAAGGCCAGAGAGATTAGTCTTCAAATAAAATAGAGCTAAAATCAAATATAGGATGTCTTGTTTGAACCAAAGGTTCATATTGCTTTATTACAAGAATGGCAATGGGTAGTTTCCTGACGGCCCAGGGTATAAGTATGCCCAGTTACCATGGGCAAACTTTTTCATTTCCCCTCAGGCCTGGTGATACTGTCTACCAGGGTTAGCCACCCCTTGGTGAAATCTCTTGCGGGAGATCTTTCATTGGCTGTCTTGAAATGAGAAGACTTGAGTTTTCCTTTTGGGTTGCAGGATTGGTCATCCTTGGGTGGCCTGCATTTCACAGGAAGTTTCTTTGATTCCCCTGCCGCAGTGGCCCCAGTTATCTTGGGGTCTTTGGCCAGGCCCACACTCTCATTGGCAGGACTAACAGGAACCTTTAGCGTGGGAGGCATTGATGCAGGTAATTTTAGCTCAGCAGGTCTCAGGAGTTTCCCCAAAGTCAAATCCTGCTCTGATTTGAGCCCAGAAAAACGTGGGCAGCTGGTTCTGCAGGCTGGCAGCCCTCATGATTACAGGGTTTGGATCCTGTAGTTGAGGGTTTTTCACAAGCATAGTTAGCAAGAGTTTGTTATTTGTGACAATTGGGGCTATTTCACATGAAAACTGATTTGGTTATTTTCAGTTATAACCATGTTTAAAACCCACAAAGATTTAGTGAGAAGTCTGAAATTGTTTAAAAATCCTTGATCTATCATATTTTTATTGCCAAAATCCAGGAGGCCAGATACTGTGTAACTGAGAAAGCAGAAAGGATATAACATCAGTTTATCTGATTAATTGATAACCACATAGATAACAGGGACATCCTGGGGTATTTGGATCATTTTTAACCTTCTCATATCCTCTGGGAAGTATTTTTCATATTGCAATTAAGGTGAAGGTGGTAGAGAGATTGGGTTTCTTAGCTTTATTATCATGCTTTTACCTAGCCTGTTTGTTATTGTCTTCTGTTTGGGATATGTTGAACTGAGTTCAATTCCATTAGCATTTTGAGGTTGTGGGATTGCTTGGCTTGTGGTGGCTAATGCCAATATCTCCTGGGGCATTCTGTGTGTAATTATTACTATCTTGCACATAGCTGTACTTGTATACAATATGCTTTCTTTTCTACTATTGAGCCTTGCGGAAGGAATTTGGGGGTTTCTGCTATTCTTATTTTCTATTAAAGGCTCTTGTGTATGTTAAAGTTCTTGAAGTTATTAAAGTATATTTATCATCACATGGGATTTCATTACATTGTGTCACAAGTGACAGTTTTCTTCTAATATTGAAGCAGAGTCCAGAACAAGAAGCAAACCCAGGTTCCTAATCCCTACAGACCGCCACCTCAGAAGACCAAGAGCATGACTAGCTGCTTTTTATCAAGAACAACCCTGAAAGTAATTTCAATGTGAACCCACCAGGACCAAAATCATTGGTAATGTCACAAGAATTTGCAAGCAAAAAAGCAATATTTGATGCCATAAGTTTATCCAAAGTGATAACCTGCAACACTGGCAGGCCAGGCAGTAAAATTAGCAATTTCTCAATAAGAAATTCCCAAACCTGTGCAAGGCTCAAGGATTGACACTTGCCTTGCAAACCTGCCCAATACTAATGGCCACATTGATGAACAGAAAGGTTCATAAGTCTATTCTGCAGTGACAGTTAATACCAACTCACCTGTACCTGACGCCACCTTGCCACACCTAGAATCTCAACATCAGCCCATCCAAGCCCAAGAAACACGACCTAACAATGAGCCCTGGCAAGCTGGTATTTATACCCTGTCAGGTCAAGACCAAACCCCATCATCATCTTGAGTAATACAGCTTTTATGAACCTTTGGTTCAATCAATTCCTGTCTTATATTATACCTGTTTTCTTTCACCTCACTAAAGATCCTACAAGCCCTGCTATCTCTGCTATCACACCAGCAGAACATGAGGACCCCACACCCATACTTTCCAATCTTCCTGATGCCCTGTTTGATCTATTAAGTTTCATTAAATAGCCTGTGAACCCAGATGCTCCAAGTTCACCTTAGAGAACATCCTCTTTGCTAACCCCCTGACAATTTCCTGCAAACCCAATTTTTTTCAGAGAAGACTACTGATACAAAGTACAGCCCTGCCTCTTTGGGGACAAATACAACCATATGTCTGTGTATTTGGTTCCTATGACCCCTCCTGTCACCCCCAGATGAACCACCTGCAAGATCTGGGAGTCACTAGTGAGACCATTTCCATCCAACTCTTTGGCATAATTTGCATTACACTACAGGGTTTGTGGACTCCATGGTCCCAACTAGCGGCCCCTAGTCCCTACTAGGTCAGTCTCTCTCTTGCATTACTGTCATGGATAAAGACATCTTGGCAGGCATTTCTTGCCCTAAGAAAGCCCAACAGAAAGGAGTCACCAACAAGAAAAGGTCAATGAAAACCTAAACAGACCTGAATTAAGCCGTTGACAGGATGTGAGTGATGGCCAATCAGGTGCACCTCTAAACAGGACCCAAACCCCTGCTGTTTAAGGCCCAAACCCCCCCCAAAAAAAAACAGGCAATTTGGTGTTTTTAGCCTAAAAATCAATTCATGACGCAAGAAATAAATTTGTCCACTTATGAAGGGTTGGTTGTCAGGATTCACCCTGCTGATTTCAGCATTCTCATTCCATCTATATGAGCTTGGTTGTGGCTCACAGCTACCTTAGTAGTTGAATAAACCCCATATTATATCCAAAATTTATTTATTTCTGGTAGGTAAAGATCATGAAAATTGAATTCCTGTTTGGGTACATCCCCATGCCCATCATTGCAGCATGGGGTTTTAATTTTGTGTTGTCTGCAGCAACCACACTGTTATTTTGTCTTCCCCACTTGAGATTGAGGAGTACATTAAAACAATTTTCCAAGCCATCCATCTTCAATCCCTGGGTTCAATATCCAGATAATTATCTTTTGTGATTTAGTTCTTAATTTTAAAGCCTGTGTTTTGCCAGTACCTTTGCTTGGAGTTTACCGCTTAAAAATTTCAACATTGAGAATTCTTTTGATACTCAGTGTTCTCAGCATTTGGTTTTGCATCCCCCATTTACTTGATCTTTCTGAAATTCAAAGCCACTCCATCATTGCAATTACCAAGTCCGTGTCAATATTGTGGTAGGCGCTCCCCACTGGCCTGGAGGTTCCCCTGCTTAAGTCTGAAACTTCCCCAAACCACACCTGGTTCCCTGACATTTTTTTAGTTGAGGTGTATAAAAGGGCTGTCAAAAATCATATCAGGTAGGACACACTGATGCAGTTCCTCATAAGTTCTAATCAGTTACTTCATTATTGTTATCTGCAAAAGTTTTTAGACTTTCTTGATGTAAAGGTTCTGGGGATTTTACACTTGCCTTTCCACTCACATACTCAATCTTGGATAACATGAGATCCTGTATGTGAGCTTTGGCAAGGTTGAATTCCAAGTGTGCAACCCAGGTGTCAGGGATCCACTCATTGGGAACTCTTTCTTCAATTGAATGGAGTAGAGCTCCCAAGTTGAATTTGATCAGAGTGGAACCTACTGGAATCCCTATCATTAACATGTGTAGAAGGTGTCCAAATAGGCGGAATCTTCCCAAGAAGGGAGTGAAGTGATTGAGGAGATAATAGACACTGGTGTACCCCAAGACCAACCAGGGGGCCTTGGGGTGGATGATAGGTGGGAATCAAGCTATTTCAATGTAAGGGGCATGTCTTTGATGCAGACCAGAACAATACCAAATTGAGTCTTCAGATTTATCAGTAGGAGTTGGTTCGGGGTTTTTGAAGTTAGCATTTGCTTGTCCAAAACTGATTAACACACAAAAAGTCTATAAAAGGAAGATGAACTTCATGTTGTTGGGGAAGAACCTTTAGAATCTACTAATCAAGTGTTTAGAATTGAAAATATAGATTTATTGGTTTGATAGGAATAAAAGAAATTGTTGGAGCAATTTGGATGGGAAGAATTTTTCAGTTTAAATACTGACTTCAAGTGAGGAAGGGAACATTGTGGTTAACAGGTGGATCTGCAAGAGTGATTTGAGAAGTATTGCCTTGCAGGACTGCAGCAGGCTGCAGCCTGCAATGCAAGAAGAGGAAGGTTGGGACATTGAATTGCAGTATTGTACCTTAATATGATTGGGGATGGTATCTGGGGCTGGATGAGCATTATTTCTTTGGCTTTGGTGGTTCACTGGGTTTGATTGGATACCTGGGTCCCTGAATCTCTGGTTTGAACAATCTTGGCATTTAATTCCTGATTGATTGGCTGTTTAATGTTTATTGGAGCCAAAATTTAATGCTGAATCATTATCATTGTTGTTATTGTTGTCCAGAACCTTAATTTTTGATTTTGAATTAGAATTTATGTTGTGGTCTTAGTTTTTATGTTTGCTTTTGTTTTTGCATTAAAAATTGATTCTAATACATTCATTTATCAAATTCAAATATGTTTTTGAATTGATTACATTAAAAGATTTGGTCTTGTCCTTGGTTTCTGATTTAGCATTTAAAAATGCAACTTCTGGTTTCTTAATATTTTTAAAATAATTAAGGTCTGGTTTCCAATTTGTGTTAGGGATGGTATCCCTTACACTGGGTGTTTAACCATAAGTTAGCAGCACCTGGCAAGTTATAGTCTTCACACTATTCAGTCATCAATCCCATGATTTTATCTTCTTGTGGCTTTAGACCTTTCCTCTCCCTCTTCATTGTAGATTTTCAATAGGAAACCTGATCAATTACTAAAAACAATTTAAAAACCCTCATGAGAAAGCATGGTTCCCTTGAGCAGGTGTACCTCCAGTTTAAAGCTATCCTCAAATAACTCACAGCATGCTTCTTAAGCTTGGTTAGAATCTCTTTAGGGTAAGTTTGGCCACCTACAGATCATCCCAAAATTCCTTCATAGCCATCCCAGGTGTTTCTTGGAGGGATTTCATCTATCCCCTAGCTTCTTCAAAATGGGTCCCATTATGGTTTAAAGGTAATCATAAAATTTTAAAGGGTGTGAGGGGAAAGCAACAACTTTAGGTAAAATGTGTTTATTTTTGTAGCATATTACTCTTTGGGTATTGGGGCAGCCCATTTCTTTGGGGACATTGGGCAAAGGGTACTCAGTTCTTGCCCTAAGATATGTGAGTATGTGATTAGCGCTTGCATCAGGAGGGCTGGAAGAAAATACATGAATTATATTTAAACAGTGGTTCTGATCATGTACAAGCACTTTTCCAAGTAGAAGATGTCTTTATTTTTATCAACACTGTTATTCTTATACCCTTGCTCTGGAGTATATCCTGTCTATTATCAATGCCCTCTAGGATATTCCAGCACATCCTCATTTTAGGATGATTGTATTCCAAGTTTGGTACCTAGCAAAAATTAACAACTATGATTTTCCAGTCTTTCCCCAACACAGATGACTCTTGCTGGAGTAGATATAAACAGCATTAGGATCACAGCTTGCTGCTCTCAATATTCATTTGGTTTTTATTTTTATCAGTAGTGCCAGGGATCCAGTCTTGAGTAGACGACCCGTTGTTTTCAGGGGTAACTTGGGCTGGGTTTTTTGCAGGCAATGCCCACCACAGGAGGGGTGCTAACTTTAAAAGGTAGGAGGCAGACTTCCTCACCCAGGACCACAGGCTGGCGGCTGGGATTATAGTGTCAATCACCCCTGTGAGGGTGATGTACACAATCCCAAACAGCTTGCCAGAATGGTTGGTTGGAAGGTCAGGCAAAGAAGCAGGCATAGGTTTGGGTGTCACAGGTGGCTCCATATGAATGTTGTAAGCAGGAAGGTAGTTGAATTTTCCTCTAAACAATTTTGGTGTTGAGAATATCCACAGGCCTTGACAATTGTATCTAACAGCAGATTGTATGCAGGCCAAAGGATATAGTTTGATAATCTTATCTGGGGTATAGTCCTTATACTCAGGATTTAATGGGTACTGTGATTATTCTTCCATTTGGTGCAATAATTTCTTTGGTTTGGCTCTTTTTACTGCATGGGTCGACATTCTTGGTATCAGCTTGTGAGGACTTGATCCCAGAAAAACACAGGCAGGCAGTCCTACGGTCCACAGGCCCGGCGGCCTGAAGGAATCCAGGGTTGGGGTTTGATTCCTGCTCCCGGGTCCAGGTTTACAGAGAGGAAGAATTGTCAATCCTGACAAGTAGGGATTAACTTAGGAATTCAATTATTTGGGGATTTGAACCAGGAAAAGCAGTGGCGCCTGGTATTAAATTAGTTTGGCACCAGAAACTCAAAACATTTGCAATGTGGCACCTGGAGTTTTCACTAGGTGATTCTTAGAGTACTTCCTAGGCGGCGCAGTGGTGCTTGTGATTGGTTGGCTTTGCCACAATGGTCATCAATCCACTGCTGATCTCATGTATATATTGTACTATGTTTTTCTAAAGTTGGGTTGCTATGATTTAAGCAGCAGGCTTTTTCATAATTGCTATCATGGCTTGGTCAACAATACAAGCATGGTATTTTTTATTTTTTATCATTTGGGGTACAGTTAAATCAAACCCCATCTTCTAATGGAATTCATTTCACACTCTCACTATGTGATCAATGCTATCACAGCTTCATTCTGTCTATACTCTATTTTGAAAAGAAGTGTCTGATATCAACCTCTGAAAGAACCTGCTTAAACACACTCTAGAATCACCTGACTCCTTACATGTATATGTATCTTGTGGCTTGAAGTATCAAAATTACTCCAATTAACCCCTGTGGAATACTTGCATTTCTTATGCAAGTTCTCTGTGGTCCTAGCTGGAAACTGGCTGAGCATTTTAAAAAAGGCATCATTGTCTCAACTTGACCCATTTGAGCCAACTTTGGCTCTATTATCAACATCTTATCCATATGCAGGGGCTATATCTTTTAGCATTGATATTTGCCTTGGTAAATTCAGGCCGCTCTGGGACCTATTCTAAGCTTCTCAAAGATCATGTTGTGGGGATCATAAGTTAAATTGATCTTCCTGGTTGATTTAACTTCCTGAAGAGACTGAGTCTCAGATCTGAATTGAGCATATCATTACATACTTCCTTGATTAGTATTGATATAACTGGTTTGAGGGATATCACTATTATGACAGCAAAGATAAAAAAGCTATTGATTGATCTACATGCAATCAATTTTTATAATAACAGCCATAGCCCCAGTGTATTAATCAACACTAACTAAGAGAGATAAATTCTGAAGGTCAAGGATGAGTTACTGCCATGGAAACCAACTCAGCTTTTAGGAAGCCTCACACTTTCTCTGCGTGTTCTGCATGGCAAAGATCACATCAAACTTGGGCATTTTGGGGGAGTCAAAGGGAGGCTTGTTAATCTAAAGGCGCTTGTGGCACCCCATCTGGGTAAGCTTGCTTTGAGGGGATTGCATCCAGGTGATAGCATTATTATCAGTTCCAGTAGACTTCTTAATGGCGGCACTGCAGAGATGTTGGGCCACATGTGCCAGAGTTTGGTTCTGGTTGGTTTCTAGTTGTTGCTGGGGTGGGTTTATGGGAGAAGCCTTGCAGTGAGAGTGTGTTAAAGTTGGATAGGGGTACATCAATTTGTTGGTAAATGATTATCCTTCAGGAGGGGTAGTACCTGAGCATAGGGTATCCAGCCTGTGAGATAACTATCATGATGTTCTTGTGAATTTGTCTTCTTTGGTGTGTATTGGGGGTATTTTCAGCAGTAAAGGTAAGATAGGGACTTAATTGAGTTACCAATCTTATAACTGTGTAGTTTTAGCTGAGTTACAGAAAAGGGGAAATAATATTGAAATATATTATGTCTTTTTTTTAGAAGAGATTATATAGTGCTTTTTGTGACTTTCAGGGGGAAATAGATATCTTACTCTATGGTGGACTATTATTAGAAGACAAGTTGTACCCATAAAAAGATCAGTGTTGTCTCATCTGGTAGAATCAGCTTGGCTACAGGCCTTGGGCAGGTCAAGTTGTCTCACAGGTATTCCTTTCTGACTCAGAACCTTGCCATAGGTCTACTCTGCAGTTTTGACAATAGCTTGGGGTATCCAGCCTCAATGCTAGTTTATCAAACTTGTTTATCAAACTTGTAGAACCATTGGTTGAAGTCCTGGGCTATCAGAATTGCTCTGTTTCATATTAAACTAATAAAGATCACATAAACCCCTCTCGAGCTCTTCTTTGAAGCTTACAGTTTCACGGAAACCCAGGATCCTCCACTTACCCATATATATAATTTCAAATCCATATAGGAAAAGATATTTCTATAGGGATATAATGATAAGTGAACTAATTAAAAAATATCTAATGATTATTTTAGATGTATCCAAGCTGGATAAAGTTGGCCAATTGCAAATCAACACCACTTAAGGGATCAATGAAGTATTAGATTCAACTTAAGCTGATATTGGATAAATGTCTAGTTGCTTTCCTGTAAAGGGTTTGCTGCAGATCTCAATCAGGTAAGTTTGGGGTTAAGCAGTGCCCACACATAATCTACAGATTCACATCAGCTGTGCACAAACAAGGATAAAGATGCAGTTCCCTAATCTACATCTGCCATTGGCACTATAAATATTGCAACAAAGAAAAGTAACTTTGGTGTGGTAATGAGTGTACAAAGGATTGAGCTTTGTTGGTGGGATGGGAAATTAAACATGGGTGGTTGAGAAGAGTGGCGGTCAATTAGAAAAGTGGTTTATAATTGAGGTTGGAAACGATGGATCCTTGCCACTTTTCATGTGACCTTGCATCACTTGACTGCCATGGATAACCCTGTCCATCTGAAGGGTTCCATCCAATTTCGGTTATACAGTAAAAGATAAGCAATCATGCTTAGCAGATCAAATCAACTTAGCGAATGGCTGTTGAAGACTGGGGAAATGAATCTGGGTATTGAAGGCCCTCTAATATTTTCTATCCATCACTTATCAAAAGTTGTATCTGTACTTAAAGTGGTGCCTTGATTTAAAGGGATACTTTTAGCAGCAGTATTGAAGTGGAGTTCAACCTGGTTAACAAAGTCCCGCGTTGACACATTCCTGATACAGATGGTATTGTAATTAATAGCATCTTCCTTTAAATATGCATTCTAAACCAACACATGGTTTTCCAGTGGATTGAGGATCAATCAATGTGGCACTTTTAAATAAAATAGCCCAACCATCACGTGTGATGGTGTCATAATCTGCGCCAACCGACTCGCGCTATTTTATAGATTCGCAGGGTGCTATTAACACCAGACATGTATCAATGATACAGTATGAAATATTCAAATAATGTTTCCCTTGGATGTAATGGCTCATAAGGCCTTGTTGAAATTGAAACCATTGATTTAACGGAAATGGTTTGGTCTAGGATTTATGCGAAGGGAAGCATCATGTGATTTAGGAATCACGTCGTTCATAGAATAAGCTAGCGTTGAATAAAATCATCTGTACTATAAAGCAGAATAGGAGTTGATTACATCAGGTTGAAACAGATTGGAACGGAAGATAGATGAACCCATGCTTCATCTCAGACATGGGAATACTTTGAAATCGGCCGCCCTGAAAATCATTCAGTTGACTGGAAAGTCACCTGATAAGTTACTTCTATTGTGTGTAGAGAACTTCTTTACATCATATTTGCTTTCTTTAAATTTAGATAGGGATGGTAGATGGTTCAGTTTACGATAGGCATCTCTTGGGCTGGGGATTCATAATGATTTCAAGTTCACATGACGGTAGTGTGACATTGAATCCACTTCCTAGTGATTCGAATTCGCAAGACCTGTGTACTACAGCTCAAGTGTCGAAGTAGTTCCCAAGTAGTGCAGCATCTAATTTTTTTTTAAAAGTTTCAAGATACCGAAGCTGCATAAACCGAATGCGGTGCAAACCAAGGGAAACGTTTCGGCATAAATCACTACGCGGAATCAAGTTTAGCCTTGAGACTGGGCGAATGGAATGCAGGCTCATAAAAAGGTCTGAATCATAGCCAACCAAATATGACTTGCATCACTGTTTAAGCGGCCAGGTAGGCTTCGGCTCGGTAGCTGCCAAAGCGGAGGCGAGCCGGCATTAAACCGAACAGACCAAAAAGTTCCCCGTTCTCTCAATATTAGGACGGGTTAAGGTGAGGTTGGCACAGGGCTAAAATTAGACATCCCCTCATACTAGCCATCTTTGTAAAGGGGGTTGCTTTAATCAAGTTGCATTTACACAGCTTTACCAATAAATCGATACTGGCTTGCAGTAGCAGAACTGATATGCAAACCCCTGAGGTAACTTGGCCTTTAATAGCCAGACTTGAATTCATCTCGATACCTACAGAGGGTTTATTTGCAAAACTGTAAGCGTCGAGAAAGAATTTGGTGGTGTTTTAGTATATCTTGAGACAGGAAAATCATCGATTACAAGGGTGAGCTTAGAGGGGAAATCATATTTTTGATCTAGTTGAGCACTGGAGATAGGAAATAGACAACTTTATGGAAGAAATCAGAAGGCTTTGAGAAAGAAAATATATCGCTTATAGGCCAAAAAGGAGGGGGTTCTCATAAAGATGATATCACTATGCATCATTATCCTAGGGAAAAATACCCTTGTAGAGTTAGTTTTCATAACGCTGAGGGTAAAAGTAGCATAATAAAACACAAGGAATTAAATAGCTACCAACCAGACTAAAATGCCCAGAAACCAAATAAGAAATTTAAATGTAACCCTTACCAGGCATCAGAAATTTGCAGGCTGTGGTATTTTATCATCCACCAAGACAATATCCCAAGTCTTCTAACATCAGGAAAGCCCAGGAGAACCTGTGGCTTTGGTGTTACCTGCTGCCCAGAACATTTTATCGTATTTATCAGAATTAACCAGCCTGGCAGGGCCCACAACCTAGAGGCAACAGGGCATTTCTTACTACTTCTGGCTTTAGGTTCATAGTTTCAAGCCTATACATTGCATTAGGAATTTATTTTGTATGACAACAGTATAGTCTTTTTCTCTTCTAATAAAGGTCAATTGAGAGGAAGGATTTTGGCAATTGATAGAATATGCTTCACTGTAAAGTATAATAGTTATCAGGGCCCAGGATACCCTTGGCAACATACTTGCCAACATCTCCATGAATGTGTGGAAGCCTGTAGCAGACAACTCCTCTTCACAAGACCTGCCCTTGACAACCCCCATTGGCCTGGAATCTTCCAGGCCTGCATACCCAAACCTGGAAATCAAATCTGCAGAAGAAGCTGTACCTCAAAAGTATCCGGAAACAGTAAATCAGGAAAGTGATCAATTGATTGGGCAACTAGGTGATCTATTGGTTGCAGTACCTTCCATTTGGTGCGGCACCACAGCAGCTGGACGCCAAACATGCCACAGTGTGGGCCCAAGCTAAGCATAGATCCCTGTCCAGGCAAATGTGGGCCTTTTCAGGCACCAAGAGTATTCCAGTAAAGAAGATGTTGCCAGGGGAATGGTGGGGCAAGGATTGGTAAGCTTCACTGTCAATTATAAAGGGGAGGAAGGTTCCCCTTCCTCAGGTTGACATCATCTGGATAGATCTATGCTGGGTGAGCACCTTTGGCTTTGTGGAACTTTCTATCCAGTCAGATATATATATATTATTTTCTTCTCCGTGCGGATCCCAACAACAGTGCACTGCACCTATCCCTTGCCGCCAGGATCCCCTTCCCCATACCTGGCCCCCACCACTCATGTACCAGACCCTGAGTTTTACCATTCCCACCCTTTAGACCTTCCTCCAGGTTACCCCTACCACACTTGGAGGCCAGCTCCTATTGCCCATGATAGAAACCCTACTGTACCCCCCTCAACAGAGGCCCTTCCTGCACAGGACTTTAGCAAACTGGGGTTTGTCTATGGTAACCGCCAGAATTGACTCATTCCGCAAGTTGACTTACTGAATGTCGACAATTTGTTGACATTCAGTAAGTTGACATGATTTTAATATTTATTCGCCAGAATCGGGCATTTCCAAAACTAAGCTAATTTTTCATAATGAATTATTAGGTCAGAATTGCAAAATTAAAAAAGGAAAAGACATAATGTTGACACCACTTAAACAAAGGCTTAATTTTAAGACAAAAAACTAATATAATTTACTATGAAAATGTAAGTTTCTTTGTACTTTTACATTAAGGTTGACTACAGTAAGTAATATCTGGATGTCGACCCCAAATAAGAATCCATGAGTTTCTTAATAAATTATACAATATTCTAAAAATAACTATTTTATATATTTTATACTACTGTTTTTATTAAATAAATAATAATATAAGCATTGAACAAAGACATATGCCAACTTTCAGAGCATTCTTTGTATTATTTAGATATTTACTGTTATTTTAAACTCACTGGATAAACTATAGCTTGTTTCTGGAAGTCCACTTAAGCCAAAATACATATATTAAAACTAGAATTTATATATGTATTTATAATGTTGAATTTGTGTCGAATTGACGCGTCACCTAAATTGCAACAAAGGGGTTTGGCTAAGGAAACAAAGTGACATAATTTAAGCGAGATTTAATAGGAGAGTTACTATAAAAGAAGGCTGACTGCCTGAATGTTGACACCTTCACTTGTTTATTAGTAAAACACTGCTGCTTAACAAAAAGCACACATACAATGGTATGGTGATTCAGGCCAAAGTACCCAGGCTGTACTTTAGAGTCTGCTCTACAATCCCTATCATTTAGTTTTCATAAGTTACATATGCAAATCTTAAAATTTTTTAAATTTAAAAATAATCAATTTTGGACTTAAAAAACCAACTCCAGAAAATATTAACCAAGCTTTATAAGTGATTTACATAGTGTTTTTCCACTTTAATGCTGACTGACAGTATGTTGAAATCAAAATTAAAGTTTTTTTTATGCCGACAAACTAAATTAAATATTTTTGACTATTGTGACTACCAGAATGTCAACTTTTTATTTAAACATATTTTTTTCTATTCTTTACTAATAAACTAGCTCTAAAATTACTTTTCATACTGTAGATTTGGAACCTAAAGGTAAAAATGCGGGATTGTCAAATTCTTTTGCATGAACTCACCAGCTCAATGGAGTAATTTTCATCCCAGAACAACTTAATTTTTTATATAAAATGATGAAAAATATTCCAGTAAGTTGGTGAGTTTATGCAAAAGAATTTGACAATCCCGCATTTTTACCTTTAGGTTCTGAATCTACAGTACTTCTATAAACTATTTACTTAATAATAAAAAATAAAACAAGTGATTATTATTTAATTTTATTCATGCTTCACATGATTATTTTTACTTTATGAACTCTACTCTAATTATTGTAGGACAAATCTTCCAAGAAGCCACAAAAGAACCCCAACTCAACCAAGAAAGTACCCAAAGCCTCTGGAAAGGCCCAAAGTCCCTACCCCAACAAAAAAATGGCCAAAGAGCCCTCAAAGAAACAGAAGACAAAGGAGAAGACCCCAGACCCTGAAAGCAAAGATCCCTCCCCTGACCCCTCCTCTTCTCTATGCTGGTACCAATCAGAAGGAGATGAGGTTCCACTAAACAAGCAAGGAAGAAAGAAGATACCCAAGAGTCCAGAACCCAGCCAAGCCCAGATGAATTAAGCTCAAAGGAATCAAGCCCCAAGGAATCAAGCTCATCCCAGTCCAAGAAGCACAAGAATCCAACTCCAGATAATTCCCCTCCAACGCCCAACAAATCTGCACCTCCATCCTCCTCATCAAGTATCAATAAAGAAGATCCTGATGATTACCTGTCTGACTATCATCAAGCACCAATTGGCCCATGGGATCCCCTAAAGGTTCACAATATATGTACTGTCAAAGGAGAGTTTAAGCTCCCAAAGAAGTTCCCTCGGTTTTTCCCTCTAATGTATGTCAAAGGAGGTGCAAGTTTAGTCTGTGATGGCTGTTTTCAATTGCAACAATCAGAAGAGAGCAGGAAGAAACAAGCATTATGTATGTGAAGATAGAAGCTGCACTGCCAGGATCAATACAGAAGGATGGGATAAAGTCACTAGTGAAAAAGGAGAGCACTCATGCAATGCTCCAATCAATCTTATCAAAAAGCTTCTAAAGTGGTACCTCTACCAAATGGTCCCAGTCTCCAAAGATGTCAAGGCTTCTGATCTGGCAGTTAAGGCCACCACACAACTAAGTAATGAGAACCTGAAGCTCATCCCTGACCGCAACCAGTTAGTGAAGTACATATGTGACAAATGCCGTGATCTATTCCCTCATAAGAAATCTGCCATGGTCCAAGGAGAGTTAGTCTTGACAGAGGAGTTAAAGATGTTCAATGGTGATGAGGTGTTCCTTTTACATGATGATAGGCCTACAGCAGAGGCAAGAATTATATGCTATGCTACAGAACAGAACCTGGAGCAGTTAAGAGATTCAGAGACCTGGTTATGTGATGGTACCTTTGCAGTATGCCCCCGCCTTTTTTACCAACTATGTGTTGTAAATTCCCTTATTGAAGGCAAGGTGCTCCCATTTGCCTACTCTCTGCTTCCTGGGGCAACAGAAGAGATCTACACAAAGGCCTTTAAAATTCTTCAGGAGGGCATCAAAGCCCTACCCAGTTATAAAAAGAGTCACCCTGGCCATAACACTAGAGCCAATCCAGATGATGATGAAAAGGATGAAGCCACCCTTGCTGCAGAAAAAGAAGCTCAAGATAAAGCACTTGGACCCTCAACTATAATCATGGGCTATGAAACTGCCCATTATAACACTTTTGTAAATACCTTTGATGGAGAGGTCCAGGGGTGTTTTTTTATTATTGACAGGCTGTCAACAGGCAACTAAAGGGTCTACCTGAGCTCAGCAAGCTCCACCGTCTAGATACATCAGGAAAGTGCAAGTTCTTGATTCAGCAGTTTGTAGCACTAGCCTTTGTAAAGCCAGAGCATGCTGGACAAGCCTTTGAGCTCTTATGCCAGGATCCATATGCCAAGAAACATGATGGTGCCTTCTACCCTTTCATTGAATATTACAAATCACAGTGGATTGGATGTAAGGTCACTAAGCGCCGGAGCAAGCCCAGAGCCAAAGCCAACTGGAACTGCTACCAGGCAGTTCTTAAGGATGAGATGAAAAATATTTCATCTTTGGAGGGCTGGCATAAGCATATCAAGTCTTCCTTTGGAATCAAGCCTAGATACAACACCTTCTATGAGCACCTCAAAGTCCAACAGGGGAAGACTGTTGCATCCATCAGAGATATTGAGAACCGCCCATCCAAGAAGAAGAGAACCACCAAAGAGAAACAGTATCAAGAGAAGATCAAGGACATTGTCAAGGCCAAATATAAGCTTTCAGAGATTGGGGAATACATCATGAAGATTGCCACAATTCTTAATGGCAACCAGGTGATCACAGTCTAGCTTTCAATTAAATTTATTGAGTATTGCCTAATTTTTATATAGTTCTTATATGTTAAGTATAATATTTTTAAATAAACAGTTATTCTAAATAACTCATTAATAATTTATAATACTTTTTTTTATAAAATAATTGATTTTCTATTGATAGTTTTATGCTTTAGACTGTATTACATGGCCTATATTGGTATTTCACTAGTAAATTATATGTTTTTTTGTAGTTTTCAATATAGAAAAAACTTTATATTACTGTTTCTGATTGTTATATTTTTCAATAATACGTGAATTTTTATGTAGTATCTTTTTGTGTATTGGATTTATTTTGTTTTTATAAGTGGGAAAATTTATTATAGTAAAGATAGCTAATTTCATAGTGAATTATTTTTGAAGTGTATTTTTATGAAATTTTTTAATTGTCATGTATAACTTTTTATGAACTTTTTAAAATCTATGTTGTCACATTACCCTTAAAAGTATTTTGAAGCTTAATTTTTACTAAGTAAAATGTTCAGGAAACAGGTTTCTGCTTATTAAAAAAGTGTCAACATTTAGTAGTCTGCATGAGTTATAACTTAATTCTGACTTTTCAATGCTGTTGACATTAAAGTATTTTTAATTCTGATTATCAACATATAGTAAGTTGACTTGCAGAATGAGTTAATTCTGGAGGTTGCCGTTGTCTATATACCCGTGTTGGGTAGCCAATCAGGTTGTACTCTACACTGGTAGTTGGTTTTCCTGGGAAACTGAAGTCAGATACCTGGTCAGGGTAGCTCTGATTGTATACATGGCTTTCCGGGCCTGGCCTGCTACCCCTGTAGGTGCGGGGCCAGAAACCAAGATGGGCAGTGATAATAGGGATAGGTAAGGGTACCAGCCATTATCCCTAGATCAATGTGGAGGCTGGCCTGGCTGCCTGGGCTGTCTTGTAGGCTGGCTTCTGATGCCAAGAAGAGACTGGGGTAGCATCAGGGCAACCCAGCAGGGGCCTGGCTCTGAGGGGTGGGGGTTGAAGGGGGCTTGCTTGGTGGCTTTCATGCATCAGTGATTGTCTTTGTAACTGCCCATTGTGTAGGGAAGTACTCTAGCAAGGTACAGGATAGAGTTCAACGCTTGAAAGACCATCAAGCAGGTTGCAATAGGGATATGGTCAATACCAAAGGATACAGGTTTGCATGTCTGTTAAATCAACTGTAATCACTGGCAAAATATGTGAGAGCATAGTAAGTAATGATGTCAGCTTCTATATATGTAGTGTGAGAGAGGGGGCTAAACTAACTAAGTTTGGCTCCCATCCCGGTGAAACAAACCACCAGGATGCCATCCAGTGAAGAACTGGGATGGCTGCTCGGAGAGGGGACCACAGGGAGGACACCAGGGACAACTGAGGGAAGTAGGTGTTCAAGCCCATCAATATCAGACCAGTGAGCAATCAAGGAGTGTGGGTGGGAGCAGGAGAGGACACCTTGGAGGGACCAAGGGGTACTGAGGGGCTCAGAACCATGCTGGAAGGGGGCGCATTGAAGGCACAGCTTCTTCTGAAACAGGTGAGGTATGATCCACTGTGTTCAAATCCAAGTCATCACACGTCAGGCTCTTGACCACTGCCTCTCCTGAAAAGAGAAGGCCGCTGGGGAGGTCCCAAAGACTAGAGGGATCTCTACCCACAAGCCTGGCAGACAAAGAGATTTTACTCCACAATTTGGGGGAGGTGGACCACAGAAGTAGCAAGAATGAAGCCAGGGAGAAAACCACAAACTTGAGCGCTGGGAGTATCATAGGAATATTCCTTGCAAAATTTGGGGCAGGTTGGTATAAATTTCTGGCAAAAATCAGATGGAAAAGGTGCTGATAGGGTAGACTTAGCAGAACACGGTCAAACTGAAGCAGAACTAGTCTAAACAGCTTTATGGTGATCTTGGGAGCCTTGGCAATAACAGCAAGCAAGAGCGGGTTTGAAAACAACGGGTTTAAAAGAAATTTCAAAATAATAATAGTATTTATAAAGAAAATTAATACAAAATTTAGAGTTCAAACTCTACTTTCAAAAGCAAAAACAAAGAAGACAACAACTAGTAAAAACAACCCTAGTATAGGAGGCCAGAAGAGAAGCCAGGTTCAAAACCAGCTAGTGCAAGGTAAGCTTAGAACCAAAACTAACACTTTAATCACTAGGCTGTTAGAACACAAACTGAGTTCCTGACAGCAATGAAAATTAAAATTAAGCTGCAAGGACCAAACTTTAATATATTTGGAAAATAGACAAGCAGGGGACTGGAAGTCCCCTTGCTTGCATAAAAAGGAATGGGCTGCAAGTAAGATGAGTCACATGACAGTGGGCTTTGAATCCAATTGGCTGGAGACAAAACTTTGCTGGGCAGGGGCAGGGAGACTGGAGGGTTTCATTCCAATTTCCGCAGTCAGATCTGATTGGCTGGAAGAGGTACTGGTCATTTGGAATTCACTTGGGTTGTTTAGTGTTGATGTGACAACTTTTGATTGGCTAGCTCTAATGGTTTTCAGAAGTGGACAACACCACACTAACAAGTAGTCTAAATTAACCAGCATTTCTTCCCAGGAGGGAGCCACCAAAGGCAAAGGGTCCGCAGGTTAGGCTAACACAAACCTCTCATCAACTGTGTGTGCTAAATCATTTAAAGAATAGAGGGGTTTGGCAGGCGTTTTTGGGCCTTTCTGGTACAACAAGGGAAGATTGCGCGATCCAATGCCAGAGGTGGCAGTGAATTTACATGTAGTGGAGTGAGGCAACACCAATTGGGGCTGAGAGTTCATGTGGGAGGAGCTTAGCTTAGTTGGCTCATTGTATTAGGTCTCTTCTGTGGTATATGGTGTAGCCCAGATGGTTCAAATGTGGTTTGGTGGTCCCATATCCCCAGGCAAGCTGTAATGACAGCAGAGAAGATGAGATATTTCATCTGCTGGTTCTGGGAAGGAGGACAAAGCTTAGTGCCTATAATTTTAGTAGTGAAGTTTTATTGATTTATGTGATACCATTGAGGGGTAGTTTGATCAATTATAGCACAACCTGTCACCAAGAAATTAATATTTATTGTATATTATTTTGCCTGCAAGGTAGGGACATCTTAAAGCATTGGATTGGGGTTCCCAGTATCTTGGCTGCAGCTGGAATTTTCTTCCTGGGTTGGCATTGGCAGTTGGAATATCCAGAAGTTTGGCTAGCATCTGATTTGTATTGGAATGGGGTTGGATGGGCCTTGTCAATGCACCAAATCCAGTTACTGAGCTTGGGCCATCAATTGTTGGTGAATTGGGATGGTTCATGGATCCTGCTTTTGGGTGATTTCCCATTTGAGCAGCACTTTGGGTTAAAAACAGACTTGGTAAAATTCCCTTTTTGGAATTCCCAATTGTGGAATTCTCTCAAGTTAGGGGAATTGGCCCAGAAGGGGTGGTAGTGGTTGGGCTGGCTGGGGTGTGGGTGGGAGCAGGCAACAACTGGCTGGTGGAGAGCGTGCAGCCCACAGTCTGCAGCTGGCCAGCTGCTGCCTGGCTGGCAGGTCCCAGGGTATAAAAGGTTCCAATTATCAAATTTAAAATTATTTTTAAACCCTTTTTTTATGGCAGTTTAACCAACTAGGGGAAACTGCTGCCAATATTCATTTTGTTTCCCATAACATGACAAGATACAAATATTGGTGTCTTTCCCCTTGTTTAGGAATATTCCTAACAGCTCTAGACATACTGTACAACAGAGACCCTTACTCAAGCAGATTTGGTTTTCTACCTGGGCCACTTCCCAAGGATAGCTATCCATCAGGTGGCTAATATTTTACAGAGTTAATTGTTTCACTTAATCAGAGCTACCCTAAGATAATAGGCTTGTGAGCCTTTTATCTTAGAGTGTTTGGCCTGGCAGCCTAATCCATGATGTAATTTTCTAGATGTAATGCAGATGTTAGCCCATATGGAAGCCCTTCTGTTATAGGATCAAATTAAATTTTAGAACAGTAATTATTATGAGATGCATATTCAGGTGCCTTTTAGGGTGGACTAATTAACTTTATGATATCTACATTTTCCATTCATTAATTAGGAACAGAGATTTTGTTGATTCCAGGATGTGATTTGATCATTGATCCAGTGATCTTGCGCCCTGGCTGCCCATCTTTTTTATTGAAACCATTCTAAGGCTGCATAGCTGTGCCTTACAATTATTGGTTGAATCTGTTAATTAGTCAATATCCCAAAATCATGACAGGAGGTAAATTAACTCTACATAATTCAAATTGAAATAAAACAACTATAATTAATAAAAGGAATAAGAAATATAAAAAATAAAGTAGTTTTCAAATGTTGAGATAAACAAATATTATTTGGTTTAGAGCACATAGGTTCATCCACAAAAAAGATTTTAACTGGAGCCAGTTGAAGGTCAATTTACTCAATAAGACTTCCATTTATCTAGGTCTGAAAACAAAAATAGTCAATCATACAACAAAATTGGAGTCAAGTACTGAATCCCAAAATGAGACAGCAAGAAAAAGGAACCCACATTCAAAACAAATACAAATAATTCACATCATGAAGCATTCTACATTAAACATGATAATGAGTGTGTATCAAAAATGATGTAAACAGAGAACAAATGAGGTTCAGTCACAAAAGTGGTAAGTTCAAACACAAAACAACTTTTTTTTTTTGAAAATATTGATCATTTTAAAACTCAAAATAGAAATAGTGGATTTTAGGAGTGAATCCACCAAAATAAAATCAGGGAACTACAGCATTATTTTCAATGCACGCACATCCAAATTTGGACATTTATGTCTGAGAGAATGTCTCAAATAGGAGCACTCATTTAAATAAAATTAGTTTTCTAGAAATACTTTGCTTTTCTGTTTTCAATAGAATTTTATTGCTTTTAGTTTACAATGAGTTTCACCAGTGAAAATAACTTTGATATTGTTGAGGAGCAGTACCAGGAGCTACTCCAAGCTCAGGCTGCTGATCAAGGGAGCACAACCACCGCGTTTCCTATGTGCACCCAATTTAATGCAAGTTGTGAGGAGGCTGAGTTTAATGTGTCACCAGGCCCATCCACAGATGCCTTTTCTGACAGCCAATATGGTGCTCCCCAAGACCAAGCCTAACCTGCGGTACAACACGCCATTTCAAAAACAGCATATCAAAAAACGCCATCTCAAATTTAATTCAAGATGGCGTTTTTTGCGTTAGTGATTTTGAATCAAAAAAATAAAATAAACAATAAAATAGTTAAAATTTACATATACTTTTATAATACGGTATCTCAAATTTACGCCATCTCAATTCCGTCACTTTGAGTCAGATTAATTAAATCTTATTTTGCTAGCTTTATTTACATATGAAAACACTTAGTATGGGGTGTGTTTACGCCATCTTGGCTTTACGTCATTTTGAATTACACCATCTATCTTAAACTAAAATAAGTTTATACCCAAACTAAAATAAAGCCTGTGGTATAGTGCCAGAAGATGTTCCTATAGTATTAATCTAAGACACTTATAAAAGGAACAACCTAAAAAGATGCCACTATGATAGTCCTTCTAGTGATTGTCATTGCTGGGTAAAAAAACCAGTTTTGTTATATGTAATTTATAACTTTATTATACATGGATACATTGATAAGGGTTTCATCAATAAAATATTTTAATGGTGATTTTAATATAGAAGAGGGTGATTACGCCATTTCAATTTACGTCACTTCAAATTCCACCAAGTTTCACATCACCCAATTGATTCAAGGCGCACAATGGACAGGGGAAAATAAGGGGAAATTATCTATGACGCCAGGCTACGCTATATCAATTCCCCCACCACAATTCTTGCTTTCCACTTTTCAGAAGTATAGTTTCATGTCAAAACCAACATTAATAAAAATGTAAGAAAACATATGAAAATTTGCAAATATATATTTTTTCATCTCCTCTAAACAACTGGGTACTTTTTAACCCCAGTTGTATAAGCTAGTTTTTGAGAAATTCAAGTTTTACTCTTTGGCCTGGTTGAGGTAGCTCCACCGTAAATTTGTTGATTTAATATAAAAATGGTCAAAAACACTATGTTTTTGAGCTACGGCACCTCAATTACGTCACTTCAAAAACACCATCTTGAGAGCAAGTTTTCAGTCAAAACTCAAATTTTTGCCTACTTGCGTTAGTAATAAAAAAATTATTTTTTAAAAAAACATTGAAATTTTGATAGTATATATTATTTGATCTCCTCTACAATTCTATGTAAAAAAATTGATACTTTTATATTAAAAACATTCTTGTTTTTCTCTTTAAAAACAACTACCAAATTATTCATATTTTGATACTAATTCACTTAAAGATGCCTCCCAAGTCCATCAACAAAGCTGTGTCCAAGGCCTCCAAGGCCTCAAAGTCCAAGACCACTCCTCCAAAGGCCAAAAAGGCCAAAACTACCCCTAAAAAGCAGCCTGCTAAGGGTAAAGCTCCCCCAAGACCCCTACACCCTCACCAGAGCCTGAGGAAATAAGCCCAACCCCTCCCCATTCTCCTTTTGTTTACTCCCTGTCAGACCCTCAAGAGAAGTTGTTCAACTTTAACCGCTACTCTGACCCCACTTCAGAGCCTGAGGATGAAGAAGAGCAGGAGCCTGAGCCTGGTGCTCCTGCAGATGAGCCAATTGAGCTCTGGGATCTTAGTACCATCCATAATGTATGCAACAGAAATGGCACATTTGCTGTGCCCGCCAAATACCCTGTCAGCCATCCAATTATGACAAAGAAAGGGGGTGCTGGCTTTGTTCACAAGGGCTACAGCTTCAGCTGCAACAAAAAGAAGAAGCCAATCTGTCAGCATTCCTTCAAATGTGATAACGTTGGCTGTCCAGCTAGACTTACCACCTATGGATTCACTTGTTTTAAAGCCCTGACTATTGGGCATGACTGTGCCAAGCCCTTTGATCCACTGTATTAACTGATCCGCTGGTTTCTTTGCCAGGTCATACCAATCACCAAAGACCAAACTGCAACTGAGGTCATAAATGATGCACTAATTAATCTAAATGATACCCAACTGGCAACTGTTGGTGGCGCCTCAAAACTTCAGAGATATCTCACTGACCAGAGATATGCTCTGAGCACTGAAGGCGTCAGTGCTACATTAATTGACCAGTTGATTTTAACTGAAGAGCAAAAGCTTTCACGGCATGAAGAGAGATTCCTCCTTCACAATGATGGGCAACATTCCCCAGAGCGGATCATCTGCTTTGCTACCTCCCAGGATTTTCACAACCTTTTAAAATGCAAGACCTGGCTTGCAGATGGAACATTCTCAACCTGCCCAAAGCTCTTTAGCCAGCTTTGGAATATCCATGGGCAGGTTGGTAATCTTGTTCTTCCCCTGGTCTTCTTTTTCCTCTCAAATAAGAAGCAGGAAACTTATGTCCGGGCTCTAACAATATTAAAGGCCAAGTTGGATGAGATCCTCCCAACTATTGAAGAGGAGCCAAAGGAGACTAGAGGGTGCAAGAAAAAGACCCAGTCAGAGGAAGCCACCCCAATCAAGAAAAAGCCCAAAAGCCTTCCATATCATGAATATCTGGTAGTAGATTTTGAGCAGGCTCAGGCCAATGCTTTTATTAAAGTCTTCAAGAGCTTGCCTCAGGGATGCTACTTTCACTTTTGGCAGGCACTCTGCCACCGCCTTCAAAAGTGCTCTGCACTTCATGAGCTGGTCTACACTGAAGGCACAAAGAAAGCAAAGGACGTGTTCAACTGCTTTGCTGCCCTTGCCCTTGTGCGGAAGGAGGAGACAAATGCCTTCTACGACGCCCTCCTCTGCCATCCCTACATTATTGCCAACCAGGCAGCCTTTGCTCCATTCATAGAGTATTTTGAAACTCAATGGGTTGGAGTGTTTCAAGGAGCACGCCACATCAGAAAGGGTGGTGACTCAATCCAGTGGAACTGCTTTAAGCAGGTAAATAATGGCCTAATCAAGACCACCTCTTCTCTTGAAGGGTGGCATAGTCAATTTGCCACAAGGGTCTGGGTTCAGAAGCCCAAGTTCAACAAAATCATGGTGCATCTCAAAACTCAGCAGGCCATCTCTGCCCGCCTCTTTAAAACAGGCATCAAGACCAAGGATGATCCCCCCAAGCAAACCAAAGCAGTGAAAAATATACAGAGATTAGCAAGGTGGTCCTTGCCTACTATCCCAAGGATAGCAAGCTTGAGCATCTCCAAGCTATCTCAGTTGCTCTTTCAACCAATGTATGATCCTTCCTCAATAAACACCACTCTATCTTCTCTATTATTTCCTTTACTTTTATCATTATTTTAATTTTATTTGGTATTTGGTACAAATATATGTTTATTTTAAAGCATAGTTTATAGTTGAAATATATGAAAATGGTTATTTTTGGGATTATTTTAACTTTTGGACTTTACACAACCTTGTTGCTACTAATTGAACCCATTTTTTATTGCAGATTTGGAATTCTGAGGCTTTTTTAAGCCTAGAAATGTTTTTGAATTTTTATTTCTGGGATTTTTTGGGTAGTTTTTGGAGTTCAAAAAATCTAAAATTTTAAAACTGTTTTTTCTTAGTCAAAATGCCGTAAATCAAAATGTTGTTTTTACTAGTAAATCAAGATAGCAGAAATTTGAGATGCCATATTTTGAGATGTTGTTTTTGAAATGGCGTGTCCTACCTAACCTGCGCCTGTGCTACATTTTGGAGACTGGACAACTGTAGCCCCCTCCAACCCAATCCACCAGTGCTTGAGAATTCAGGCCAATCAGAGCAAGCCCTACCTAATCTGGGTACCCTTATTCCTCAAGCCCACCAAAAATGTCAAATCATAACCAATGAGGTGATAGAGGAGATTATGAGCCTCAATCAGAATGGTGTTAATTTGCCAAAATTGCCAATAGGCTTCAATTTACCAAGGCAGTGATCAAGTGTGAGTTCCAGGCCCTTTTGAAGAGAGGTGGTACCAAGCTGGCCAATAAGCCAAAGAAGCAGGTCAACTCCCAGATCAAGGAGGTGTATCCCCTAAAGCTTGACTTCCTCCAGAAGGACCTGTACCTTTGATTAACTGAGGTCCACCGCATACTTGGAGTCCAGGGCATTTTCATTGCTAGCTGCACTGTGTAGCTCTGGATGCATGGGCTTGTAGTCAGTGTTCTGATTATGACCAATTAGTCAGCCAATGATTGGATGATGGCTCTAATTTGCCACACAACCCATTAATTGATACCTCCATTACCTGCTGCCTGTTCAGTATTTTGGATGATATCAAATTTATATCCTGCTATAAATTGTCATTACAAGTCCAAGACTATGGCATCTTTAGGAAAAAGAACACCCCTGAGGGTATAAATAAGGAAACATATGGGATTATCATTGGTGCTTTACTAGCAGCTTCCACAAAAGGGACTGTATTTTACCAAATCACAACCAGTTACACCAATGGGTACAGTAGTTTTCAAACCTGTCAAGATAAACAAAAAATCTCAGTCAAAAACAAATGTAACTCAGTCTAAAAGAAAAATCAAGTTGGATCCAAATCTATTGTACTTTAATATAAATTCTTTAATTCTTTAAATTTTTTTGACTGAGTTGTACTTGTTTTTGGACTGAGATTTTTTTATATCAACAGGTTTAAAAACTACTGTACTGGTACAGAAAATTCCTCTCCAACCTTCTCACCACCTGGAGCTTGGTCAATTCAAAATGCCAAATATTCCTGAGCCACTGAATGGAATTCACTGAAGAGACACTAGAGAAGATTTGAGCAGGCATCCAAAACATGTTAAAATTCCCTACTGGATATGCAGATATTCACCTGGGTGATACATTGTTCTTCAACATTGGGGATACCATCCAAGAGCGCAACCCCAAGACATTCAATCAGGTGCTTCTTGCAGCCCACAGCCACACTGGGCTTTTAATGCGTCAGAAGGTTGCTGACATGTTAACCAAGCTAGCCATGAACGCTCAAGGCAGTAGCCAATAATATAAGGATTCACAGCTGCCCCTTTTGAGTCCTTGGCATACCAGTCAATCACCTTGATCCCTGAGTGTGTGTATGATGCCATTTACCATTGATTTATCTAAGCCAGCCAAGACAAAAAACACCTCTGGTACCACCCACTACCCCAGTCCTCAGATAACCCTCTCAGCCCACTGAAGCCCAACCTCCTGTCAAGCCAGTACTGCCCCCACAACCCAGCCCACCAACTAGTTTCCCCCCTCCACTACTGTATTTTGCCAAATAAACCTTTTTCTTCCAAACATATTTATTTTTAATTATACAATATAGATTTATTTTATTTTAAAGATGTTTTAATTTGGTAATATATTTTACATTTATTGTCACAACAGCAGGCTCAACCCACCAGCAAGGTTTCAAACAAGCGGGTTTGTGACCTGCAACCCAATTACCCAGCCACTCAAAGACAGACTAGGAAGTCAAGCCAAATTTCCAAATCCAACAACATGAACAGATGATGATCCTTTATAGTGGATACCTTGTTTTAGCGCTTGACTCATTACCAGGATCAAGCCACCCCCTTCACCATCCAGCCGCATGATTAACACAATCATATTCCTGTTATCCTTGATTCACAATGACTATATAATCACTATCTCTCAATAAAGATTATTATCTAGCTTCTAAATATTTTTTCCTCATGTAACTCTGCTAAAACAGCACAGTTACAACATTGGTAGCACAGGTAGTTTCTCCATCCTACCTTATCTTGAAAATTCTGTCTGTTGCCTGCACACGCTGCGGCCAACAAATCCTTGACATAATTATGTCTGGCCTCCTGCTGGACTGGACCCTGTACACCCCTGGTACTGAGATACCTGCTGGCTTCATCCTGTACCAGAAAACGGTGATTCCACTACCTGTCTTCAACACCATGTCTGCACAAGGACTCTTTCAGGCTCCCTCTTCTATTCTGTAGCCAACCAACAAAAACACCATGTCTGCCTATATAGTCCAAAGACTGCAAAGCGCTGCCTTGGAACCTTTTGCCGGGGCCAATGACAACAACGCTGCTGCATGGATCCAGTCTTCCCAGAGCAAGCTGGCCCAGATGAAATGCCCACAGAAATTTTGGATTGCAGAAATCTCCATCCGCCTGACCCACAACACTGGCACCTGGTGTGACAAGTGGCACAAAGAACACGCTGACAAAAACTGGGATACCTTCAAGCAAGACTTCTTGGCAAGGTTTGTGCTTAAGGACACGGCGCTCATGATCATACGCCAAGTAAAGAACCTAACCCAGAAAGGCATCATGAAGGAACTCATCCGCGCCTACAAGGAACTCTGACTTTGTGCACCATCTGACATGGTCTTCAACACCCCAGCCACACACCTCATGTACTACAACATCCTCAAGTTGCATATAATGAGACATGTGAACCTGGATCAGGTGACCAACCTACAAAGTCTGTACTGGGAAGCAGAGAAAGCAGAACAAACCTCCAACGCCCTTCATAAGGCACAAACTGGAAAACAAGAGAGACCTAAAGATTCCCACACAGGCGGGCGCTCTACTCAACAACCCCCTGGAAATAACAGGAATAACACCAACCATAAACCCACAAGCTCAAACAGAAATGGGAATGGAAACAATGACCAGTTGAATTGTACCCATTTCCATATCACTGCCACGCAAGGCAATCAAGATGAGGGAAAAGCCCAGGGAGAGCATTAAGCAAGCCAAGCTCTCCCCACGCAACTCCTGACTTGCCCAATGATGAGTACTGACCCAAGGACATGGACTAATGTCCAATAATCCAATTATCCTTGGAGGACCTGGTACTGTACACCATTGCCAGACATCCCAATAAACTGATGTCCTATCCTTTCTGTTTTTGAAGTTACAAAGGCTCAGCACTCCTGGATTTGATGAAGATCAAACCCTAGTCAAAGCAGCTTTATAGATAATTTCAAGCTAGCCGCCAATCCTTTGAAGATTAAAAATGTGGTCCTAGCTGATGAACACCACATTGCTGTGACAAGGGAAACCGCTCCCTTCTCTGTCATGCCCGAGAACCTTCACTCCATCATCCAAGGTCCCGTCATCAACTTCCCAAAGTTTGACATTGTACTGGGATTAGACTGGTTACAAAAGAAAAATCCTCACATAGACTGGGCGACCTCAGTGTTGACCATCAAGCGTGAAGATGTCAACCACCAGAGCTACCCTGACTCAGTGGACCAACTCCTACGTAACCACGTCTTTGTGCGCATCACAGAGACCCAGGACGAGAAGGAAAACCTGAAGGCAATTGACTGGGACTCTTTCCAGTATGAGATCATATACTTCAAAGATCACCAGGATACCTCCACGCCTCAGGATTGCAAAATTGTGGCCCGCCATTCAGAAATCTTCAAAGAAGCGCTACCTGGGCTGCCCCCCTGAGAAGCACATTCAATACTCCATCCAGCTCAAAGAGTCTGTCCCCAAAGCACGCCCTATCTACAGGCTGACTCCAAACAAAGACAACACCCTACGCGCTTAACTCAAGGAGGCATTGGAGAAAGGACTTATCTGCCCCTCACAGTCTCCTTTTGGGGCTGCCGTATTCTTTGTGGCCAAGAAGGACAGTACCTTACGTCTGGTCACAGACTACCAAGCCCTAAACAAAGTCACCATCAAGAATTGTTATCCACTACCACTTATTGACAATCTTGTTGACGCCTTGGGAGGAGTCAAAGTCTTTTCCAAGATTGATCTGACTTCAGGCTATAACCAGATTTGTATTAAGGAGGAAGACATCTCCAAATCATCCTTACACACTAAATAAGGCTCATACAAATGTGTGGTGCTCAACTTTGGCATGAAAAACGCCCCTTCCACCTTTGTGACCTTCATGAACAAAGTGTTTGCGTCACACATAGGCAAGCATGCTCTAGTTTACCTAGACAACATCATTGTCTACAGCTTCTTGGTGGAACAGCATCACAAGGACCTAGAGGCAGTCTTTGCTACCCTTGCGCAACACAAGCTGCTGGCCAAGCCTTCCAAGTGGTAGTTTTCTGCAAACAACTACCATGTCTGGGACATACAGTCTCAAAGGACGGCATCAAACCCAATAGTCAAAAGATACAGGCCATATGCAAGATGCTGCCACCCAAGGATAAGTTGGAACTCCGCACCTTCTTGGGGATGGTAGCATATTGTTGTGAATTGGCCTGGTGGACGTCTTTTGTTGCTTGAAAGAGTATAGTAATAGGCCTAAACACAAATTAATACAGGTCCAATGACTCTGTAGTCTTTACCTTTAATTAATAGGTAACAGCTGAGTTGAGCAAAGGCAAGAATTAATATGTGAAAGTGTGTTTTTTATTTGGAAAGAAAGGAAGTTTATATGCCATTCTGGCTGCACAATGGATGCAGAAGTGTTATTAACACCTGCACCATTGTTAGGAACATTACATGATCTTCTGATATCTACCAGGCTCTTGCATCCGTACTCTTTCCATCTTAGGACAATCTGGACAATACGACAGAAAAGAGTGGGTGCACATTACCCTGGAGTGGCTGCAGCTTACAGCTGCCCATTACAGAAGCTGCTAGTAATTCCCGAACCCAATCCAACTTGGATGTAATAGTACAGCAAACCTATTGTAACGTCCAAGATACAATTAGAATTACAAATATGTTAGATCTGACAGATTTGGGTGCAAACCAGTTTAGTCTTGACTATCAGGATTAATTCCACTGATAGCCTTGACCATTATACACATGCTGTCTAACTTACAACATTTCCCACCACTAGAATGGGCAAGGGTATAGATAGAGGGCATAGTACTCAAGGGTTGCATATGTCAGATAACCAAACTAAATCACCAAGGGCTTCCAGAGCTACTACCATTAGGGCCATAGTGGCAGCCATTAAAGCAGCCAGATTGACTAAAGAAAGGAGCGCCCAGAATAAGAGCCAGAAGAGGGCGGAACGGTTGGTTAAGCGCGTATAGGCTTCTCAGGCACAGGAGCCAGTGGTTCAACTAGAGGATCAACAGGAGGAAGGGATCACCTGGTTTGATATTTCCAGTGTTCTGGACTGGAAGCAAGCCAAGGAGGTCAAACTTGGGGAAGGGCCTCACCTTCATGCCTTATTTCAAGAAGTACTGAAGGATCTCTCTGTATTAACTCAAGCTAAAGTCAAGGAGGGGAATTTTTATCATTTCTGTTTTGACCAAGAAGCAGCACTGAAGTTTGCTGAGAGTCAACTTCAAGAATTTGAATGGTAAGGGAAGAAGTTTGACCAGGAACAGATAGACCTTGTTTTGGCGGTACTCTGGGGGATGATCAGGGCCTGGTGCCATGAAGGAAGAGTGGACATGGAAGTAGCCAGCTGGGTTGATAAGGATTGTAAGAACTTCTGTATCCAACAAGTGACAGCTGGTCTGCTTACAGCCTTGAATCTTAAGAGCAAGGATATGTATACTTGATTGGCCTTGCTTGGGCACCTTCTCACAGCTCCTTTGGATAAGCTAGCGGTGGCTGAGGTGGAGGACATTCCCATGTTAATAGAGGGACTCATGCGGGAAATCTACAAGCCAGATATTGCCTTGAACCAAAAGTACTGGAGCAGAGAGCATCTGTTATGGGATGCCTTGGTAGTGGGAATTGGATTTCCCTTCTGGATGGGCCTCAACCAAGCACAGGCTTGGGATAAATACCCCAATTACCCTATCTTCCATCTGTGGCACTTTAAGGAGGACTATGCAGAGGAGTATATGGCAGCCCGTGTGGTCCTTCTTACAATGACTTGTCATTTAAAGGCAGTGGTATCCAAACACTGCAAGCTCCAATAAAGCCTTTTTTTAGTATATATGCCTTATTCCTTTCTTTCTGCAATGTGTACAACAACTCATGGCATTTTTTATTAGGCTTTTCTTTTTACGGATTGTTGTCCTAAAGGGGGATTACTCCTGATCACTAGGAGCCATACACATGTATTGCACATGAACTCTGGTGACCAGTTGTCCAGTGGCAGGTTCCTTCAATGTATAACTATTAGGGCCTACTTTCTGGATGACCTTAACAGGTCCTTGCCATAGAGAGGCAAGTTTGCTTTCACGTCCATAGCCTCTGTTGCTATAGAAGTATACTAAATCTCCAATTTGATAACTGGGGAGGGCTGGACGTTTAGCTTGGGCAATCTCCACATCCTTTTACTTGGTGTTCAGGTTGATAGTATAGGCTTTGTCCTGTATTCTGATCAAAGTATGAGCCAGCTTATGAAGGTAGGCTTCTCAGGTGACAGCCAGATTAGGTTTCATCAAGGAGTACAGATGAGGAGGTAAACCAGGCTGACGTCCATACAGGAGTTAGAAGGGAGTTTTGCCTGTTGCTCTATGATAGCCAATGTTGTAAGCAAAGTTGGCTGCAGGCAGGTAAGTGTCCCATTCTGACTCATGTTGGTGCGCTAATTTCCTGAGGATCTGTACCAAACTTCCATTAGTCCGTTCAACCATTCCATTAGTTTGGGGATGGTATGGGGTGGATAATTTGCCTCTGATACCCATCAGTTAATTTAGTCTAGGTATCATATAGCTAGTGAAGTTGGTTTCATTGTCAGTTAGCAGCATCTGAGGACATCTGTGGCAGTAGATGTGTTCCAAGATAAACATGGCTGTTGTGAGTGCAGACTGATTTGGGATAGCCTTGGCCTCAACTCATTTGGTCAAATGGTCCACAGCCACTATGATGTACTTGTTTTTCCCTTTTGAGACTAGCAAGGGTCCCATCACATAAATGTTCACAGTATGAAAGGCAAATCCTTGGAAGATCAGCTTGTGCTGGAATCTTGCAACCTTTGGCTGTTCAACATTGCAGTCATGACAAGCAGCCAAAATCTCAGCAACATCAGAGGGAATTCCTTCTCAGTAGCAATGCTGCTGTAACTGAGCAAGGGTTTTTTGTATTCCTCCATGTCCTGTAGCTTTGTGTGAGGCAACTACAGAGTCTGTTCTGAGTGAGGGGCGTACATATGGCAACCAGTTGTCCTTGTAAAGCTTAAAGAGTTGATCAACTTTAAATTTGGTGTCCACTGAAAGCCTTTTAAGAACATTTTGGATTTCAGTGGGCTCTTTCCCCCACAAAAATTGGTCAATCAGTAGTTTTTCATAAAGCTCATTGGCAATAGAGGACACAAGGGCAATGGTAGGCAATCTTGAGAGGCAATCTGCATTCTGATGGATTTTCCCAGCACGGTGCACTATGTCATAATTAAAGGCTTGAAGTTTGATGGCCCAGCAAGCAAGTCTTCCTTCAGGGACCTTCAATGTTTTCAGCCATTGGAGGGAAGCATGGTCAGTAACCACAGTAAAGTGTACGCCATGTAAGTATACTCTAAACTGCTGATAAGAGTAAATTACTGCCAGGCATTCCCTTTCAGTCACTGTGTAGTTGTGTTCATGACAGTTCAAGGTGCAAGAACAGTAGCCAACAGGGTGTTCTAGTCCATGGTTGTCTAGTTGTGAAAGGACACCACCAATGGCAGTAATACTAGCATCTGTGTGCACCACAAAAGTTTTCTCAAAGTTAGGATAGGCCAGTACAGGGGCACACATCAGAGTCTGTTTCAGAGCATCAAAGGCCTTTTGACAGGCAGAGCTCTAAAAAAAGTCTACATCAGCACGTAGAAGGTTGAACAGGGAGTCCCCAATTGTAGCAAAGTTTGGGATGAACCTGTGGTAGTAACCAATCATTCCCAGAAATACTTGGATATCACGCTTGTTGGCTGGTACCTGCATCTTGGCAATTGCTTCCACTTTAGCAGGTACAGGGCGTAGGTCATCCTTGCTTATCACAAACCCTAGGAATTCTAAGTGTTCCTTGAAAAAACTATATTTCCTTGGCTTCAGCTTCAAGTCGGCTTTGAGTAACCTTTTGAAAACCTCTTCCAAGTGTTGTAAATGCTCAGTGAAGGTTTTGGAGAAGACATTAATGTCATCCAAGTATACAAGCACCAATGTGAGCTTTAAGTCACCCATAACTGCATCCATAGCTCTCTGGAAAGTAGCAGGGGCGTTTGTTAGTCCCTGGGGCATCCAAGTGGGCTGGAAAAAGTCCTTTCTAGTAATGATAGCACGCTTTTCCTGATCCTCAGGTGGAAGATCAATCTGCCAGTAGCTGCTAATTAGATCCATGGTACTAAAGAACTTAGCTCCTCCCAAACAATCCAAAGTATCATCAATACGTGGAAAGGGATAGGAGTCCTTCTTAGTGATGGAGTTCAGTCTTCTATAGTCAATGACCACTCTATTAGAACCATACTTATTTTTGACAATAAGAAGGGGAGAGAACCAGGGGCTATTACTGGGTACCAACAGCCCAGAGCTTAGTAACTTCTAAAGCTCTTTGTTAGCTATAGCTTGGTTTTCTTGGCTACGGCAAATAGGGCAAGACCGGATTGGGGGTTGTCCTTGGGTGTCAATGGTGTGCTCTACTCCAATGGCTTTCCCAAGGTCCAAGTCATCCTTGGCAAAGACTCCCTTCTATTTTTCAAAGAGAGCCAGTGCCTGGTCCTTTTCTGGTTCAGTGAGGCCAAGTTGAGAGTCACAAGGAATTACAGGCAAGACCAAGGGCTGGTTCACAGGAAGCCCTAGCTCATCAAGTCCAGCAAAAGGTGATGCTTGGAGCAAGTTGGCATGTTCTTCTAGTCTGATATATCCCAATAACTGATTTTCTGCACAGTCAAGGGGACAGGACCAAGGTTGGCTAGCAGGGCCTGGAGCTCTTCTGGTCCAGGCATGACTAGTCCAGGACAGATCCATGGTTCCAGGCGGGAGGCACCATGATGGCCAAAGACTTCACCATGTAAAACAGAAGGAATCTCTAAGGACAGACCAGTATGGTGATTCACTTGAGACCCAGAAGGAATGGTAAACAAGGAGGAAGCGTACAAGGGGATCCCTTTATACTCCTTGGTTGACAGGGGAAGCATACTAAGCTTTCTGTGCCATAAGGTATAGGCCACAGGAATATCACCGTCAGCATACTCCATGTTGATGAAGTGAAGCTTCTTCTTGGGAAGGTTGATCACCTTAGCACCATTGTAGTACATGGGGATAGTCTGACCTAGGATTTTGAAGGTATTATCACCATGGTTGATAATAGTCCCATACTTTTTTATGAACCCTGTGCCAATAAGGATATCATAACTGTGATTGTCCAGAACTATAGCAGGGGCAGTTACAATCAACTTCCCAAACCGCAGGGACAATGACAAGTAAGCGCCCATGGATTTAGTGGTAAGTGGACCTGCTGTCACAAATACCTCTTGGTAATCCAAGTCTGGGGCCAACTTCAGTTTTTTGACTAGTTTTGAGGAGATGATATTTCCTGGTGCACCAGAGTCAATGATGGCTTGGACCTTAACCTTGTGGACCATCATATTAATGTAGATGTAGTCTGTTCTATCAGTTCCATTGCTTAGAGATGTTACTCAATAGACATTCATATCCTTGTATTTACTAAGAAATTCCTACAAAGCTGTACACAAGGTAGGACTGAATCCTTTCAAAGCATCCAGAGAAGCAGAGACATTAACAGACTTGAGGATTTGTGCCATTTTCTTGGCGCTATCACTCTCATGTGTGACTTCAGTAGTAGGGAGGGTCAACTGCTCAGCTTAAGGAAGTGCAATCATTTCTTGGACTTCAGGGGTGATCAAGGGTTCCTTCCTTATTCTCCTGACTCTGGTGAGAGCATTGATAGCAAGAATTCTATGAAGCTGGTCTTCTTCTATCTCCTGGGAGTCAGGGTAGCAGAGCAAGGGGCTAGCGTCAGGATCAGTGAAGCCTAGGCTAGGGCTTGCTGGTGTGAGGACTTTGGAGTCTATGGGTTCCAAAGCCAGAGCTGTGTCAGATTGAGGGACACAGTCAGGAGCACCTGGGCCTTCAGGTGGGAGGGGAGAGGGTGGAGAGAGGGGAGGTATATGTACATGAGCAACCAGGGATTTCTCCTCATCCTGGTTGCTTAGCAGTTTTTTGGTTCCTTGTCTTGAGAAGCCTCCTCATCCTCTTGATCTCCTTCTGAGTCATACTCCTCTGCTCCTACGTGACGTACCTTAGGTGCTGGTTGCTTGCATTCTCTAGACATGTGTCCTAGCTTTCCACACTTATAGCAAGTGCAGTTGCTATTGGTACCAGCTGTTCCTGGAGTGGTAGAGCTTTCACCAGTTTTAGGCTTGTCAGAGAAAAATGGTTTGTTTCTATTCTCTTGGAATGCTCTTGGTCCAGAGGGCATGGGCACTTCAAAGTCATTCTTGAATGTGAGCAGGTGGAAAATCAGGTTGGAGACATTGTGGGCTCCATAGATTCCAGACTTCAGAGCAAGAGAGAGGTTCTTGTTAGGTTGTACTGCATTGAGCAGAGCAGACTTAACATCAATGAAGGAAGCAGCCTTCAGGGAGATCAAAGTCTGGGCCTCTAGATAGAACCTATCAGCAAACTCCTGCATGGTTTCTCCCTTTTTGATGCCTCCCTTCACAAAGTCCATTTTCCAGTTGTTGAGGGCCTCTTCACTGCCAAACTCATCCATTAATGCCTTTGAGACGTTGGCAAAGGTCCATCCACGTTCTGGGAGTCTAGGCATGATGATGGTTTGGGTCTCAGAATCTATGCAGTTGAAGATGGCAGAGTTCTTAATTGCCTCATCAGCCCCATACATTGTGTTTTTGTACAATCTCAAAAACATGGTGACATTACTTTTCCTATCAAATTTTGGTAAATTGACAGGTTTGAAGTTAGGGATCACGTTGTTTGTGTTGAACAATTGTCTGATGAGAGAGCAGTTGCTTCTGAAAGCTTGATACCTAGCTTCTGAAGCAGCCTGGCGTTCCTGCAATCTGGTTTGCTCAGGGATAGCCAAGGGGTTCTTACTACTCTCTAGTACTGCTTCAGTCATGATGTTTCTAGGGACGTTTCTCTGGGCGGCATCATCTTCATCATAGCAATGGTAGGATTCATTGCCAGAGGAGTGTGCCTAGCTACCCAAGGAAAGCCTACTAATTGACCTAGGTTCCTCAAATGTACAGTCCTTCCTCTAGGCAGGGAGGCTGATAGACAAGCAGTAAGGTGGTCAATCTGATCTTGGTGAGTAAGAGAGTGGCTCTAGTGTCCTTGAGCTCTTCTCTGATGACTTGGTTCTCTTTTATCAGTCCATCCACTTCATCTTCTAAGCCTTGGATCTGTTGACAGGTGGTCTCAGCAAAGGTCCGGTTGTCCTTCTCTAAGGCGGCCTGTCTCTGTTGGTCATGCTTGGGACCAGCATAAATGGCCTTAAGATCCTTGAGCCCTTCAGCTAGTTGATCTTGGAAAGTGCGTAGGTCCTCATACAAGAAAGTATTATCCTGTTGGAGTTCCTGCACGTCCTTCTCCAAGGAGTGAAAGTGACCAAAGAGTTCCATCACCTCTTTATGGAGCATGCTGTGGTCATTCCCGGCGGTCTTGTCTGCTGTAGGTCCAGTAGTTATCTTTTCCAGTTCCTGTATAATGGCCTGGAAGAGGTCTCTGAAGCTTTTGACGTGTCCAGTTACTACAGAGATCCAATGTGAATCCAACCCATAATTGCTAAGGATTTGTTGAACCACCTGGGGAATGTAGTTGTGGAAGGATTGTTCCATGGTCTCCATGAACTGGATGGAAGAAATCTGGTTTCTGACTAGCTCAGCAATCTGTTGGTTAACCAGACCAAAGTTTGAACTGAGCTCAGAGTACAAGGTCTGTAAGAAGTTCTGTTGGGCCGCAATCAATTGCCCTTGATGCAGAAGAACATTCTCTTGATGTGCAAGGTGGACAAAATTATGACAGATAGCAGGGTGTACAAAGTAGTATAGGTAATTGTTCATCTGGTCAATAGTCTTCATGTCCTTCTTGATCTGGTTTGGAGTGATGTGGCTCAAGGTTTGGAATCTCTCCCTGATGGAGGGTCTATATGCTGGCAGGATTTCCAGGTGGGCCAAGTTTTCTCCATCTTGTACTGCTCCTTCATCCATTCCTTGGATGGTAGAGTCCAAAATTTGGGAGGAGGGTACAATATTGACATTAACAGGGTTGGGGATTGCCACAACCAAATTTAAGGTTTGATAGCATTGAATGGAGGGAGGTCTTTGCACATCTCCCATGAACTGGCTCAGTACAGGCAGCTCCTGGGGATTTTGGGGAGAACCATCCTGGTTGGTGATCTCCAGGAAGGATAGTTCTGGCATCTGCTGGAGTATGCTTTGCAAGTAGGCTAAAGCAGAAGCAGAGAGTGGATCATTCCCTCCCTGGGCTGAACAGGACCACAGCAGGGGTGTCCTGCAGGTTTGGTGTGTTCAGAAGAATAAATTCTAGGAGTGAGCACCAATGTTGTGAATTGGCCTGGTGGACGTCTTTTGTTGCTTGGTAGAGTATACTAATAAGGCTAAACACAAATTAATACAGGTTCAATGACTCTGTAGTCTTTACCTTTAATTAATAGATAACAACTGAGTTGAGAAAAGGCAAGGATTAATATGTGAAAGTGTGTTTTTATTTGGAAAGAAAGGAAGTTTATATACCATTCTGGCTGCACAATGGATGCAGAAGTGTTATTAACACCTGCACCATTGTTAGGAACATTACATGATCTTCTGATATCCACCAGGCTCTTGCATCTGTACTCTTTCCATCTTAGGACAATCCAGACAATCCGACAGAAAAGAGTGGGTGCACATTACCCCGGAGTGGCTGCAGCTTGCAGCTGCTCATTACAGAAGCTGCTAGTAATTCCTGAACCCAATCCAACTTGGATGTAATAGTATGGCCAACCTATTGTTACATCCAAGATACAATTAGAATTACAAATCTGTTGGATCTGACGGATTTGGGTGCAAACCAGTTTAGTCTTGACTATCAGGATTAATTCCACTGATAGCCTTGACCATTATACATATGCCGTCTAATTTACAACACCTATGTACGCCCCTTCATACCTGACTGTGGCATTTTGACTGCCCCCTTATCTGCCATAACAGGCGCCAAATCCAAGTTTGTGTGGACCCCCCCAATGTGGCCTCTGTTATAGACGCCTTAAGGAAAAACTCACAACAGCTCCTATCCTGCAATACCCCAAACGTGATGGGGAATACCAAATGGAAACTGACGCCTCAGATGCATCCATTGGGGGAGTACTACAAATCAAAAATAATGATGGTGACTTCCTGCCCATAGCTTATGAATCAAAAAAGTTGACAGATGGTGAGCGCCAATACCCTATATACAACAAGGAACTTCTGGCCATTGTGCACTGTCTAGTCAAATGACGTTGTTATCTGGAACGGCAGGAAGAGTTCACAGCATTAACCAACCACAAGTTGCTTATATAATTCAAAACCCAAGCAAATCTATCTTGCTGCCAAGCCCGCTGGATGGAGCTCATGGAGAGATTCAATATGCTCATACAGTACAAACCTGGTCCTGAGCTTGCCATGGAAGACGCCCTCTCATGCCTATTTGTCCGTGCCACAAGAGAGGAAAATGGGCTTGACCCAGACTGGCCTCTCTTGGTACTACAAACAAAGGACAAGGGTTTCCCCCTGGTACAACTGACATAACAAAAAAAACAATTATCAAAAACAAACACCTATTTGCTGACTTGTACGGGACCCTGCACAGAAAAATGTCTGACAGTACTACCATTACTTATATCCCCACGCACCAGCAAGTAGACACCATCCTACAATATCACAGAGACCTTGGACACACCAATAGTCAAAACCTATATGAGCTCCTTAAGCACAAGGCCTGGTGGCCAACCTTATATTGTGATGTTCAGGAAGTCCTAGACCAATGTGAGGTATGAAAAAAGTTTTCCCAAAGCAAAACCCCTCCAAAGTTGGTACTACCCATCCACACACAACTACCCTTCAAGGTATGGGCCCTTGACGTTGTTGGCCCCATGCCAGGGAAACATAATGATAAGAAATACATCATCACCGCCATAGACTTTGCTACAAGATGGCCAGTAGCCCAAGCAGTAAAGGCACACACTGGCAATGGCGTACAACAATTTATTGGAAAGGAGATAATCAGCAAGTTTGGAAAGCCAGAACTCCTGATAACCAATGGAGGGAAAGAATTGACCTCCAAAAACACCAATGTATACCTCACTAAAAATGGGGTCAAACATACTGTAACAACACCATACCACCCACAGGCCAATGGACGTGTAGAGCGGCTAAATGACAGCCTTGTGCAAGCCTTAGCCAAGATCACCGCCAGGAGACCTGAAGTCTGGCATAAACAGCTATTAACTGCACTACTTGTGTGCCAAACCCAAGTGAACAGATCCACCGGAAAAGCCCTTTTGAGTTGGTATACAGCACACAGCCAAATATCATCCAAGCATTAACAGGACCCAAACTGGAAATCCCAAGTAAAGCCCCCCCCACGCTCAGACCCTCAAGTTATAGAGGCCAACAGCAAGCAAACAGAAAAAGAAAATAAACGTCTGCAAAAAACCTTTGTCCCTATCCAAGATAGAAATGAAGTTGGGGACAAAGTTTAGGTCATGAACGTTGATAAAAGCAAACTACAACCCAAGAAAGTAGGACCAGCAATAATTCTAAAGGTAAACAACTATAACACTTACCTTGTGTAAGAGCTTGGGAAGCACAAACAAGACAAGACCCTACACCATGATTGCCTGAGACCCTGCAAAGCAAGACAAAAGTAACACAAAACTGCCCTGCCTGCCACAGAACAACAATTAGTCCAGTACAGCACCTGGGCTCCTGACAACCTCCCTGACAACCTACCCCCAGAGGAGGCCAACCTTCAGTCAGGGGGGTGTTGAAACAGCAGGCTTGACCCTCCAGCAAGGTTCCAAACAAGTGGGTTTGTGACCCGCAATCCAATTACCTGGCCACTCAAAGCCAGACTAGGAAGTCAACCCAAATTGCCAAATCCAACAACATGAACAGATGATGATCCTTTATGGTGGATACCTTGTTTTAGCGCTTGACTCATTACCAGGATCAAGCCACCCCCTTCACCATCCAGATGTGTGATCAACACAATCATGTTCCTGTTATCCTTGATTCTCAATGACTATATAATCACTATCTCTCAATAAAGATTATTATCTAGCTTCTAAATATTTTTCACCTTGTAACTCTGCTAAAACAGCACAGTTACAACATTATTTATAGTTATGATTGATTTTAATTAAGACTCAATTTTATTACAAATGATTTAATATTATTTAATCTATGTTATAAATTTAATTTTTAGCGCAGCGCTACTATCAAATGAATTCAAGAAACTACAAGTAAAAAGGATCAGCCAATCATAATTTGCATTAATTTCCCCTTATATTTGCCAATTGACTCAGACAAGATACAGCCCCTGCTATTATTTCCAGTTTAACTTAGTAAATAAAGCCTGTTGAAAAAAATTGTCTGTATTTACTAATTGGCATGCTAAATTGTAGTCAACCTAGCACCAGAGAATCCAGTGATTGGGTGCTAGATTAATCACAAGTCAGTGTTTCAACAAGCAAATACAGATAGTTTTTTCAACAGGCTTAATTTACTAAGTTAAACCAGGTGCAATAACAGGGGTGTGTCTTTTCTGAGCCCATCATCAAGGACAACAGAAAATTAATGTCAATTATGATTGACTGGTATTTTGTACATGTAGTTTCTTAAATTCACTTTATAGTAAAGTAGTTTCCAGAGCTGTGAAGCAAAAAAGATTAAATCAGATTTTAAAAAAATAAAAAAGCCAATGAATTCATATTGATTAACAATATATTTGGATACACTTTTTTTTTAAAAAATCTGAGTTAATTTTGCTTAGAGCCACAGCTTTGAAAACTAATATAACACTATGTAAAGATAAACTTATAATATATAAATGTAGAATAAATAGTATAATTAAAATTATTCACTTCACCACATATAACTGCTCTTAAATAAACGTTTTATATAAACCCTGTAGATATATTGATAGTAAAATCAGAGACAACAAGTAAGATCATAAAAAGACAAATCAAATATATTTGTATTGTATAAAGAAGCAAACAGACAATTTAACAACTCACTATATAAAAAAGACATTAAAACATATTAAGATAAAAAATGTACAAGAAGTATAAAAGTGATGTTAAGTTATGAAATATTATCTTGCTCCATGTCAGGAATGCCATTTTACCCCTCTCAAAACCCAAGGTTTGGAACATGACTCAAACCCTGATCAAGCCTGCTTGCAGGCTGCCAGCCCTGAGGACCAGAGTGATGCCTGCTCATGTTTTTTGGGTTTGAATCACCTCTGATTCAAACAACAGATGCTAATAAAATTAAAGAATTCAGTGATGACCTGCCAATGGTGGCGCTCACCAAAAGACACAACCAATTGCCCAATGGAGGCAAAGAAGTCCCTATCATTGGTCTGATGAGCCTGATGCCCTCTATAGTACCCAATCATAACTCCATTTCCTAAAAGGAGCACAGACCAGCAGGCTGCCCCAAAAATATTTCCCCAGAACAAAAGGGTTGTATTACCCTTCTGGAAAAACTAGCTAATCAAAGTCTGTCATGCACTGGCACCATTTTGCTGCCCTCAAACCCAGGCGCCCTGCCTGTCCAAATTCCCATTTTCCAACTATCTGAATCCCTTCTCATTAGAATTAAAATCTGGCAGTGGGGTACTATATGGACCCTTAGACCCTGCACCATACTTTATAACCTTTTTTAATAAAGTCTATGAGATATTAGCTTACCAATTATTGATGTATTTTATCTTTGTAATTTGCCAGTTCAACTCTAATCCTCCGGCCCACCTGCCCCTCTGCCCATAAGTCTATGTCCTCCAGGTGCTCACTTTGGCCCTGTCTACTTCACAGATCATCCATTGAAACTCAAATGCCAGGGATATACCTCCCAGAACATACTAGTAAACAATTCCTTGGCCTAAACTAAAGAGTTGAACAGATATAATAGAAGGGGTCCTTGGTTTACCACTGAGCCCCAACTGTTTAAAGATAAATACAACTTTCTCCCTGCCTATCAACTAGACATGGAGCTGCCTCTCACCCCCAAACTAATGTCTGTGTCTGCCTGTGAACTCTCTCTAGACAACTCTAATAAGCTATTTGAAATAGTTTACATCACCCTTTCTGGGGTTATTGATACTATAATCCCAGCTTCTGGCCCATAGTCTTGGGTAGGAAAATCTGTTGTACCTCTTTAAGCTAGCAACAATCCTATGATAGGCTCTGCCTGCCTGGCTTGAGGCTCCTCTAATCCCAGAAAATGATGAGCCATCTGCCCAAGGTTAGTTCCCTGAAACTTCAATTTAGATCTACACCCCCTGATAAATGACTCACAAACCAAGTAAAGATGGCAATATAAAAAATCCATGCAATACTAGAACACAACAAATTAGGACAAAACATAAAATCTTCAGAGAGCCCAGGTTGACACTTCCAAAAATGATTATGGGTTACATATAACCCCTGAAAGTGATTAACTTTTGTAATAAATTAGTGTTTCATAATATAATTAGTATACTAAAAGAAGAATAAATTATGCTGTACTGGGACAAAGTGTTGCAACTGAACCAATTATAGTTCAGTATTTAGATTAGGGAAAAAACAGTCCAATATAAAGGACAAGAATAGGAATAAGATATTGTTTATTGGAGAATAAAGTAATAAATATACCATAGTGGGAAGTCACAAGTCCACCAGGGGGTGGCACAGTGGCAGGTTCAACATAAAGTTTGAGATGATAATAAATTAAACAAGGGATCAGTGTGTCAAATTGGCAACACTTCTAATTAGAAGACAGTGTCCACAATTTGACTCTGACAGTAGGATACCCAATATCTTCAAATATGTCATGGGGCAACTCATTGAGCGCCTCCTGTGTATTGTAAGATAAATTGGCAGGCAAGAGGTGAATCTTGGTTGAAAAAACCCCATTGCCCCCTGTTTGTTGTCAGGTACCAGGATTTGAGCTTGTGGGAGATCTGGGAAGGTCTTCACCAAGAGTCTTTGTGTAGGGATGGCGCCGCAGGGGCGCAAGCAGTTATGGTGAAGTGTCTTGGTGTTTCCATGGGCGTCTTCAAAACAATATATATGATTGTTGTAGATGGCAGCTACCTTGAAGGGCTCAAAGTGGTTGGGTTCCAATTTGGTGGAGTTAGGATTGAGGGATAGACAGGGTCACCTACAGCATACCTTGCTTTCAGGTGCTTCATCTTCTCCTTAATCTGTTCTTGTTTGTTGTTGCGGGCCTTGGCTAGCCATTGACTCAGGAGGGGATAGTTAAAAGGGGAGGTTTTGCAGGAACTGTGGACCATAGCTTCCCTTGGTCCACCCCCGTCAGACCATCAGGGGTCCTAAAGGCCAAGGCGCTGGGCTGAAGCCTGTACCCTGATTGATCCTTGCACGTAATATGAGTAGGGAAATGGGTAGGTATTCAGTCCAGGCGGTGTTTGGGTGCTCCTGGGAGAGCTTGGCAATTAATTGTACCAGGGAACCATTCAGGCGTTCTACACGTCTATTGGATTGAGGGTGGTATGGGTGGTGACTACTTGTTGGAGAGTATTCTTGGCACAGTATGCCTTCAGAACATTCCTTTCAGGATTGACAATTCTCTTACCCTTGAAACCTGGGCCAAAGGATGAGATTTGAACCCTGAACCTAAATCCCTGCAGGCCACCAGGCCTGGGGACCAAGGGGCTGCCTGCCTGCGCTTCTCTAGGGTCAAACCCCCGCAAGCTGAGGCCAAGAATGATGGCCCAAATGATGAAGCAAGCCAAACCAAAGGAATCATTGCTCCAAATGAAGGAGTAATCAAGGCGCCAAATGGAGGCAACAAAATTCCTACCATTAGCTCCATGAGCTTAAAGTCTACACTAGTAGCCAATCAAGAGACATCCCCAGAAGAAGACATGGGCCTGTGGCCCAACCCCATGACTACAACTCTAGAGCAAGATGATCAGGTAGCCAATTTGAGATTTTTGACCAATGAAAGAAACCCTGTCCTGGGTGCCGTTTTGTTGTCTTTAAACCCAAGCACCCAGATTCCCCAGGCCCACCTTTTCCAACGCCCTGATGAACCACACCATGGAAAATATTAAGTTTGGAAGTGGGGTGCTATATAGACCAAAGGACCCTGCACTCCAAACTTCTTGTCATTCTTGAATAAAGGTTATGTTATTTTGGCTTACACAGCTACTGCCTTATTTTGTCTTTGCCATATATTAAATCAGTACAATATCATCCAGTCCTCCTTCCCCTCCGCCCACAGATTCCTGTCCTCCAGGTGTTCCCTTTGGTCCTGTCTACTTCACAGAGTACCCTTTGAAACCTGAATATAAGGATTATACCCCAGGAAAAATCCTTGAACTAGATCTCTTGTCCTGCATACAATCTGCAATTAGATACAACTGTCAAGGCCCCTGGATATTACCAACACCCAAGTTGTTTAGAGGCAAATTCAACTACCTGCTTGCCTACGACACCCCATAAAACCACCTGTGACCCCCAAGCCTATGCCTGCCTCCTCACCTGATCTCCCAACTGACCACACTGGCAAGCTTTTTGGTATTGTGTAATCACCCTCACAGGAGTGATTGACACTATAATCCCGGCTGCCAGCCCATGGTCATGGGTGGGGAAGTCCCTCTCTTATATCTTTAAGTAAGCTTTTCTCTTGTAGTGGGCTTTACCCGCAAAAAACCCGGCCTGAGTAATCCCCACAACCAACAGGTCAGCTGCACAAGACTGGATCCATGACTCTATGGTAATTTACTTTAAATCTGGTACCCTGAGCCCCAAGATGTTGTTATTTCTTTGGGCATCTTGTATGCTCTTTATGATAATCACTTATTACACCTATAAGATGACCTCAAATCTGACCTCTTTCATGTGGAAGAATGCAAACCCAAACAACCCCAAGAAATCCAACAATGCCACCACTGACACAGTCAAGACTCCCTCTTTTCAAGCGCAGAATGTGATTGTCAACCAATCCCTCACAAAGGTGGAAATGCCCCAGATGGGGAAGCTTACACTCAAAGAAGCCCAACACGCTATGCCAGTCCTCCACCTGCATTTCCAAGCCAACACCCCATCCTACTCCAGTGACAACAAGAAGGTACTTGGGGTGGCCTCCATGCTCTCAGGGGATGCCCTAGACTGGTTTGGCAAGGCCACAGAAGAAGACATGGAATTAGATCCTGGACTATGCCAAGTTTGAAGCAGAATTAATGGCCACTGGGGAAGATTGCAACACCAGATATTACGCCCTGAACTATATGCTAGAAATCCAACAAGGTTCTCAAACCATCCAAGCGTACATCAACAAATTCCTCAAGTTGAAAACACACACCCAACTCGAGGACAAACTAGCAGCTATCATATTCTGAAAGGGAGTGAACCCCGCCATGAGAGACCTGCTAAAACACCCCCACTCTTGGCTTAGAAGAACTGATCCCCCTGTGCAAGGGTCTCAGCATGATCCAGGAAATCAACAGTATCACCCAGCACCACCAGACCTAAACCCCCACGCCCCACAGAGCAGGGATGTCCCTGGAGGAGCTCCAGAGACACTATAGAGAAGTACTCTGCTTCCCCTGCCACGCAGCAGGGCACTTGACCAGAGCCTGCCCTAAGAAAAACGCCGCCCCTGTTTCCTTAGCCCAAATAAACACTTCCTCCCAGTCTTACAAGTTTATTCTCATATCAGTCAATGTCAATGGAACACTCTAAAGACTGAAGGCTTTCATAGACACTAGAGCAGACAAGAGCTTCATTGATGCTGACCTAGCTCAAGAATTAGGCCTTTCTGCATCAGAAAACTGCCTACAGATCATCATGGGGAACAGTACCAAGGACAAGGGTTATAAATGTGAACAAGAACTGCCCCTAATTATAGGGAATAATACATACCCCTTGTCCCTTATCCTTCTAAAGGGCTTGCTGCACCCACTCATCCTTAGAGATTCCTGGTTGGACAGGCATGGCCTCATCCTGAACTACCAGAAGCAGACCATCACCCTGGGGGACAAAGGAAACCTTGAAACCGTACTATTCTGTACCAATCTGGAAGAATTCACCCAAGGACTCATAAACATCCAGATAGAACCCAGAATGGGCACTCTTATCTCTCTTCTGGCCAAGTGGAATCATGTTTTTGATGAGAGCGCAGCTAGCCAGCTCCCTGAACACTCTGTCTATGATCATGCAATTGACCTGCTGCCCAACACTCAACCTAGCCATGACCCCATCTACAGCTGCAATCACAAGATACAGGTTGCCCTCAAGACGTACCTTGAGAAAATGACTACCAAAGGATTCATCAGGGTATCTAAAGCACCCTGCTCATCTCCAATGCTATTTGTTGGAAAAAAGATGGAGACATGCAGCCATGCGTGAATTACCAGAAATTGAACAACATCACTGTAAAAAACCAATATCCCATCACAAACGCTGATGACCTATGTGAAGTACTTACTGGTGCCCAAGCCTACTCAAAGATTGACCTCCACAACACATTCAACCAAATACACATCAAGGAAGGGGATGATTATAAGACGGCTTCCAAAACAAGGTATGGCCTCTACAAATACTTGGTGATGCCGTTTGGATTATGCAACGCCCCAAGCACCTTCCAAAGGATGATTAGCACTGTCCTAAGCAAGTAACTTGACCAATTTTGTGTTGCTTATTTAGATGACATCATCATCTACAGCAAGTCACACAAAGAGCACCTCCAATACCTGGACCTTATACTGAAAAAACTCTCCCAGGCCAACTTACTTGCCAAGCTAAAGAAATGTGAATTCTTTCAGTCTGAGGTCAAATTCCTGGGATACATGGTGAAGAATGGCAATTTTGCCATGGTGTAGGACAAAGTAGAAGCAGTTACAGCTTGGTCGGTGCCCAAATTCAGAAAGGATGTGAGAAGATTTTTGGGCCTGGCAAATTATTGCAGGGATTTCATCCAAAACTTTTCTCTGATTACCCTGCCTCTGACCTGTCTTTTCTCTGACAAGGTTGCCTTTGTCTGGACCCTGGAATGCACCGCTGCCTTTGAAGCCTTGAATGTCAGGGACCCACTTGAAAGGAAAAAAAGTACCCAATATTATGAGCCAAGGCCCCTAAGTTAAGCCATGAAATAACCAAATCAATAGGAATTAAAACCATAGCAAGGTGACCAAAGTGCCCTAAGTATACCAACTGTCCTATCATAGAACTGAATCTTCCCAGTAGGTAACATACTACCAATTATGTCAACAGATAGAATGAGGCATTTGGTCTAAACAAGAAAAGTTTGGCAGGTGGAGATGGAGTTGTGGAGTGGTCATACTGGAACTTTCTTCCCCAGTGTCCTGAGGGATATTTGAACCATCCATTAGCCAGGGACTCCTTCTGGTGAGAGTCATCAGGAGATGAGTTATGCCAGTATGTAGTGGGAGTTGGGTTTTCAAGGGCCAATACCACAGAAAGTAAAAGTAACTAGAAACCAGAGCAGGAAATAACATCCTTTCATGGCTTCAAAAAAGAATTTCAAGAGATAAGTGTAGACAAACTTGGTGGGGAAAAATATCTTTATTGTTGGAACAAGTAGGAAATATAAAAACAGCTCATTTAAATACCCCAATAGAGGCTGGAACATTTAAGTGGTTATTAGGATAGGAGGGGATTTACAGAGGACTTTCATGAAACTTATGATTGAAACTAATACCTGAATAACCTGTGCCTCAACTTGGGGCTTAATGATCTGTTTAAGATTATTGTTGCAGACAAGGAAATAAGAACAAGCCACAATATTGGAGACAATCGAGCAGTTTACAAGCTTAATATTAGGGTAGATCAAGTACAGAGACAAGTAAAGATATAGAGCCAGTGAATTCAAGAGCGGAAAGGAAGAAGAAACCAGCCAATCAGCTTTTGAGCAGTAAGTGACATGTCTTAGTGAGATATTAACGTTTTTGGAAGCAGAACCAAAGTTGGAAGCAGAACTCAAAAGAAAGGAATCAATATAAAAGGGTAATATAAGTTAATCAGTTGACTGTAAGCTAACATTTGGCTTATTTTTAGGGTTCTGGGTTCAATCCCTGTCTAGCTTGAAAAACAAGTTGTCTGTAGTATCCAAAAATTTGTTGTTAAATGTTTGGTTTGGTGTGACACACTTTGAATAATCCATAAAATTAATGTAGTCAGAGGAGAAATCCCTGACATTGAAGCTTGTTTTCACCTCTGCCCCTGTTCTGGTCATGCCTGATCCATCCAAACCATTTGTACTAGAAACCAACAGTCTGACTTTGAAGTGAGTGGGGTCCTTTTTCAGGAAGAAGAGGATGGTATGCTACATCCTGTAGCATATTACTCCAAGAAGATGCTGCCAGCCAAAGGAAACTACCCAATATACAACAAGGAGATGCTTGCAATAACAAAGACCCTGAAACATTGGCGCCAGTACCTATGTGGTGCTGAATTCCTAGCAAAAGTCCTAAACAACCACAAGAACTTGGTTTACTTCTTTAAACCAGACAGTTGAACCAGAGGCAAGCCAGATGGGCCTTAGAATTGGCCAATTACACTTTGATCATAGACTACAAGCCAGGAAAAGTTAATGTGGTACCTAAAGCCCTGAGCAGAAGAGCAGACCTGATCCCCTCCACATCTGAGACCAAGGACCACAACACCCACAGACTGTTAGACCCTGTCAGCCTAGGCATCCACCTGGAATTAATGAAAATTAGAGACAGCAAACCATAAGTACTAAAGACCCAAACACTCAACAAACTCACCAAAATCATGATCTCTGATCTCTCTAAATCCCTGGATAGCACCCATTACCAAAAGGCTACTCATTGAAAGGAACAACACTAATGCTCCACAACAGGATCTTTGTACTGGAAGGAGAAATCAAAATCAACATCTTGAGAGACTATCACAATTCTAAAATGACTGGACACCCAGGGAGACTCAAGACCCTCCAGAGTATAAGAAGAAACTTTACTTGGCCTAAGATGGACCAAGAAGTAAGCGCATACCTGAAGGGATGTGAGACCTGTGGACGTACCAAAACTTGAAGAAACAAACCTGAAGGGCTGCTAAGACCCTTGGACATACATAATGAACCCTGGAGATCTGTTTCCATGGATTACATTGTATAACTGCCCCTTTTCCTCTCATTTTATGCAATACTGGTCATGGTAGACCGTTTCACCAAGATGGCCTATTTTGTACAAACCATCACTCATTGCATGGCAGCTGAGACAGTGCAACACTTCCACAACCAAATCCTCACCCAGCACTGAATACCTCAAGAGATCATCACAGACAGAGGACCCAATTCACCTCAAACTACTGGACACAGGTTATGAAAGACTTGGAAATCAAATGCTGTGTATTAACCTCTTGACACCCGCAGACATACAGACAGACAGAAAGAGTGAACCAGATCCTTGAGCAATAAATTTGATGCTATGCTAATGCCAATCAAGATAACTGGGCCAAGATGCTCCCCATAGACTATTTTTCCTACAACAGTAAAGACCACACCTTCACTGGGATGTCCACGTTCAAAGCCAACTATGGGTTTGATCTCACCTGGGACCCCAAGATTAATGAGAAGGAAAAAACACTACTGGACGCTCCTGGATTGAACAGATCCATGACACACAAAAAACATGCCTAAACCTCCTGAACCGTGCAGTTCAAACATACAAAGCCTTTGCTGACCGCAAACAAATCCCTGGCCAACCCTTGCAGGTTGGAGATGAAGTATACCTGGACTCCCAAAACGTTCCCCTACATGCCCTTGTAGGAAGTTAGCTCACAGAAGAAGTAGCCCCCACAAGATCACCAAACTAGTTGGAGAGGTTGCTTTCAAACTGGACCTAACCCCCTCCTGGAAGATTCATTATGTGTTCCACTGCTCCCTGTTGTTTAAAAAGGATGGAAATTCACTCCCCTGCCAACAACTCAAGCCAGCTCCCCCATCCATCCAAACAGGCTTCTCTGAGGAATATGAAGTCAAATACATACACTGCAACAGAAGACACAGGCCCGTGGCCTGACCCCATGACTACAACTCTAGAGCAAGATAATCAGGTAGCCAATTTGAGATTTTTGACCAATGAAAGAACTCCTGTCCTGGGTGCCATTTTGCCGTCTTTGAACCCAAGCACCCAGATCCCCCAGGCCCACCTTTTCCAATGCCCTGATGAACCCCCTATGGAAAATATTAAGTTTAAAGTGGGGTGCTTTATAAACCAAAGGACCCCACACTCCAAACTTATTGCCATTTTTGAATAAAGGTTATTTTATTTTGGCTTACACAGCTACTGCCTTATTTTGTCTTTGCCATCTATCAAATCAGTACAATATCATCCAGTCCTCCTGCCCCTCTGCCCATAGATTCCTGTCCTCCAGGTGTTTCTTTTGGTCCCATCCACTTCCCAAGTACCCTTTGAAACCTAAATATAAGGATTTCCCCCATAAAAGATCCTTGAACTAGATCCCTTGGCCTGCATACAATCTGTAGTTAGATACAATCATCAAGGCCCCTGGATATTCTCAACACACAAGTTGTTTAGAGGCAAATTCAACTACCTGCCTGCCTACAAACTCCACATAAAACCACCTGTGAACCCAAGCCTATGCCTGCCTCCTCACCTGATCTCCCAACTGACCACACTGGCAAGCTTTTTGGGATTGTGTACATTATCCTCACAGGAGTTATTGACACTATAATTCCGGCCGCCAGCCTGTGGTCATGGGTGAGAAAGTCCCTCTCCTATATATTTAAGTTAGCTTTTCTTTTTTGATGGGCTTTACCCTCAAAATCCCTGGCCCAAGCAACCCCAGAAACCAACAGGCTGGCCGCCCAAGACTGGGTCCCTGACAGTTCCCTACAAGTTCTGTCCCCCTGTTGGTAATGAGACACTTGAGACTTCCAAAGCGCGCCACAATCTCCTTACCAATGAAACAAGTAATGGTGGTGGCTGTATGGTTGATAGTTTACCACACTACAGGCTAACAAGTAAAATAGTTGATTGCTGTGATTATATATTTCTTGCCCAACTTTTCCTTCAGTAAGGGGCCAACAATGTCAAGAGCCCACTGTTCAAAGGGTTCCATGGCTTTGATGGGGAGAACTGATTTGAGCAGAACAGGCTTGGATGTGTTCTTTTCACATAATACACACATCTCAAGGAGGTCCAGGATGTCCTGGCGCATGCAGGGCCACCAGAACTTGCATTTCATGATTTCAAAGAGATTATGTCCTCTGATATGACCCAAGGTACGGTGGTAATGCAGGATAGTTTCTCCTTGTTTTGTGATGAGAATGTAAGGCGTCTTTTTGCCTGTTTCTGTCCAGCAGCAGACATTGCCAGTATCAGTGGTGAACTGGATTTTGAATTCCTTCAGTTTAGAAATAGTAATCAAATTGAGGCCCTTGTAACAGGTAGCTTCAGGACGCAGGTAGAGTATGGGCCAGTCTGGGTCCAAGCCATCATCTCCAGTGATAGACACTACATAAAGTCTGGAGAGAGCGTCAGCTGTGACCTGTTCTTTTCCAGGGTTGTATTTGATGTGCATCTAGTATAGAGACAAATTTTTGACTCATCCTTCCTGGCATCAGGTCAAGTGTGACTGGGTATTGAAATACTGAAGGGACTTGTGGTCTGTTAGGACCCGGGGTGGAAATGTGGCTCCTTCCAGGTTACAACACCATTTCTCAACACAGTGCAAAATGGCTGCTAGCTCCTTATTGTGTATGGGGTAGAGCTGCTCTGAGTTGGTAAGCTTCCTGGATTTGTAGGCCACAGGAAGGAAGGCATCTTCATTGGTTTCCCCCCTTAACACGCCCCCTATGGCCCTGTCAGAGGCGTCCTTTTCAAGTTCATACTGGCAATTCCAATTAGGGAATTGTAGTACAGGCACAATTGTAAGTCTCTGCTTCAACGTCTCAAAAGTTTGGTCTCTGGTGGGCAACAGCGCCCATGTTGAAAGTAATAATGTTGAAAGTGGCCATGTTGACACTTTGTTGACATGGTCACTGTCAATTCAAAAATTGAAAACTACTATGTTTTTTGCTAGTTACGCTAGCTTAATTCTCATTTTTTAAAGCATTCAGGGATGCAAACCCAGAAAACACAACAAAATTGTGACCATTTTGACACAATTTAATATTAAGCTCAATAAAAAACTTGATTTAACCCAATTTTCTCTATATGTTTACTAGTAAAAATTATTTTATTTATTAATTTTTTTCACAACGTAAAAGCATCAATGTTGACACTTTTTAAGCTGAACTTATTTTTAATAACAAAACTAAAACATCTACAATAAAAAATTAAGTATGCACTTAAATTTTTTTATTAAATTAATATATAGAAAAAGGTATGGCACATATAGCTAATTGTTAAAATGTTTATCTTATAAATTTATCTGTGGCACTTATTCTGTCTTTAATATATTAAATGAATTGGTGGCTAATGGCAATCCAATAATTTAAGAGTGAGTTACTATGTAATTTACTATAAAATTAATTATTAAAAACAATGTCAACACTCAGAAATGTTGTTTATTTGCTTGTGATTATCTGCTGGGGTGGAGTTAAGCAAATTAGAGTGGCACAATTAAGCTTAAATTAATATGCCACCTCCTATAAAGAATGTTGTAAGTGATGTTGTCAACACTTTACCTTTTTCATACCTGAAGACAACTTCTTAACAACTTCATATAAGTGCAATGGTAAAATATCATATTACCACTACCCAAATATTATTTTTAATTAATCAATAGAGAGCTTTGATTATTTTTTAACTTGTTTTCATAAGTTTTTTTTTAAAATTTTTATATGTGAACAAAAATACACAGAAAACAGTTCATTTTTTACTAGCCTGCGCAAATTTAATTAAGCATACTATGAAAAACATATTAAATTTTCAAAATAATGTTGATGGTGCCAATGTTGTCTCCAATAATGTCTACAATTATTCTAATTTTCAGTGGGAATTCAGCTTTTTTTACTAATTGTCACTCATAATGCCAACACTTTTCACTTCTCACATATGAAACTTTATGTTTTACATAATAAAAACATATGAAATTTTAACATGTTGTATTTTTAACTTTTCTCTTTCATATTTTTTGGGGGTTTTAAAATAAAATAATTCTCTTAAGTTAATAATTTTGCATATTATTTTTAACTTTTGACTTGTTATTTAAAATTCTAATAAAATTAAACTTTTTTAAATTTTTTTATACTTTTAAATTTCACTAAAAGTATTATAAGTATAAAGTTTAAATATAATGATTTTTATAGTTACTTTGTTATGTTTTTAAATATAAAGCTTTACCTCAGAACATTTTACTTGTTATTTTAGGACAAGAATACTTCAAAGCAAAAAAAGAGTATCAAGCGTCCCATCAAGGCTCCCAAGACTCCCAAGCAAAAGCCTTCATCTTCAAAGAAGGCTGCCTCCAAGCCTTCCCCTAAGCCCTTTCAAAAGCCTCCCCTTAGCTCTCCATTGGAAGAGAGGAATCTGATGATTCACTAACTGACCACAGTTTCTATAACTTGGCTTCAGACAAGGAGCCCTCTGAGAAGCGGTGACAGGCCAAAAAGTCCCCTTCCAAGGATAAGTTTAATCCACATGAGGAGCATCACAACAATCTCCCTTCTGTTTCCCCCACCAAACTCTCCCTCCTTCAAGTTCATCTGGGGATGATACAAAGCCCTGCCTTAATTACTTCCCTGTCTTCTGCCATGCTCCTGCTGACCCCTGGGATCCTCTTGTTGCTCACAATATCTGTAATGTTGATAGGAAGTTCAAGGTTCCTTCCACCTTGCCAAAATACTTCCCCATAATGAGTGTCAAAGGGGGGCCAGCCATGGTAGCAAAAGGTTACATCTTCTCATGTAATAACATCAACTGGGGCTTCAAGAGCAACCACTATACCCGTGAGGACCAATCTTGCCCAGTGCGGCTCAACACTGAGCACTGGGACTTGGTCCAAACCATCAAGGGCAAGCACACTTTTGTGATTCCCAACACTAGCATAGCACGTCTTGTCTTTGAAAAGAGGAGATTTGATAGGTTCACTGTTAGGGAAGAGAGTATTAATTCCTTTATGAGGACTAAGGATGTTAATACACAGTTACTAACTTCAAAAATACCTTTTAATTATCTAGGCAGACTAAAACACAGTCTTAATATCTTTGAACACAGATAAAACCTTAATAAAGAGTAAAGTTGAAGAGAGCAAGAGTTGAATTATTTATTATTGTTAAAAAATATCCTTTTATAGGATTGTTATCTCATGGGCAGTTGACCCAAGAATCCTAGGGCCAGACCAGCCTATGTATTAGGGTTTTAATGAATAGTGTTATCCCAAAAAGCATCTCACCCAATGCTCCATTGCGGAGTTATTGTTATTGCATAATTTCTGCTCCTGACCTTGTCCTAAGGCAAGCATGATGCCAGCTGTAATGTCCAGCTGCTATTGTAGCTTTTTCCTGAAACCAGTACATCCATCCCATGATCTATGGGTGGGATCTACTCCATTGCAGAGTATAATAAAATAACACATGGAAAATATATCAAGGAGTTTTTTGGGGTTCAAACCCAGCCAATATAGGCAGAACTGGGTTAAACCATAGACTAACCACTATTGTGGTTATGGTGATTGGGATGAGCACCTAAAAGTGCATTAACAGACAAGTTTTCAGCTCCTATGGAGCACTTGGATTTTTTGGGTTGTGCTGCCACACCGCTGAATTAATAAAAGGTGGATAATTGATTTGGATTGGATTTAGGCGGACTGGTCCATTGATTTTGGGTCAGGAAGAATCATTCTTAATTCTTGGAGCAGTTCAGCTTTAGTGCCACCAATTTTGGCCAATGCATCAACGTTTGGGCCAAACATCAATTTATTCTGAATATCTTTCCAAATTCCAATCAATAGATTGATGGCTGAATTTTCAAGTCAAAAAGCCAGGGATTTCACATTTCCCCCCACTTGACTTGACAATACAGAAAGAAGAAAATGGCAGACAACTGCAGTGTTGTTAGCAATACTGAAACCAACTCTTCAGATGCCAGAGCGCTTGAAAAAGAGTACATGAAGACCTTGGACAATGTTCAGCTAAGAAGATAATTGGCACAGAAGTCTTCTACCTGTTGAAAAATAATCACAAAATATTGTAGTGAACTAGAGGAAACCTTGTCTAAGTTATCTGTTGCCCCTACGTTTGACGCCACATCAGTTGGTACAGTAGAGTTGTCAGTGTTGTAACTGTGCTGTTTTAGCAGAGTTACACATGGAAAAATATTTAGAAGATAGATAATAATCTTTATTGTGAGATAGTGATTATATAGCTATTGTGAACCAATGGATAGCAGGAACATGATTGGTGATCACATGGCTGGATGAAAGAGGGGGTGGCTTGATCCTGCTAATGAGTCAGGTGCCAAATTAAGGTATCCACTGTGAAGGATCATTGTCTGTTCAGGTTGATGGATTTGGTAATCCAAGTTGACTTCCTAGTCTGGCTTCAAGTGACCAGATAATTGGATTGCGGGTCACAAACCCGCTTGGTTGGAACCTTGCTGGTGGGTCAAGCCTACGGTTTTGACACCCCCCAACTGAAGGTTGGCCTCCTCTGGGGGCAGGTCTTCAGGGAGGTTGTCAGGAGCCTGGGCGCTGTATTAACTAGTTGTTGTTCTGTAGCGGGTAGAGCGGTCTCTTGTTGTTTCTGTCTTGCCTTGCAGGGCCATAGGCAATCATGGTGTAGGGTCTTGTCTTGCTTGTGTTTCCTGAGCCCTTGCACGAGGTAAGTGTTATTGTTGTTTACCTTTAGAATGATTGCTGGTCCTACTTTTTGGGTTGTAGTTTGCTTTTGTCAACATTCATGACCCAGACTTTGTCCCCGACTTCATGTCTTTGACAGATGGGAATGAAGGTCTTTTGTAAGCGTTCCTTTTCTTTGGCTGCTTGTTTGCTGTTGGCCTCTATAACTTGAGGGTCTGAGTGTGGGGGGGCTTTACTTGGGATTTCCAGTTTGGGTCCTGTTAATGCTTGGATGATATTTGGCTACATGCTGTATACCAGTTCAAACAGGCTTTTCCCGGTGGATCTGTTCACTTGGGTTTGGCACACAAGTAATGCAGTCAGTAACTGTAAATACCAGTCTTCAGGTCTCCCAGCGGTGAGTTTGGCTAGGGCTTGCAAGAGGCTACCATTAAGCCGCTCTACGCGTTCTTTGGCCTGTGGGTGGTATGGTGTTGTGACAGTGTTTTTGACCCCATTTTTGGCAAGGTACACATTGGTGTTTTTCGAGGTCAATTCTTTGCCCCCATTGGTTATCAGGAGTTCTGGCTTTCCAAACCTGCTGATTATTTCCTTGCCAATGAATTGTTGGACGTTGTTACCAATGTGTGTTTTCACCGCTTGAGCTACTGGCCACCTTGTTGCAAAATTGATGGCTTTGATGATGTATTTTTTGTCATTGTGTTTTTCTGGCATGGGGACCACAATGTCAAGAGCCCATACCTTGAACGTTAGTTGGGTTTGAATGGGGAGTACAGACTTAGGCGGGGTTTTGCTTTTGGCAAACTTTTTGCAGACCTTGCACTGTTCTAACACTTCCTGGATATTGCGGTATATGGTTGGCCACCAGGCTTTATGTTTTAGGAATTTGTATAGATTTTGGCTCTTAGTATGTCCAAAATCTCTGTGGTAGCAAAGAATGGTGTCAACTTGTTGATGTGTGGGGATTTAGGGAATGGTTGTGCTGTCAGTCATTTTTCTGTGAAGAGTCCCGTATACGTCAACAAAGAGGTGCTCATTCTTGATGACCGTTTCTTTGGTGATATTGGTTGCGCCTGCAGGGAACCCTTTGTCTTTTGTACGGAGCAATAGGAGAGTCCATTCTGGGTCAAGCCCATTCTCTCCCCTAGAAGCGCAGACATACAGGCGGGACAGGGCGTCTGCCATGGCAAGTTTGGCCCCAGGCTTATATTGGATGAGCATGTTAAACCTTTCTAAGATTTCCATCCACCGCACTTGGCAATGTGACAGGTTTGCTTGTGTCTTGAAATAGATGAGCAACTTATGATCAGTTAGTGCTGTTAATTTTTCCTGCCGTTCCAGGTAACAGCGCCATTTGACTAGGCAGTATACAATGGCCAACAGTTCTTTGTTGTGGATTGGGTATTGACACTTGCCATCTGTCAGTTTGCGCAACTTGTAGGCTACGGGCAGGAAATCACCATCACTATTCTTGATTTGTAGTACTCCCCCAATGGATGCATCTGAAGCATTGGTTTCCATCTGGTATTTGCTGTCTTGTTTGGGGTATTGTAAGATGGTTGCTGTCGTGAGATTTTCCTTGAGACATCTGAAACAGAGGTCGCGCTGGGGGGTCCATACAAACTTGGCCTTGGCGCCTGTTATGGCAGACAAGGGGGCGGTCAAGACGCACAGTTGGGTATGAAGCGTTGTACATAGGCCACCATTCCCAAGAAGGTGCAGAGTTCTGATTTGTTCTTGGGAGGTGGCATCTTGCAGATGGCTTGTATCTTCTGACTGTTGGGTTTGATGCCATCTTTTGAGACTATATGTCCCAAGAAGGGTAGTTGCTCTTGGAAGAACTGGCATTTGGAGGGCTTGGCCAACAGTTTGTGTTGTGCCAGGGTCGCAAAGACTACCTCCAAGTCCTTATGGTGTTTTTCTATCAAAGGACCATAGACAATAGTTTTGTCCAGGTACACTAAGGCATGCTTGTCAATGTGGGGGAAACACCTCTTTCATGAAGGTCAAAAAGGTTGACGGGGTGTTTTTCATTCCAAAATTGAGTACCACACACTTGTATGGGCTGTATTTAGCGTGGAAGGCTGTTTTGGGTATATCTTACTCTTTGATACAGATTTGGTTGTAGCCTGTGGTTAGATCTTCTTGGAGAAGACTGTGGCAGCGCCCAAGGCATCAAAGAGGTTGTCAATGAGCAGGAGCAGGTAAAAATTCTTGATGGTAACCTTGTTTAGGGCTCAGTAGTCTGTGAATAGGCGTAGGGTACTGTCTTTCTTTGCTACAAAGAATACGGCGGCCCCAAAGGGAGACTGTGAGGGGCGGATAAGTCCTTTCTCCAATGCCTCCTTGAGGTAAGCGCGTAGGGTGTTGTCTTTGTTTGGAGTTGCCTGTAGATAGGGCGTGCTTTGGGGACAGACCCTTTGAGCTGGATGGAGTATTGAATGTTTTTCTCATGGGGGCAGCCCAGGTAGCGCTTCTTTGAAGATTTCTGAATGGGGGGCAACAATTTTGCAATCCTGAGGCGTGGAGGTATCCTGGTGATCTTTGAAGTATATGATCTCATACTGGAAAGAGTCCCAGTCAATTGCCTTCAGGTTTTCCTTTTCATCCAGGGTCTCTGTGATGCTCACAAAGACGTGGTTGTGTAGGAGTTGATCTACAGAGTCTGGATAGATTTGATGATTGACACCTTCACACTTGATGGTCAGCACTGAGGTCGCCCAATCAATGTGAGGGTTGTTTCTCTGTAACCAGTCTAATCCCAGTACAATGTCAAACTTAGGGAAGTCAATGACAGGACCTTGGATGGTGGAGTGGAGGTTCTCAAGCATGACAGAGAAGGGAGCGGTTTCTTTTGTCACGGCAATGTGATGTTCATCAGCCAGGGCCACGTTTTTAATCCGCAAAGGATTAGTGGCCAGCTTGAATTTATCCACAAAGCTGCTGTTGACTAAAGTTTGATCTGCGCCCAAGTCCAAGAGTGCTGAGCCTGTGTAACTGCAAAAGCAGAAAGGGTAAGACATCAATTTATTGGGATGTCTGGCAATGGTGTATAGTACTGGGTCTTCCAAGGGCACTTGGATCATTGGGCATTGGTCCACGTCCTTGGGTTGGTATTCATTGTTGGGCAAGTCAGGAGTTGCATGGGGAAAGCTTGGCTTGCTTAGTGCTCTCCCCAGGCTTTTCCCTCATCTTGGTTGCCTTGGGTGGCAGTGACACAGAAATGGGTACAATTTGATTGGCTGTTATTCCCATTCCCATTTCCATTCAAGTTTGTGGGCTTGTGGTTGTTGTTGTTACTGTTGCCTCCAGGAGGTGATTGAGAGGAGCGCCTGCTTGAATGTGAGTCCTTGGGTCTTTCTTGTTTCCCAGTCTGTGCCTTGTGTAGAGCGTTGGACGTTTGTTCCGCTTTTTCTGCTTCACAGTACAGGCTTTGCAGGTTGGTAACCTGGTCCAGGTTCACATGTCTCATCATGTGCAACTTGAGAGCGTTGTAGTACATGAGGTGTGTTGCTGGGGTGTCAAAGGCCATATTAAATGGGGCACAGAGATGGAGTTCCTTGTAGGCGCGGGTAAGTTACTTCACTTTGCCTGTCTGGGTTAGATTCTTTACTTGGCGTATGATCATGAGTGCCGTATCCTTAAGCACAAATCTTGCCAAGAAGTCCTGTTTGAAGGTGTCCCAGTTCTTGTCAGTGTGCTCTTTGTGCCACTTATCACACCAGGTGCCAGCATCATGGGTCAGAAAAATGGAAATCTCCATAATCCAAAATTGCTGTGGGCATTCCATCTGAGCCAGCTTACTTTGGGCGGACTGGATCCATGCGGCAGCATTGTTGTTGTTGGCGCCTGCAAAGGGCTCCAAGGCGGCGCTGCAAAGTCTTTGTGCAACATAGGCGGGCATGGTGGTTTTGTCAGCTGGTTGTGGCACCAAGGAAGGCGCCTGAAAGAACCCTTGGGCGGACAGGGTGTTGAAGGCGGGTAGTGGGATCACCGTGTTTTGGTAGAGGATGAAGCCATCAGGTATCTTGGTACCAGGAGCATACAGCTTCCAGCCGGGCGGGAGGCCAGACATAATTCTGTCAAAGATTTGTTGGCCGCGGCGTGTGCGGGCAACAGGCAGAATTTTTTCAATATAAGGTAGGATGAAGAACCTACCTGTGCTATCAATGTTGTAACTGTGCTGTTTTAGCAGAGTTACAAGGGGAAAATATTTAGAAGATAGATAATAATCTTTATTGTGAGATAGTGATTATATAGCTATTGTGAATCAATAGATAGCAGGAACATGATTGATGATCACACGGCTGGATGAAAGAGGGGGTGGCTTGATCCTGCTAATGAGATAAGCGCCAAATCAAGGTATCCACTGTGAAGGATCATTGTCTGTTCATGTTGATGGATTTGGTAATCAGAGTTGACTTCCGGGTTTGGCTTCAAGTGGCCGGGTAATTGGATTGCGGGTCACAAACCCTCTTGGTTAGAACCTTGCTGGTGGGTCAAGCCTGCGGTTTTGACATCAGGGCCCAAGGGCTCCCAACTCTGATATATTTAAACTATAGTCTAAGAGAAGTCCTTTATTTATTATTCAGACCAAAAATGATCATAATGGGGAAAAGGGGAACTAGGTTCTTTTTATATCATTTACATTGTTCTTTGAGATTCTTCTAGATTTTTCCCAAAGGCCCTTGTCTCTCTATCTGGAGGGTCATGCTAAAAGTTTGAAACATCAGCTGACTAATTCTAGTCATATTCTTTTGGCCAGATTTGAACTTCCCAGTTTGCCTAAGTTGGTCATCTAAAAAATCTTTGGATAGATTTTCCTCATCTGGGGCTTTCATTTGAGTGTAAGAACATCCAAAACTTATCACTGGAAGCTGATATATGGTTGGATTTTCCCGCTTACTAATTGTTGCCTGTCTTGATTTGAAATCCAATCTCACAACCATTTTGGGACATGCTGACAGGGTTTTTGAACTTGGCTCTTTAAATTGCCATAACTTTTGATCTAGGGTACCTAGGGAGATCATCAAGGTAGCTTTCTGATGCCAAGAAGTAGCTTTATCAATCCAAGCTTTTAAACCGCAACTTTTTTAAAGCTATTATGTCATGGCGGGCCATGATAAGAGTTCATAGATATTGACACCGCGGTGGGTTGGTCTTATTTAGAGGGTCTGGGTCTCAAACTAGGAGAACACATGAATGTGATTCATGAACCAAAGAACTCCAGTTGGTCTTTCTTTGAGGTCTCTTCTGACGTTTTGGCTTCTGGAGTTGATTTGCAGTGCCAGCCTAATTTTGAGAAATTGGCCAAACTGGCACAGTCTTTTCAAAATATGTCAGGTATCCTGCAGGAGTTGTTCTTTCAAGTTTTGAAATTGCATCAAGAGAGCAATGTACCAACTTGGTTAAGAAAAGGTTCTACATATTGCCACAGTTATGACTATGCTTGTCTATCCAACTATGCAGTTAGTGAGTTAGATGCCGCAATGGTCTCAGCCAATTTTATGACTGACGTCCCAGAAAAACTTTTTGTATTTCAATTCTGCAAGTCAGTGATCATGAGCTGGAGTGTAGAAGTTTTCATCATTCCTGATTTTGAGCGTACCTTGCAGGTAATTTCTCAGGATAATTGAGAGTGTTGGATTAGTGTGATGTTTGGCCATGTAAGCTCAAATCTTCACCTTGGTGATTATGGTGTAGAGGTTGCCTAAATGGCATTACTGGGAGATCATGCAATGTTTCCTAAGGATAGTATTCCTTGCTTTACTCTTTCTGACATGAATTGCTGTCTTGATGAGGCTTGCTGTCAGCTTTTCATAGCAAAAGTAGAATCCCCCAATGTATGACAACATGGAAGATTTTCTGGTGGATTGCCTGATTCTGGCTGTGTGCTATACCTCTATCTCTGGATTGGGTCGTCTTTTGGATACTTGTTTTCAGATTGAACTTCCCATCATGCATTGGAGCTCCTTGGATCATTACAAGCAGCGTACATGGGCTCGCTGTATCCTGGTAATGGCAACAATTTTGAGGGAGCTTGACACTGGTTTGGCCATTGGTTCACGTCAGCGTAGAGTGGATGCTCCTGCAAACATTGTCAAAGAAGACAAAGAATACATTCCACGCCAGACACAACATGTAGCTTCAAGCAAGCATGTGACCTGCAGTTTTAGTCAGCATTATGCCTGTTGTGGCAAAAGAATTTCTGTTGAGGTTCCTTCTAGACGTATCCCTCAAACTGTTACTAAGGATATCAGCAATCATAACTTGACAAGCAATGAAGAAGTTGATGAGAGTGAAAAGAGCAACAAAGCAGAAGAAGGTAGTCCTTCAGAAAATTTGGATCAGTAACACAACTGTTGGGCAACATTCCTGATATGCCATGCTTATTCACAATAAACAGAATTTAAAAATATGTATTATATGATAGATATGGACTTTATTTAATTCAGGCAAAGTTGTCTCAGGTATTTAGCATGTACTCTGTTGACTATTGCCTTTGTGTCCGTATTCTTAATTGTGAAAGCCTGTGTGGATGTCTTCTCAATAATCTCAAAGGGGCCAGTCCACAATGCTGTTAACTTGTGGGTTCTTCCAAACCCATTAGTATCACAGTATGCTACAATGTTGCCAACCTTATACTCAATGGTTGCCGGCCTGGCGGTATCTGCACTGTCTTTGCTTGCAATTTTCTTTGCAACAGTATTAGAATAAGCTAGGGCCTGCATCTTCATGAGGTTATTGGCTAATTGTAGCATATACATTGTGGGATCCACCTTGCTGCTACCATCTAAAAGAGAATACAGAATGGGCGGCAAGGCAGGCTGGCAGCCGTACAGAAGGCTAAATGGAGAATGCCCTGTACTTGAGCGTTTTGAGATGTTGTAGGCAAAAGAAGCTGCCCCCAAGAAAAAAATTATTGCAAGGTTTTATGGGAAGCCAGCTTTTGGATTATTTGCACCAAAGTGCTGTTAACTTGTTCCACTAACCCATTAGTTTCTGGATGATAGGGCGTTGATAATACTCCTCTGATTGCCATGAGTTTATTAAGCTTTGGAATGATGTGAGAAGTGAAGTTTGTCCCATTATTGGTTAGGATAAATTGAGGACAGCCATGTTGAAGAATAATGTGCTCCAAAATGAATTTTGCAGTTGACAAGGCGCCAAGATCTCTGAGAGCTTTGGTTTTCACCCATCTGGTTAGATGATCAATTGCAACAATAACATATCAGGTATTAAGGCTGCTTGCTGGAAGAGGGCTCACTACATCAATTGAGATGGTGTGCCAAGCAAAGTTTGGCTTCACCAAATTGTAGCAGAGCTTCTTGTTGAGAGGTCATCTGATTTGGCATTCTATGCAAGCGCCAAGGATATTGTGTGTGTCAAACTACATTGACTCCCAGAAGTACAATTCCTTGAGATGCAACAGAGTCTTCATCAGGCCAGTGTGGCCTACTTCTTAATTTTCTTGAACAATAAGGTATGTTTTTTGGAGGACTTTGGAAATATAAGCTTTTTGCCATCCTTAATTTTGAACAATTTACTGTCTTCTGCAATGCAGTCTTGGCTGAGAATTTCAAGGTGTTTTTGTACTTTGGGCGGGTTTTCCTTGAAATCTTTGAGTTACATCTTATCAAACAGTTGATCAGCCATTGAAAGCACAGTTTTAATCATTGTTAAGCGTGACAGTCCATCAGTGTTTTGGTGTGCCACACCGGCTCTATGATGTATCTCATAATAATAAGCTTGAAGTTTCAGGGGCCATCTGGCAAGGCAACCCTTGGGCTCTTTGAGGCTGTGTAACCATTGCAAGGAAGAGTGATCTGTTATGACCTTGAAATGTGTGCCATGGAGATAAACGCAGAATTGTTTGCATGCATGAATAACTGCAAGGCATTCCTTTTCTGTTACTGTGTAATTGTGTTCATGAATATCCATGGTTCTGCTAGTATAGGCCACCAGGTGTTCATCACCATTTTCATCAAGTTGTGAGACAACAGCTCCTACTGCAGCAAGGGATGCATCTTTTTGAACAATAAACTCTTTACCAAAGTCTGGATAGTGCAATACCGGTGCAGTTGCCAGTAATTGTTTAAGTTTGTTGAAAGCTATCTGGCACTCCTCCGCCCAGACAAACTTAGAATCAATCTTAAGTAAGTGAAAGAGTGGACTGGTAATCTTAGAGAAATTTGGAATTAATTGCCGGTAGTATCTAAACATCCCAAGGAAAACTTGCACATCTCTCATGCTTTTAGGTGGTGGCATCTTCACCATAGCATCTACCTTGGGGTTCTGCGGGCTTAGACCTTTGGCATCTATTATAAATCCAAGATAATCCAACTGCTCCTTAAAGAACTGGCATTATGTGGCTTGATTTTCAGATTGGCGTCAGCAAGGTGTTTGAATACTGATTCCAAGTGCTCAAGGTGTTGACTGAATATTTTTAAGAAGACATTAATTTCATCAAGATAAACTAACACACGTGATAACTTGAGATCACTAAGTATAGAATCCATTGCCCGTTGAAAAGTAGCTGGTGCATTGCATAGTCCTTGCGGCATTCTGGTGGGCTGATATAATCCTTGTGAAGTTATAATAGCGCACTTTTCTTGGTCTTCAGGAGAGAGGTCAATCTTCCAGTATCTGCTGATGAGATCCATTGCAGAAAAGTACTTTGCACCACCAAGCCAGTCTAACGTGCCGTCAATACAAGGTAGGGGATATGAATCCTTTTTAGTAATAAGGTTTAATCTCCTATAGTCAATGACCACTCAGTTGGAGCTGTCTTTCTTCTTTACAATAATAATTGGTGATGCCCAAGGACTGCAGCTGGGTACCAACATGCCTTTTTTCAAGAACTTTTTTACTTTGTCTATAACCACTTTTTCTGCTGCTTTGGATCTTCTAATGGGTCTCATCTGTATGGGTGGTATGTCTCCAGTATCAATGTGATGCTGAACATTTCTTGCGCAGCCCAAGTCAAAGTTGTCCTTGGCAAAGATAGACTTGTATTTATCAAATAGCTCCAGTACAGCGTCCTGTTCTGAAGTAGATAATCCCACAAGAGTCTCTTGAGGAATAACTGAGCATACTGGCAGTCTGGTATCAGGTAGTCTCATGTCAGCTAGACTTCCAAAATTCTCAAATCTGGCAATTTCCTCAGAGGGCAAAATATGAAGAAATGCAATGACCTGTTCTTTTTTGATATGAATTTTATTAGCATTGAGGTTAGCTGCTAATACTTGGATTTCCTTGTGACTCAGAATGACTATTCCTGGGCATATTGATGGTTCTAGACAATATCTTTGGTATGGCTGCTCATTCTTGCCATATATCTCTTCAGGAATTTTGAGAGTCAATTTCATCTCAAGAATATGCTGGTCACTTGGCTTTATCTCATAAGTCTTGTAGGCTCTCAAGAGAAATTCCTTTGTTCTCCTCAATCTGGGTAGGCGGCATTAAAATCTTTTTTCCACTTTGTTAAAACCGCACTGGTATGATGCCATCCTGATACACAATATTTATGTAGTTGCACCTTTTAGTCTCAGGAATTATACCATCCAGAGTGTAGTATATGGGTAACTTCTGACCTAGGATTTCCAAGAAATTTTCTTCAAAGTCAATCTTGGCACCAAAGTTTTGCATGAATTGAGTGCCTATGAGGATGTCAAAATCTTTGTGAGGAAACACAATTGCAGGAGAGGAGACTGCAAGAGATCCAAATTGTAAGGGCAGCACACTGTACATTCCTTGGGAAATAGTGGGTGTTGGTCCCACATTGCCATATTGTTTACAATATTCTACATCAGGTGCTATTTTCAGTTGTTTAACCAAAGTGGTGGACACTATATTGACCGGAGCACCACTGTCAATTATGGCTCAGACCCTGACTTTGTTGATCAAATGTCACAATACATGCAATCAGAATAGGTAGAATTTTTTTTACTAAGTGGATCAAAAGATTATTTGATGCTTCAACAAACTTCATCAAAGAATCAATAACACTGGGGCAGTGACTTGCCATTTCTTTGAAAGGCAGCACAATACTGACATTTTCCAAATGGGGTTATCTCCAGATCAAAGAGTTTCCCTGAATTCATCTCCATAATTTGCTGTGCGTATGACCAGGCTAATATGGCCTCTGCTTCTTCTTCCAAGGCCGCTTTTTGACTTTGGGTTAAGACAGCAAAAACATCATTTGAAACAACTTGGTGAAGGGGATCAATGGGCTCATCCTCAACAAATAAATCAGTAGTGGTAACGTTGGTTTTGTCAAGGCATGGAAGACTGGGGTTGGCCGGCATGGCGGTTGCAACATTGTTGCTGAGCACTGGCAGAGAGACTAGCATAACTGGTTTATTAGGAGGGATGTTGATTTCAAGCTCAGTAGAATATCCCTCTTCTACTGAGCTTATTCTTTTCCCTGTTCTTTGGCGGGGACGTAGACAACATTTACCTTTTGTCCATTAGGACATTTTTTGGCATAATATCTCTTATTCCAACAGCAGTAGCAAGTGATATCTGTGAGAGGAATTCATCTATCTTGAGTTTGGCGTGTTTTGATACTACCAATTGCGGTGTATTAGTGTTGACAGGACAGTTATATTTGGGTTTTTCTTTGTTGGGTGCATTGTGGGTTGCTTCCAAACAGCAGAGATAGTCCAAAATTTGCACCATGATAAACTCTTGACCCAAAAAGAGGTTCATTTCCCAAGAAAGTTCCTGATAAGGGTTTAAAGTGTTCTTCATTGCCAACTTGGCATTGTGTTGCACCATTGGACTGGCTCCTAGGAGGACTTGGGCTTTGTGATAAAATTGGTCAGAAAACTTGGAAAGCATCTTGTTGGTCTTGAACTCAATATCAGAAAATAGATCCTTGTGTTCTATCATGCAAACAGTACTTCCAAATTCTCTAAGAATGGCACTTCTGGTGTCCTGGTATGTAATGTTTTCAGAAGGAAGACTTGGCATGATTATATCTCTACTCATAGGATCAAGTAGATTAATATTTAGGTATGCCTTTTTGGTGCCTGGCGCTCCTACTGTTGCCATCTTGTACAGTCTCAAAAAGGTGTGCACGTTTCCTTGGCAATCAAACTTTGGAAGTAAACCAACCTTGAATCTCTCACCAGTGATCTGTAGAGGTGGAGTTTGCAAGGAAGTTTGGGAAGGCAAACTGCTACACTGTATATTTCAAGGAGGAGCCTGTCTGCTAGCACTTGGATTGGACGGCATTGCCATCATGATGTTTGGGATGGTATGCTGCTTTGCTATGGGTGTACTAGCGGAAGTAGATTTGTAGCCCAGTTCACTTTGAAATATCTTGGGAGGCTTATAGCTCATATAGTTTGGCTTGTCCTCCAGGCTTTGAATGTGTTCCATGATAGAGCTTTTCTATCTGGCTCAATTGGCCTTGTATTGATGAAATTTCCAAATCTCCTCTTGGGCTATTTCAAGAGGGGACTGATAATCATTGATCTGTTATTGCTGTAGGTCCACTTGATTCTGTAGCTCAGCAATTTGACCAAACAATTCATTATTAGAATTCATGACGTCATTCACATCATTCTGAAGGGCAGTAATGTGAATTTTTTGACCGTCAAACATGGCCAAAGTGGTGATGTGGCTGACAGTGGTCTTTAGCAATTTGACCTTGTATTTCTCTTGTTTTGTGGAAAGTAGGACTGGTTGTAGGAGTGGAAGACGCGGCTGTGGATTCCTTGATCTGACAACAGCAACAGTTTACCGCTTCAATCCATTCAGTGGTCAGGCCGTGATCTTGAGGGTATGCTTCAATAATTCTAGGAAGGTTTTTGTCCAATTCATGAGTAAGGGTTTCCAGTCTGGTTTGAGTCCAACCCAAATGGCGTTGGTTAGCCATGATAGCCTTGCAGGCTTCAGTAAACAAGATCTCTAATTGGCAGAGAAGTTTGGCATAATTATTTGACGCATTTTTTGCATGTATGGCAAAGTCTTGCAATACAATCTGTCAACAAGAGATCACCATTTGTGAAGTGCAAGTTGTGGGCAAAAGGAATTTCACAATGTATTCCTTGATGTATGTGAGGTCTAGATTCTGACTCATGAATGTTGCTGTAGTGATAGCGCAAAGGTGTTCATATTCCAGGAAGAGGTCATCTTGATTATGTGATCAATAGAACAGAGAGCAGACAGAGCCTACGTTACCAGTTGGGATGGCTTGGTAGCCATAGAGGAGGGATTGAGAAACCTTTGCCACTCTGTTGTGGGGTAGAGTTAATGGAGCTTGGTATACTACCATAGTGTGATTGCCAATGGCAATACCCTCAACAGAAGGAGTCATAGATTCCACTGGAGCGGCAAAATTGGAAAAGGAACTGGAGGTACGGCAAATGGGCTTGGGGACTGGTGTGATATCCATGGGTTCTTGGGACATTTTGCTGTTTTGAAGAAGGGGTACAAGTATTGATTTGTACCCCCTGTAGTGAGCACCAAATCTCGTCTTTAGAAAGAGGAGAGTTTATAGGTTCACTGTTAGGGAAGAGAGTATTGATTCCTTTATGAGGACTAAGGATGTCAATACACAGTTACTAACTTCAAAAATACCTTTTAATTATCTAGGCAGACCAAAACACAGTCTTACTATCTTTAAACACAGATAAAACCTTAATAAAAAGTAAAGTTGAAGAGAGCAAGAGTTAAATTCTTTATTATTGTTAGAAAAATATCCTTTTATAGGATTGTTATCTCATGGGCAGTTGACCCAAGAATCCTAGGGCCAGACCAGCCTATGTATTAGGGTTTTACTGAATAGTGTTATCCCAAAAAGCATCTCACCCAATGCTCCATTGCGGAGTTATTGTTATTGCATAATTTCTGCTCCTGACCTTGTCCTAAGGCAAGCATGATGCCAGCTGTAATGTCCAGCTGCTATTGTAGCTTTTTCCTGAAACCAGTACATCCATCCCATGATCTATGGGTGGGATCTACTCCATTGCAGAGTATAATAAAATAACACATGGAAAATATATCAAGGAGTTTTTTGGGATTCAACCCCAGCCAATATAGGCAAAACTGGGTTAAACCATAGACTAACCACTATTGTGGTTATGGTGATTGGGATGAGCACCTAAAAGTGCATTAACAGCCAAGTTTTCAGCTCCTATGGAGCACTTGGATTTTTTGGGTTGTGCTGCCACACCGCTGAATTAATAAAAGGTGGATAATTGATTTGGATTGGATTTAGGCGGACTGGTCCATTGATTTTGGGTCAGGAAGAATCATTCTTAATTCTTGGAGCGGTTCAGCTTTAGTGCCACCAATTTTGGCCAATGCATCAACGTTTGGGCCAAACATCAATTTATTCTGAATATCTTTCCAAATTCCAATCAATAGATTGATGGCTGAATTTTCAAGTCAAAAAGCCAGGGATTTCACAGCCTGTCTCCTGAAATTGTACATTGAGCAGATCATGCCTACCTTAAGGACCTTTCCCCTACCTAGCTGGCTGTGCTTGCCTGCAAGTACCTCTCCCCCACCAACCTCAAGAGGGTGCCAACCCACAGCCAGTTGATCAAGTTTGTGAGCAATAGGTGTCAAGCCTCAACCCCCATGGACAAGAGCGCCACCATCATCAAAGACCTGATCCTCACCAATGCCCTCAAGGAGATGGAGGATGGTGAGATGTTCCTGCTTCATGAAAATGGGCAGGAAGTGAAGGATAGATTCATAGCTTACACCACAATCCAAAACCTGGAGCAGCTTAACACTGCTACCACCTGGCTGTGCAACGGCACATTCGCAACATGCCCCACCCTTTTTAAGCAGCTTTGGGTCCTGCATAAGCAATTTGACACCCAGGTCATCCCCCTTATTTTTTTCCTGGTGCTAATAATGAAGTCTACACCAGAGCCTTCAAAATTATTTATAATTATTTGAGCTCCCTTCCTTTCAACAAGCTCCCCCCTCCCATCCACACCACCAGAGCAAACCCTTCCTCCTCTGAGAAGGATGAGTCCACCCTAGCCGCTGAGCAGCTAGCTTATGTGCGTTCACTTGGGCCAAAGGTGATCATTATGGACTTTGAGCTTGCTCAGTTCAGAAACTTTGAAGCCAAATTTAATGGGGAAGTTCAGGACTGCTTCTTCCATTTCAGGCAGGCCTTTATCAAACATCTCAAGAGCAAGAAGGGCCTCTTCAAGAAGTATCTAAACAATGGTAAAGGGAAGTGCCGCTTTGCCTTGACCCAGTTTGCTGCCTTGGATTTTGTGCTGCTGGAGCATACTGGGATTGGCTTTGAGGCCCTTCTGGAGGATGCTTATGTCAAAAAGCACTCCACCATTTTTAAGGGCTACCTTGATTACTTTGAGCGCCAATGGGTAGAAAAAGGTGACTGCCCAGAAAGGGAAGAGCAGGGCTACTACCCTTGGAACTTCCAGAGCGCCTGTCTCAAGGAGGAGATGAAGACCATCTCCAGCCTGGAGGTGTGGCATAAACACCTGAATGCAAAGTTTTGGGCCAACCCCAAGTTTAATAAGTTCTTCCTGAAGCTGCAGGAGGAGCAGGCCCAGAATTTCTCTAAGTTCTGGGGCTTGGCCAACCAGGTGAACCCCAAAAAGAGAAAGTTCAAGGAGCAGGACTACCAGGAGGACTTCCAGAAGGTGGTCAAAAAGAAGTATAAGATAACAAAGATTAAGTAGTACCTTGAGGACATGACTACTGCCCTTGCTGGTGGCTTCAATTAGCCTAATACACTTTGCTTTGACTGGATCTTCTTTACTTTTAAATTTATATATACTTGTTTTTTTGGATTGTACTGTAAATTCAGAACCTGAACGTGAAAATGTAGGATTTTCAAATCCTTGGTCCAAATTTCAAATCAATTTTGCAGGATAGCCTTTTTTAATTAAATTGATTTTTTGAGTATTTATTTGAATTTTTTAAAATGCGGGAACTCATAGACACTTTGCAAAGTTCAAGTCAAACTGCATATTTCCAATGGACAAAATGAATTAACTGGAATCAGATTTGAAGCATTCAAATCCATCAACCATTTCCATTAAGTTTACTATGTTTTTTGCAATTGCGGGATAGTCAAATCCAAGAACCAAATTTCAAATCACTTTTGAATGCCACTAGTAAACTCAGATATTAATTGCAGGAACTGGAATCCAAATTGAATGTACAGTAAGTAACTAGGACAAATCAACCAAAATCAAGAAGCTCCACTCTGGATAAAATCAAATGAAAAATCCAATCTAAACACCCATGTTTAGACATGAAATTAAGTGAAATGAAAAATTGTCTAAACTGGAAATGATGTAATATTCTGCACTCTAAATCACTAATATAGTAACCACAAACCATATAATGATATATGAGCTACCCTCCTGATGATGCAGAAATTTTTTAAAAGTTTTTTGGCCCCTGGCTACACCGGGGGCCAAATAAACTTATTTTCAAGGAAGAAGGAGAGGGGGGAAAGACAAACCATTAGTTTACTAACTATGTATTCATGTATTGCTACTAAGGATACTTGATTACAGTAGATTTCAGAAAACACTAATAATAAAGTAGAACTATATATTAAAATCTATCTTATCACGTTGTCTTTCCTTTGGTGTATTGATAATGTGCTTGCAATTAATTGGACAGCTTCACCTCCAGTTACCTTGGCAATAGGAAATCAAGCTGCCTCCCCAAGACAAGTTGCTCTCGGGGAGGCGGCTTGATTTCCTATCACCAAGGCAACTGGAGGTGAAGCTGTCCAATTAATTGCAAGCACATTATCAACTCACCAAAGGAAAGATAACATGATAAGATAGATTGTAATATATAATTCTACTTTATTATTAGCATTTTCTGAAATCTACTGTAATCAAGCATCTAAATTTTAGCTGTCCTAAAATGGAATAGGGTGATTTTTGAGAATGCCTATAATTCCTAAAAGAATCAGCACAAATCCACTCTATATCCTTTGGCATCCTTTTTGAGACACTCATAAATTATATTTATTTCAAATTCCTTGCAATTATGATTTGAAACTTGGTTCTTGGATTTGACAATCCTGCAATTTCAGATTTGTTAATTTTTACATGATGTCCATGATTCAATTGAAATACAGGAAATCTCAAATTTTACATTAGAATCCCGCATTTCTGATTCATGTATCCCACATTTTTTTTCTGAGTTTTGTCTTTTGTTAGTTGAGTTATCTGCTCAAGAGATTTGAAATTTGCCAATTTAAATAAACCAAAAACAATCAAAATAAATGGTTGATTTCATTAAAAAAATTATTTTTCACTCAGCTGAGTTGCCCGCAAAAGTGATTTGAAATTTGGACCAAGGATTTGACAATCCTGCATTTTTACGTTCAGGTTCTGAATTTACAGTACTAATCTTTTTAGGTATAAATGGTAAGTTTTAGATACAGTTTCAATGAGGTTTTGTAAGAAATATATTATGTTTTGTTAATTTATCTTTAAGGTATGAGTTATTTTCAGTTGTGCTTATATAAATTATAATAAATTAAATATGGAATTTCTTATATTTTGTAGTTGTTATAATATATCAAATATTTTATTTTTTGTTTCATTGGAATTTTTATTTTTTATGGAAATAAAAAATAATTTTATAACTAAGAGTGTAATTTACAGAGTAAATTGAAAAAAATACTTGCTTATATCTCCTTTTTCTTATTACTTATGGTATTTTTTATTAAATTTTTGGAGCTTTCTGAGGTCATTTTATTATTATTATGTATTTCAAAATGTTTTTTATATTAAAAATGTTCACAGTAAAGTGTTTTGTTAATTAAAAAAGTGTCAACATCCAGAAGATGACATTATTAAAACCGGGTGTGTCACTTTACTATAGTGTAAACATGGCCACTATCAACATTTTTACTGTTGACACGGGCGCTGTTGCCCTCTGGCAGATGTCCAGTGGAAGAGTTAGTTGGTGTTTAGAAGTTTGGTGATAGGTGCAATTAGTTCTCTGCAGTTGGGGATGAACTTCCTTACATAGGCAACCATGCTCAAGAATGTACACACCTGACCCACATTGGTGGGGGATGGCATGCTTGTAATTTCCTTAATTTTGGCAGTATCAGGCTTTATCTCTTGGTCTAAGATAGTGTGCCCCAGGAATAGAAGCTCTGACCAGAGGAATTCACATTTAGAAGGCTTGGCCTTTAACTGATGTTTACAAAGGGAGTTGAGTATAGCACAAAGGTGTTGAAAATGTGCTGTTTGGTCTTGACTGAAGACAATGATGTTGTCAAGATAAACAACAACAAACTTTTCAATCAGGTCCTCAAAGGCTTTGTTCATCAACATAGCAAAGGTGGAGGGAGCGTTGGTCATCCTGAAGTTCATGAATTGACACTCAAATGACCCGTAGCGTGTGCAAAAGGCAATTTTTGCCTCATTACTGGGTGCAATGCAGACCTGGTTGCACCCTGTGGTGAGATCAATCTTACTGAAGACCTTTGCACCCATAAGCATGTCAAACAGGTTGGTAATTAGCAGCAAGGGGTACTTGTTCTTGACTGTCACCTTGTTTAGTGCACAGTAGTTGGTTACAAGGCAAAGAGACCCATTGTTCTTGGCTACAAAGAAGACTGCAGTCCCATATAGTGAGAGGGAGGGGTGGATGAAGCCCTTGTAAAGCGCGTCCACAAGGTGTTGACAAAGAGTTTTGTCCTCCTTGGGTGTTAAAGAATAAAGAGGTTGTGCCTTGGGCAGCAACCCTTGTAACTGGACAGCATGTTGTATTTCTATTGGAGGGGACAATCAGTCTAGATTTTTGCTGAAGACGTCCTTGTACTCCTCAAAAATTAATATCAGTGCTGGTGGAGGTGATGTGTCTGAGGGGGGTTGTCAAGGGTTCAGAGCAGATAAATTCCACTGAATACTGATCAAAGTCCAGTTCCCCCCTTTTAAATCATAGGAGCCTGTCTCTGTGAGTTGTACTGTTGCAACTGAACCAATTAGAGTTCAGTATTTTATTGGGGAAAATAACAGTCCAATAGAAAGTACAAGAATAAGAATAAGATGGTGTTTGTTGGTTGTTACTGTGGCTAATACACCATATGGGAAAAGCCACAAGACCATCAGGGGGTGGCACAATGGCAGGTTTCATGTAAGGTTTGAAGCCAGGGAATAACTTGTGTGGGGGTCAGCAAAGTCAAATTAGTTGTGCTCCTAATTAGGAGAAAGTGCCTGCAATTTGACCTCGCCTTCAGGCTGATCCATGCTGTTAGATAGGTCATGGGACAAGTCATTGAGCACCCCTGTGTATTTTTAGATATGTTGGTAGGCAAGAGGGGTATCTCAGTTGCAACACCACTCTAGGTAAAGTTTTTTAACTGCACATCCCCTGCAGTTGGTCCCAAGATCCCAGAATTCCTCCAGTACATATGTGAAGTTGATTGGGGTTTCACCTTTGTTTGCACAGCTGTAAGCTGGATGTTAGCCTGTGTGAATTGAGTGCTATTAGTACATGTACCATTTATTTTGTTCAGGTTCAAAGTTAGAGGTGTAATAATTTAGTTTATTTGGGCTCCTCTGGCCTGAGGCTTACAAGAGGTGTAATTTGGGATGTAAAAGATTGTTTGTGTGGTGCCCAGTAATGGCGTTATATATACCATTATGGGTGTATGTCTGTTGTCTTCTATCTAGTCATGGGTCTCTAGTCTCTGCTGTGATTCTAATCAGCTGACTTACAAGGACTTGATTGGCTGTAATAGAGGATATGATAATATTGCTAGAGGCAGAACTGGCCTCTGGTGTGAAGCTGGCCTCATGGTGTATGCTGGTTGGTTGCACCACAGAATCACATGGTGGTCTTCTGACCATTTTGCCTCCAGGTGAACACTTCTTTGCTAACATAGCTATAATTTTTCCTTAATGGAAAGGTGAATCTTCTGCGTGCAGGAGTGGCAAGCACTCTATCTTCACCTTTGGCCTACTAAAGGAGAAACACTTGGGATTAGATGGTAGAATTAATGAGGGTTTTCTGGCAGATAAAAAGTCAGATTTAATAGCAGATAATCCTCAATTTGGTTTAATGATTTGGATTGTGAGTTGGATTAGGGATTGACTGCTGGTAAATGTCCCTTGTTACCACCATTAGTGGCATGGGGTGAGCAGTGTTCACCTATGTGAAGTCTTGTGGCATTCATGCTTAAGGGGATGAGGAATAATAAACATGAGTGTGTATTAGTGTTGATTTGTTGGCAGGGATTGGTGGCTGTATTATCTACTAGCAACAAATAACAATTAACAGTAATTACCAGCATTAAATTATGGCACTATTATTGATTAGTAGTTGTCACAAGTGACAAACTCTTGTTAAAAATTCTCACAGAAAAATCTCAGCTAAGGGATTCTAACCCTGACACCCTGCGGGCCACCAGCCCACAGGCCCAGCTGCCTGAGTTTTTTTGGGCTTAAACTGGAGCCAAATTTGAAATTGGTGAAACTTCTGAGACCTACCAACCTAGAGTTACTGGCTCCACTGCTTCACCTGCAAAAGGATCTTTTTATTCCTACCAATCAGCAGGAGGGCCTAGCCATAGAACCCAAAATAACTCAGGCCATCACAGAAGAGGAAACAAAGAAACTTCATATAGATTGCAGACCGCCCAGAGATGACCAACCCCATGGCCCAACAAGGAATTTTAGTCTTCTCATTTTGACCCAGCCAATAAGAGATCCCCTGTGCAAGATGCCACTGAGGGTTGCCAAACCTTGGTAGATGGTATCACCCAGCCCAAGGGGGATTGCAAAATTTTTCCCATGGCAGATGGGCATACTTATACCCTGGGCCGTCAGGAAGTTGCCCCTTGCCATTCCTGCAATAAAGTGACATGAACCTTTGGTTCAACCAGGTTATTCCATATTTGATTTTAGTCCTATTCCACTTGCAGATCAACCTCTGCAGCCTTGTTCCCCACGTCTAACAATCCCAAGAAACTGCAGACCGTCCGCCTGAACTATATTTTCCACCAGGAGCACCCTTTGGCCCAGTACATTTCACAAAATATCCTTTGAGCCCAGAATATTCAGAGACCACTCTAGAAGAAATCCTGATTTACAACCCTGAAGCCAGAACTTGAGAGACTGAGATTATTGGCAGAGAAGGAGCCTGGATTACTGTGCCCCCACTGTTATTCCACGACAAGTACAACTACCTGCCCATGTATTTGGTCCCAATGACTCTGCCTCTCATCCCTTGGCCCAACCGCCTGCAGGAATCCGTGGCTGCCAGTGAGTCCACTTCAATGCAGCTATTCAGAGTGATGTACATTATCCTTACTGGGCTTGTGGATGCCATGGTCTCCTCCAACAGGCCCTGGGCCATCCTTGGCAAATATGTATCCTATATTGTAAAGTTAACTCCTATCTTATGGTGGACCCTACCTCCAGGCCTATGAGCCGTCTGCCCGCAAGTTCTCAGGAACCCCCCCTACAAGATGGATCTTTGACAGTAGTGGATAGGTGGCAAGAGAGATTTACCAGCAGTAAATAATCTAATGTAACTTATCAATCTTATCTTTTTGCCTTTGGTGTGGTAAAACAACCCATTGTGGGTGGCATTTACCAATCCACCATTGGTATGGCTGACCATCATTGATAGTCAAGAATCCATGGCTTCACAGCAGTACAAAGGGCTTTATACCAAGGACACCCTCCAGCTATGGTGTTGTTTTTTGTTCTGATGGTGGTGACCTTGGTGTGTTTCATGGACAGCTTTGGGACTCTGGGGTTAATACTAGCCGCTCTTCTAGTCTGGCTGCCTTGGGTTTGTTGCGGCGCCTGTGTAGCTTGAGTTTCATCACCTTCATCAGAGCTACTCCTGCCCTCTACTTCCTGGGCTACAGTGCTCTGTTTTTGATCCATGAGGGCGTCCACATCTGCAGTGTAATTCTTTGACTCCTTGCCTATGCTGTTGTATGTGTCCATTTCAATATAAAAATAAAATAACTATGAATATATGATTTATTTATTTTATTTTATTTTTCTAGTATTGTAGCATAAACACTTGTATTCATTACCATTTATCTCACATTAGGTTTTTAATTTTCTATATCAATTATTTTTAGACATAAATGTGCACTTTTAGCCATTCATATGGATAAATATGATTTTTTTTGATAATTTAAATCCAAACACAGGTACTAAGAATATTTATTTCCATTTTTTGCTCTAGATTAAATATCCTAATTGGGATTAACTGGTAACAGTATTATAGATTCATTGATTTGTTTTTGGTATTTGATATTTGATATTTTGCTGTCTGTTTTGGTTGCTATTAGGGTTTGTTGATGGGTCAAGTCTTTCACTTTAGTCACTGAGTTCATTCTGTTATTAAAAATCATAGTAAATATAGTGGCTTTGTTTTGTGACTGAAGCTCATTATTTTACAGTTCTTGGCATTCTTGTTGTTGAACCATCATACATTTTTTTCCCAGTTCAAATAATTTGCTGTGTTTCTGGACATTTTTGCCAAATAGTGCACATTTCTGTGCAATTAGCTTCCATTTTTATCTAAAAGGTTGAATCTTGTTGTGTGCCTGGATCCATTTGTTCTGAGCTAGCCAATTTTTGTTTATCTCAACAGGTTTCAAAACTGATGTAGCATCTTTAAAGATGCTGTTTTTTGGGATAGCTTATTGCACCAAACATTAAATCAAATATTTTGTGTACTCTAATTTTGCACTTTCAATCTCCCCAATTTTAAAAAGATAAATAACATCTATTATAGCAGCCACTCTAAATTAAGGTAGATTTTAAATTCCCTCAACTTTGGCACTTCAAACTTGGGTTTTTGATTCTAGCTACCAATAAAGACATTTAAAGAATCAACTCTTAGAAAATTATTAAAAGATTTTGGGGGAACTCTTTATCAAAAAGAGTACAATGATCAAAAATCCTTTGCTTTGGAGATTTTTATCTCAAGGATTAAGTTTCAGGCACTTGCCTGGGAAAATGCCCTTTTCTACAAAAGGAAGGACCTTTATCAGCCCCTGCATATCTGTAATCCCCTATAAAGCCTGAGCCCTTTTTATCATCCTTGTTAAATTGTCTATACATGGCTCATTGATGATATCAAACGCTGGAAGAATCTTATGAGCTAGGCTGGATAAATTTGAGCCTGGGCATTATACTTCTGGATATACTAACTAATAAAGTGCTACTGTATTTCAACCAAGATTCCATCCTTGCCTGCAAACATATCTCACAATACATAGGGGTGCTCAATGACTTACCCCATGACCCATCTAACAGCATGGATCAGCCTGAAGGCGAGGTCAAATTGCAGGCACTTTCTCCTAATTAGGAGCACTACTAATTTTACTTTGATGACCCACACACAAGTTATTCCCTGGCTTCAAACCTTACATGAAACCTGCCATTGTGCCACCCCCTGATGGTCTTGTGGCTTTTCCCATATGGTGTATTAGCCACAGTAACAACCAACAAACACCATCTTATTCTTATTCTTGTCCTTTCTATTGGACTGTTGTCTTCCCCAATCAAATACTGAACTATTATAAGTTCAGTTGCAACAGTGATTGCAGCAGTAGATTAATGGCTTACCTATAAGAAAATTTCTCCCAAGAAAGAACAGAGTACGGGCTGTATGGCTACTCCACACCAGAAAAAATTCCTCCCTATCCCTGATGGGGACATCCCCAAGGGATATATTGTATATTAAGACCAGTTAGTACTCACCAGTTTCTATAACCAACTCTTCCTGGGACAATAAAACACTAGTGTCACACTGCTGCAGTTGGACCTATCTTAACAGATGCTGAATCTAGAACTAGAGTCTTTTGCGGGTGGCGTGGAGGGGGCCAATATTGTCAGTTAGCTTCACTCCATGGAAACCCCCTCCATATTTGCCAAGTACCAGAATCCATGTGAGTTACCACGGCATCTGGGCGCCTCACAGGGCCTGCTTAATTGTGGTTTACCAACTGGGCAAGCTAAGAGCTAGATTTCACGTGGGTGTCATTCAGGGACGCCTCAAAATCCCGCTATAGTGAACGCTTTTTACCCATTGTGGTGGGAACTCCTCTCCTGGCCATTAAAAAGACAAGGTCTGTCCTCAAATACCATGCAGCTTGGCAGCAAGCCCTTACCGCCGCCCCAGAAGCTGTCATCAATGGGAATGCCATGATCCTCACTTTAATAGTCAATGGGCTCAAACCCCATATCTGCAAGTGGGTTCTGTGGGCTGTTGTACCTCTATTGACAACTGCTAGAAGGCCATTGTGGAGGCTAATAACCAAGCTTCAATGGGCTTCCAAAGATTCAACAACCTGCTACCTCAATCTTGTCTTGCATCTGGCAGTGCCCACAATCAGGTGGGCTGCCGCCAGTCCTACCAACAAGAGCATGGGGTTAAGCGCCCCTGCAAGGGGGAACTCCAACTAGTGTGAATTGAAAACCAGGAAAAAGCCTAGGGGTTGTAGCTACAAGAGGTCCTACAACCCCACTTGACCCTCACTTTCAATCCCTCCTTGCAAAGAACCCCTGCAACTATAGTGTACACAAAGTTGAAACCCTTGACATCTTCCAAGTTCACAGCAACAACCCTGTTATCCAAGCAAGTGTCAGGGATCCAGTCTTGGGCGGCCGGCCCATTGTTTTAGGTGTTAACTTGGGCCGGGTTTTTTGCGGGCAATGCCCACCACAAGAGGGGAGCTAACTTCAAAAGATAGGAGGTAGACTTCCCCACCCAAGACCACGGGCCAGCAGCCAGTATTATAGTGTCAATCACCCCTGTGAGGGTGATGTACATAATCCCAAACAGCTTGCCAGTATGGTCAGTTGGGAGGTTGGGCGCGGAAGCAGGTATGGGTTTTGGGGTCATAGGTGGTTCCATGGACAGGTTGTAAGCAGGGAGATAATTGAATTTTCCTCTGAACAACTTGGGTGTTGAAAATATCCACGGGCCTTGTTGGTTGTATCTAACTGTGTATTGTATGTGGGCCAGGGGATTGAGTTTGAGTATCTTTTCTGGGGTGTAATCTTTGTATTCAGACTTCAGAGGGTAGTTAGTAAAGTGGACGGGTCCAAGGGGTACACCAGGAGAACAAAAAACAGTGGACAGTGGGGCAGGCAGGCCAGGAGATCTTGAACTAAATTGGTAGACAGCAAATACAAAATAAGACAAAAGCTGTATGAGCCAAATTAACATAACCTTTATTCAAAAATGGCAATAAGTTTGGAGCACATTGCCCTTGGGTCTATATAGTACCCCCTCTAAACTTAACATTTTCCATGGGGGGTTTATCAGGGCATTGGTAAGGCCAGGGCTGGGGGAACTGGGTGCTTGGGTCCAAAGGCAGCAAATGGCACTTGGCCTGGGAGTTCTTTCATTGGTCCAAATTCTTGATTTGGCTGCCTGATCATCTAGCTTTAGTGTTGAGGTCATGGGACCAGGTTGCAGGCCCGTGCCTCTTTCCTGGATTGGCTCTTGATTGGTTGCTGGTGTAGACTTCAAGTTTATGAAGCTAATAGTTGCCAAATCAGTGCCTCCATTAGGTGCTGTGATTAATCCTCCATTTGGCGCAATAATTTCTTTGGATTATCTCTTTTTGCTGCATGGGTTAATATGCTTGGTGTCAGCTTGTGGGTCTTTGATCCCAGAAAAACGCAGGCAGGCAGTCCTGCAGTCCACAGGCCCAGCAGCCCAAAGAAATCCAGGTTTGGGGTTTGATTCCTGCTCCCAGGCCTGGGTTTCTAGAGAGGAAGAATTTTCAATCCTGACACCATCCCCTTCTTCCCCCAAAGACCCTCCCTTCTGGTTCTTCTTGTTCAGGTAGAGTTGGATGGCTTCTTGGGTGTTAGTCAGGTTGCTCAGCGGCTCCCAAGTGCTTTCTTCTAGTGGGTATCCTTTCCACTTGACGTAATACTGGGGTTTTGGTAGTGAGTTTGGTTGCCATGTATGTATTTAACTTCATATTCCTCAGTGCAGCCTGTTTGGATGGGTGGGGGGATGTTTTAATCTGTTGGTGGGGGAGCAGATTTCTATCTTTTTTGAACAACAGGGAACGGTGGAATATATCATGAATCTTCCAGGAGGGGGTAGGTCTAGCTTGAAGGCAACCTCAATAACTAGTTTGGTGATTTTGTGGAGGCCGCTTCTTCTGTGAGCTAATTTCCTGCAGGGCACATGCAGGGGTACATTCTGGGAGCCTAGGTATACTTTTTCTACAACTTGTAAGGGTTGGCCTGGGATTTTTTTGCAGTCAGCAAAGGCTTTGTATGTCTGCACTGCGCGGTTCAAGTTGGTCAAGCATGTTTTTTTGTCATGAATCTGTTCAATCCAGGAGCGCCCAGTGGTGTTTGATTCCTTTTTGCCAATCTGGGGGTCCCAGGTGGGATCAAACCCATAGTTGGCTCTGAACAGGGACATGCCTGTGGAGGCGTGGTCCTTACTGTTGTAGGCCAACTGGGCCATGGGGAGCAATTTGGCCCAATTGCCCTGGTCAGCGTTGGCATAGCATCAAAGATATTGTTGAAGGATCTGGTTCCCTTGCTCAGTTTGGCTGTCTGTCTGTGGGTGGTAGGAGGTAGATACACATCTCTTGATTCTTAAGTTTTTCATCACCTGTGTCCAGTAGTTTGACGTGAATTGGGGTCCTCTGTCTGTGATAATTTCCTCAGGTGTTCTGTGTTGTGTGAGGATGTAGTTGTGGAAGTGTTGGGCTGTTTCTGCTGCTGTGCAATTGGTGGTGGTTGGTACAAATTATGCCATCTTGATGAAGCGGTCTACCATGACCAGGATTGCATTGTACAAGAGAGATGGCAGAAGTTCCACAATGTAGTCCATGGAGACAGATCTCCAAGGTCCATGGGGTATATCCAAGAGTCTTAGAAGTCCCTCAGGTTTGTTTCTGCAAGTCTTGGTCCGCCCACAGGTCTCATACCCCTTCAGGTATGCGCTTACGTCTTGATCCATTTTTGGCCAAGAAAAGTTCCTTCTGATGCTCTGGAGGGTCTTGAGCCTACCTGGGTGTCCAGCCATCTTGTAATTGTGGTAGTCTCTCAAAGCGTTGGCTCTGATGTCCCCTTCTGGTACAAAGATCCTGTTGTGGAGCATTAGTGTGGTTCCCTTCAAGGAGTAGCCTTTTTGGTAGTGGGCGCTATCCAAGGATTTGGAGAAGTCAGAGGTCAAGGTCTTGGTAAACTTGCCTAGTGTTTGGGCCCTTAGTACTTCTGGTTTGCTGGCTCTGATTTTCATCAATCCCAGGTGAATGCCTAGGCTTGCTGTGTCCAAGAGGACTTGGGTTTTGTGGTTGCAAGTTTCTAGGTGGGTAGGCACCAGGTCAGTTCTTCTACTTAGGGCATTGAGTACCATGTTCACCTTCCCTGGCTTGTATTCTATGGTCAGAGTGTAGTCAGCCAGTTCTAAGGCCCATCTTGCTTGTTGTTGGTTAAGCTGGCGTGGTTTGAAGAAATAAATCAAGTTCTTGTGGTCTGTCAGGACCTTTACTGGGTATTCAGCGCCACATAGGTATTGACACCAATGTTTCAGGGTCTTCATTATGGCTAGCATCTCCTTGTCATATATCAGGTAGTTTCCTTCTGCAGGTAGAATCTTATTGGAGTAATATGCTACAGAATGTAGCATACTATCCCCTCCTTCCTGAAGAAGGACCCCACCCACCACACAATCTGATGTTTCAGTTTCCAGAACAAAAGTTTTGGAGGGATCTGGCATGGCCAGGACGAAGGCAGAGGTGAAGGCAAGTTTCAAGGTGTCAAAGGCGGTGGTACATTCTGGAGTCCAGGCAAAGATGACCTTATCAAAGCAAAGGCGGGTCAGGGGGAGGGTAATGTGAGAAAACTTTTGGATGAAATCCCTGCAATAATTTGCTAGGCCCAAGAAACTTCTCACATCCTTTCTGCTTTTGGGCACCAGCCAAGATGTTATTGCTTCTACTTTGTCTTGTTCCATAGCAAAGCTGCCAGTCTTCACTACTTATCCCAGGAATTTGACTTCAGATTGAAAGAATTTGCACTTCTTAAGCTTAGTGTGTAAGTTGGTTTGGGAAGTTTCTCCAGTATAAGGTCCAGGTGGCACAGTGTTCCTTGTGAGACTTGCTGTAGATGAGAATGTTGTCCAGATATGCCACACAAAAATGGTCAAGGTATTTCCCTAGGACAGTGTTGATCATTCTTTGGAAGGTGCTGGGGGCGTTGCAGAGGCCAAAGGGCATTACAAGTTACTTGTACAACCCATATTGGGTTTTGAAGGCTGTCTTGTACTTGTCTCCATACTTGATTTTGATTTGGTTGAACACATCTCAAATGTCAATTTTTGAGTACACCTGGGCTCCAGTCAGTACATCACAGAGGCCATTGGCATTAGGGATGGGGTAGTGTGTCAGGGAACCAACCCTGACTGGCTGGCTTGCTAGCGTCTGGGAACTAGCGGGTCGCAGACTGGGTAGGCAGGGCCACCAAAGGATTGGTGCTAACTTAATGATGTAGGACATTGACTTGCCCAACCACAACCATGGACCGGCAGCAGGGACAATAGTATATATTACTCCCGTGAGAGTTATATACACAATTCCAAAAAGCTTGTTGGTATGGTCCAGTGGGAGTTTGGCAGCGGAGGCGGGAATTGGCTTGGGGGTGACAGGTGGCTCCATGTCTATTTGATAGGCAGGGGGAAGTTGTATTTATCTCTGAACAGGCCAGGTTTGGTAATGTACCAAGGGCCTTCTCAGTTGTATCTGGTTCTCTCAGTGATTCTGGCCCAGGGGTCCCAGGCTAGTATGTTGTTGGTGGTATAGTCTCTGTACTCAGGTTTTAGGGGGTACTCTGTGAAGTGGGCAGGACCAAAGGGAGCACCTGGCAGGCGGTACATAGCTGGCGGGTTGGCAGGGGATTAGAGGATTTTTGAGTGAACTGACAGATTACAAGGATAAACTACGGCAATAATTGGGGAAACCAATATCTCATAACCTTTATTTAAAAATGACAATGGGGTTTTGGTCTTGGCCTGACAGGTATTTATCTCACACTGCCAGGCTTCACTTCTTGGTTGGGTTTTCTGGACTCAGGCAGGTTGGCATCAGGTGTCTCAGATGGTGGTATGGCACTTGGCACTGGCGGTTTGCCACTGGCCACTTTTGGGTGAGAAGAAAACAAATCCTTCTGTTTATTGATTCAATTGTTGGGTGCCTCTTTGGGTTCAGTGCCTTCCCCAGGACTTTGGGAGAGTTTGGAATAATTCCCAGGGGGATATTTGTCTATTTCACCGGGCAAACTGCCGGTGTCAGGTGTTGGCACCTCAGGGGAATTCTTGGCATCTTGCACTGGCGGTTTTCTTGCAGAATCCTACAGGACAGCTAAGGGTTTGGGTCCTGGCAGGATGGTAGCAACTTCTTTAATTAGTAGCATGTTGTTGTGTTCCCAGCCTATGAGTCTGGCAGTCCGCAAAATGTTTTGTCCAGGGTTTGACTCTGGTTCCTTATTTTGAGATTTAGGAGCATCCAAATTGTCATTCCTGACATAGCAGTTCTTCACTATAATGTTGTTCAGTTTTTGGTAATTCACACATGGATGCATCCCACCATCTTTTTCCCTACAAACAGCATGGGTGACAAGCAGGGGGCTTTTGACACCCAGATGAACCCTTTTTTGTCATATCCTTAAGGTACGCTTTCAAGGCCACTTGCTTGCGGTGGTTACAGCTGTTGATGGGGCCATGGTGTGGTTGAGTCCCTGGTAGTAGGTCTATAGCGTGGTTGTAGATTGAATGGCTGGGTAGTTTTGTGGCTGCTTCTTCACTAAACACACAATTCTATCTCTGTAGGGGGTAGGCAGTATTCCAACGCTAGGTTCTATCTTCATAGCCAAGAATTTGTTGGTAGGGGGTTGGTTATGGCTCATGCAAAAAGGAACTGTGTCACAGGATTTCAGTCAGCCCAACATGGCGGTTTGCTTGTGGTAGTTCAGGATCAGGCCATGTTTGTTAGACCAGGAGTCACCCAGTATAAGGGGGTGGGGTAGTCCTGGCAAGAGGATCAGGGCCAACAGGTATACATTGTGTTCAATGGTCAACAGGAGTTCTTGTTAACACTTATAGACGGTGTCCAAGGAGCTGTTTCCCATGATTACTTTTAGACTGCGTTCTGAGGCTGTCAAGCCTAATTCCTCTGCTAGACTGGTGTCAATAAAACTTTCATCCGCTCCTGTATCAATAAAGGCTTCAATTTGAGCTTGTTTCCTGCTACATCTATGGTCACTTGGATAAATATGTAATACTGGGAAGAAGTTTTTATTTGCGCCAATGAGATTGGGGCAGTGTTCTTCTTAGGGCAGGCTCTAGTCAAGTGGCCCGCCTTATGGCAGTAGAAGCAGAGTCCTTTGTGGTAGTGTTGTTGGAGCTCTTCAGGGGCTATCCCTGTTCTGTTGGGGTTGGTGTTTGGGGTTGGGGGCCTGGGAGGAGACAACTTTCTCTTGGTTCATGCTAAGACCCTTTCACAGGGAAATTAGCTTGTCTAGGCTGAGGGTGGGCAGATGGTGCTTCAACAGGTCCTTCATTGCTAGATTGACACCCTTTTGGAAGATAATGGCTGCCAGTTTATCCTCAAGTTGGGTGCAGGTTTTCAGTTTGAGGGATTTGTCAATATACACTTGGATGGGTCAGGGACCTTGTTGAATTTCTAGCAGGGAGTTCAGGGCGTAGTATCTAGTGTTATGATCTTCTCCTGTGGCCATTAAATCAGCCTCAAACTTGGTGCAGTCTAAGCAGAATTCTACATCCTCAGCTGTGGCTGTGCCAAACCAGTCCAAGGCGTCCCCTGATAGCATTGAAGCAACCTCAAGAATCTTCTTGGTGTCACTGGTATAAGAGGGGGTGTTGGTAAGGAAATGCAAGCGGAGGACTGGCATGGCACGTCTAGCTTCCTCAAGTGTGAGCTTCCCCATCTGAGGCATCTCCACCTTTGTGAGGGATTGGTTCACAATCACGTTTTGCACATGGAAGGATGGAGCTTTGTTGGCGTCAGTGGTATTGGCGTTGGTTCTCTTTGGGTCATTCAGGTTTGCATTCTTCCACATGGAAGAGATCAGGTTTTTGGTCATCTTATAGGTATAATAAGTGATTATCAATAGCAAAAGCATACAAGATGCCCCAAGAAATAACAACATCTTGGGGCTCAGGGTACCAGGTTTAATAAAGATTGCCATAATGTCAGGGATCTAGTCTTGGGCGGCTGGCCTGTTGTTTTCAGGGGTAACTTGGGCCAGGTTTTTTGCGGGCAATGCCCACCAAAAGAGGGGAGCTAACTTAGAAAGGTAGGAGGCTGACTTCCCCACCCAAGACCACGGGCCAGCAGCCAGTATTATAGTGTCAATCACCCCTGTGAGGGTGATGTACACAATCCCAAACAGCTTGCCAGTATGGTTGGTTGGGAGGTCAGGTGCAGAAGCAGGCATGGGTTTTGGGGTCACAGGCAGTTCCATGGACAGGTTGTAAGCAGGGAGATGATTGAATTTTCCTCTGAAAAACTTGGGTGTTGAAAATATCCACAGGCCTTGTTGGTTGTATCTAACTGTGGATTGTATGCGGGCCAGGGGATTGAGTTTGAGTATCTTTTCTGGGGTGTAATCTTTGTATTCAGACTTCAGAGGGTAGTCAGTAGGTGGACAGGTCCAAAGGGTACACTAGGAGGACAGAAAACAGTGGGCGGTGGGGCAGGAGATCTTGAACTGAATTGTTAGACAGCAAATACAAAATAAGGCAATAGCTGTATGAGGCAAATTAACATAACCTTTATTCAAAAACAGCAATAAGTTTGGAGCGCAGGGTCCAAAGGTGGCAAATGGCACTTGGCCCGGGAGTTCTTTCATTGGTCCAAATTCTTGATTTGGCTGCCTGATCATCTAGCTTTAGTGTTGAGGTCATGGGACCAGGTTGTGGGCCCGTGCCTCTTTCCTGGATTGGCTCTTGATTGGTTGCTGGTGTAGACTTCAAGTTTATGAAGCTAATAGTTGCCAAAACAGTGCCTCCATTAGGCGCTGTGATTAATCTTCCATTTGGCGTGATGATTTCTTTGGATTGTCTCTTTTTACTGCATGAGTTAATATGCTTGATGTAAGCTTGTGGGAGCTCAATCCCAAAAAAACGCAGGCAGGCGGTCCCACAGTCCACAGGCCTGGTGGCCCAAAGGAATCCAGGTTTGGGGTTTGATTCCTGCTCCTGGGCCCGGGTTTCTAGAGAGGAAGAATTGTCAATCCTGACAGCAAGCCACTCTCCAAATAAAGTAACCTGATTGGCCTACCTCTTTTTTTTCCATGGGAGCACCCACTAACTTTTGGTAGGCACTAGGGCAATCACACCATGGTCAACCAGGAGTTTGCAGATTCTCAACAACTAGACCAAGTGTCTAGTTGATTCAAAGCGGTACGGGTAGCTGACTCCCGCAAAGTGGCAATTATCCATGAGACAGTACCCTTCTCTGTGAAAATGGGGAGCTTCCAGGTCAAGCTCTCTGGGACAATCATGGCAGGGCTCAGCCACAACGTAATTACTGGCCTTGAATGGCTTTGTCACAACCTTCCCTACATTGACTGGGATACATCTGAAATTACCCTCAATAGAAATGGGGTAGGTTTCCAGATATATCCTGTTGAAATGAGCAAGTTACTTCATGATACCGTATTTGTCAGAATAACAGAGACAGGCTTGTATAATTTCAAGGGGGGAACTAGACTTTAACCAATGCTCAGTCAAAGTTATCCACACTGAACCCTCTTCAGCCCCTCCCTTGACCACTTCACCCCCACCAGCACTTGCTGCACTCCTCAAGGAGTATAAGGACGTTTTCAGTGAGACACTGGATCAACTACCTCCTCCCCAGGAGATCCAGCATGCTGTGCAACTACAAGGGCCGCTCCCTAAGGCACATCCCCTATATTGTCTTACACCAAAAGAAGATGTGACCCTCTGCCAGCACCTTGTGGACACACTCAACAAGGGCTTCATCCGCCCCTTGCTCTCCTCATACGGTCTGCTGTCTTCTTTATAGCCAAGAAGGACAGGTCCCTTTGCCTGGTCACAGACTACTGCACCTTAAATGAGGTAACTGTTAAAAATAAGTACCCCTGCTGTTGATTGACAACCTGTTTGACACGCTTGCAGGTGCAAAGGTCTTTAGCAAGATTATCTCACCACAGGGTACAACCAGGTCTGCATTGCACCAGGGTATGAGGCAAAAACTGTCTTCCACACATGCTACGGGTTGTTTGAGTGTTGGGTCATGAACTTCAAGATGACCAACACTCCTTCCACCTTTGCCATGTTGATGAAAAAAGCATTTGAGTATTTGATTGTGAAATGTGTTTTTGTGTACCTTGACAACAATATTGTCTTCAGTCAAGATCAAACCATGCACCTCCAACACCTCTGTGCTGTCCTTGACACTGTGAAGAATTGTTGACCAGGGATTGTGGAAAGCTTAATTCATTAGGCAGCCATTGTTAATCAACCAGGGCCATTCAATTAACCTTTTGGAAATTAGTGTCATCTTATCATATAATTAAATGCATGATTAGTGGCCCATGACGTTGTTGTCAAGGGTTAATCACGCCACGCTACCACCTTAAATAATAAGCGTCACAGTGCCAGCATTAATTATTCTTGGCACCAGAGCGCCGCTCTAGTTTACATTGAGCGCTGGGACACCAGCACAATTAATTGCAAGCCCCAGAGTGCTGCAATAATTAACACTGAAGCACCAGGACGCCAACACAATTATTTGAAAGCGCCAGAGAGCTGCAATAATTAAAACTGAAGAACTGGCTTTGAGAGGAAATAACACCAATGCGCCAGGGTTGATTCAAATGACTGATTTAACTCCTTGTTAGAACTAGATATGGAAGTGATTGTATATCTTAAAAAGGATCACTGATTAATGTGCTAGCAGAGGGTGTTCTTGTGCTAGGCATTGCAGGATTGCTCCCTAAAATAGAAGGTTGTCCCTTTTTCTGCCAACCCAACTGAGACTCTACAGTGCGCTGGAATGTCCTAGAAGACATTGCCAGTGACTGGTGATTAATAATATGAGAATACCCCTATATAAGGCGTTGGCAGTAAACGCCAAGGGGCAGAATTTTACCTACTTGTATAGGACCCAATAAAGTTAATAATTACAAATCAAGTTGGTCAATGTCTTTGGAATTTTCACATTAAAAGGCATTTAGTGATTGTGTACCCCTGCCTCTTAATTATTCTGTTTAATCTGCTGGTGTACACCAATTTTCAACAGACACCCTATGTAAAAATCAGCTAAAAGCTAAACCTTTTAAATGCAAATTCCTTAAGTAAGAGCTATTGTTCCTTGGTAACACCATCTCTGCTCAAGAGATAAAGCCCAACCCTGCCAAGATCAAGGCAATCATCAGTATGCCACCTCTCACTGATGTTGGTCAGGTATGTACATTCTTAGGCATGGTTTCCTATGTGTGCAAGTTCATTCCCAATTGCGGGGAACTAATTGCACCCTTCACTGAGCTCCTAAACACTAAACAGCACTTCCATTAGACCCCTACCAGGGATCAAGCCTTCAAGACGTTCTAGCAAAGACTTACACTGTGCCTGTACTGCAATTCCCCAATTGGAACCGCTAGTACAAACTTGATACTAATGTATCTGACAGAGCCATAGGGGGTGTGCTACTGGTAGAAACTGACAATGGTGTCTTTCTCCCCGTGGCATATGAGTCCAGGAAGCTCACCAACTTAGAACAATATTATCTCATACATGATAAAGAGCTAACAGTAATTGTGCACTGTGTTGAGAAATGATGTTGTTACCTGGAAGGGGATACCTTTCCACCCCATGTCCTGACAGATCACAAGTCACTTCAGTACTTCAACACGCAGTCCCACTTAAAACGCCGCCAAACAGGCTGGGTCAAGTGTCTATCCCCTATCAGTTGTGCATTAAGTCAAAGCCTGGGAAGGAACTTGTCACAGCTGACGCTCTCTCACGGCTCTATGTAGCGTCTATCACCAGGGATAATGACTTGGATCCAGATTGGCTAATGCTTTACCTCTGTCCTGAAGTAACTTGTTACAAAGGCCTTAACTTGATAATCATCTCCAAGCTAAAGAACAACAAAAGTCAGTTCTCCACCAATGCTGGCAATGTCTGCTGCCGGGCAGAGACAGGTGAAAAGACGCCCTACATTCCCACTACACAACCAGGCAACACAATATTGCATTATCACCGCACTTTGGGTCACATAAGAAGATGTAACCTCTTTGAGATCATGAAAAAAGGTTTGGTGGCCGCGTATGCGCCAAGACATCTTGGACCTCCTCAAAACTTGTGTGTTGTGTGAAAACAATATGTCCAAACCTGCACCTCCCAAGTCTGTCCTGCTCATTAAGGCCATGGAATCCTTCAAGTAGTGGGCCCTCAATATTGTTGGTTCTCTCCCTGAAGACAGACTGAGGAAGAAGTACATCATAGCAGCCATTGATTACTTTACCTGTTGGCCAGTAGCATGAGTGACCACTAACCACACTGCCACCACCATCACCTGCTTCATTGGCAAGGAAATTGTGGCCCGCTTTGGGAAACCTAAACGTTTTATCACAGATGATGGACCCTAACTTGCAGGGTACGTCATGAAGGTGTACTGCGCCAAGAATGCCCTTCAAAGAATAGTCATGACTCCCTATCATTCCCAAGCCAATTTACGTGTAGAGCGCTTAAATGGTTCACTAGTCCAACTGATTGCCAAGCTCTCACAGGAGCATCACAATTCTGTGTGGACTGAATGCCTGTCCACTGCTCTACTTATCTTACAAGCAAGGATTAACATGGGCACCGGGTTCAGCCCCTGCTCCTTGGCCTTTGAAACCCCTGACAGCTTGACAGGGGTAGAACAAAGAAAATTACAATCCACAGTTCTTGGGAAGCCTCCCTTGTTGACTACTCCCTCCCTGAGCCAGTGGCGTGCCAAAGCCCAAGACATTAAACACAAGCAAATTGAGGGGGGGGAAAACACCTTGAGTCCAGATATGCCATAGGTGACCCCATCTATGCCCTCAACCCTAAATTTGGCCAAATTAGAATCCAACCACCTGGGGCCCTTCAAGATAGCTGTGTTCTATGACAACCACACCCATTGACTTGAGGATGCCCAAGGAAACACCAAAAAGCTTTACCACAATTTCTTGCACCCATGCCACACCAATCCCACACAAAAAATTGTTTGTGCAGACCTTCCCAGATCTTCTCCAGACTCTAATCCTGGTGTCTGACAACAAGCAGGGAGCAAGGAGGTGTTGCAACCAAGTTTTTATCCTTGCATGCCAATGTATCTTATAATACACAGGGGCACTCAATGAGTTGCCCCTTGATGTATCTAACAATATGGACTAATCTGATGGCAATATAAAACTACAGGCACTTCCTCCTAATTAGGAGTGCTACCAATTCAGCCTGCTGATCACACACAATTTATTCCTTGGTTTCAAACCTTACATGGAACATGTCACCCCCTTGTGGCCTGGTGGCTTTCCCCATATAGTATATTAATCACAATATTCTACAATAAACAATACATTATTCTTTTCATTATTGTCCTTTCTATTGGACTGTTGTCTTCCCCAAATCAAATACTGAACTCTCATTGGTTCAGTTGCAACGTGTGAGCATTTTACTTAGTAAATGTTAAGCCCCAAATAGTTTTTTAGGGTGATATGATCAAGTAGAATCCAAAAATAAAATAAAAATTAATACACAGTAATTAAACAATTCAATACAAATACACTTTAAAAATGATTTACTATGAAATTAACTATTTTACTATAAAATCATTTTATTTATAATATAAAAAGGCTTGAATTATTTTTCAAAAAAAACTTAATAAGAAATTAGTATATTTAATAAAAAATAAAGTAAAATACTTATTTTTAAAATTTTTGACATAACAGCAACCCAAAGTTACATATACTTTAGTACTAAAACAACTATTTTTGCTAAATAATTCAGGCTCTAACATAAAATCTTTATATGAAAACCTATTTATTCTTTCTAACTTTAAATTTAAGTTATCTATTTAATTAATCTAATTATTTTCAATATTAAAATCATATAATACAATATCAAAAAGATCCAAAAATGTTTATTATAAATTAAGTTGAAGGTTTGCTGCAAGAGAGTACAGTAGCAATATTGCTTATCTGCTCCCCAAGCTCAGATAGCTTGTACTTATTCTTGACAGCTGTCTTAGTTTTCTCTTTGTAAATGATATCATTACACTCTCTTTTCTTCTTTGGAGCCATTACTTGCATATCTCAAAGGGAGGAGAAAGTCTTCCCCAGTTCAGTCTTAAGGTGCTCAAAGAAGGTGTTGTATCTGGGATTCACAACAAATGAGGACTTTAGATGTTTATGCCAGTTTTATTAGCTAGAAGTTATCTTCATTTAATCTTTGATAAAATTCTGATAGCAATTCTAGCTGGCCTTTTCTGCTGGCTTACCACACCCACTGACCACTTTGCACCCCACCCACTGTGGCTCATAGTATTCAAAAAAGGGTTAGAACTCAGATTCATGGCTTAAAGCGTAAGGATCACTGCACAGAAGCTCAAACCCTTGACCAAGATGCCCAGGATTAACAAATACCAGAGCAACAAACTTCTGGGTCATAAATTTATATTTACCAGTTGTTTTTTGTTGTGTGAGAGAGATGAGAAGGGTCTTGCCTTTAAGGCGTCTATTGATAGCCTGCTGGTAATGAAAGAAGTATCCTTGTACCTCACCATTGAAAGTTTTTACACAGGCCTTGTACTGGGCTTTCTCATATTCCATAATAATAATCTTGGGGCCAAGGCTCTGTAATTTTAATTTTCTTTGGGAGCTAGGTTGACCTCATTTTTATCAGCATCATCAGGATTGGCCCTTGTTGACAGACCAGGATTATTTCCTGCCTCATTGAGAATGGCTTAAAGACCCTTCTGTAGAATCTTGAATGTTCTTATTTATACTCCTATGAGACTCCAGGAAGAAGAAAATAGGCAAAGATGAGGACTTTATTATCAAGCTGGGCATTCATCACCCACAGCTGATATAATAACTTAGGACATGGTGCAAATGTCCCATCACAGAGCCAAGTCTCAGTAGAGCGCAGTTGTTTATGATTATTATAGGTGTCTAAAAATTGATGCTATCTCTGTAATCAGGCCCATCATCATAGATAAGTAAATCTCCATTGTCTTGGGCTATCTGCAACTCAGGATTAAGGGCCAGTTCCTTTAGTTGGGATGCACTTTTTCCAATTGGGTTTACTCTTGGTGCCCATCACATATATACTTAAGAAGTTGTTCACAATCAGGGACTTTTTAAGGCTCTCTCTGCTCAAGTTCTTAGTGTCCTTTTCTTTCAGGTGAGTGCCCCTCATATTTTTTGATATTGGGATCCTTTTGAGTAGATACCACTTGAGCAGCTTCTCAATCAAAGTGGTGGGAGACACGCAGGTATGTTCCCTCTTTTCCAAGGTAGCTTTATCCCACTCTTGGGTGTTTAGGCGTGCAGGGTGGTTCCTGGCTTCCCATGTGAAATGTTTGCTCTTGCTTTGCTTCTTTCAATTGTTGCAGCTAAACACATAGCCACCACTGAACATGCTTGGGCCACCGTTGACCATCATCACTGAAAATATTTTGGGGATCTCCCTGGGATCTTGAAGGAGCCCTTAAAATTGCAAGTATTGTGGGCTTTTATTACATCCCATGTCCCAGGAGGAGCGTGTTAGAAACCAGGAAAGCACTCATGTTAATCATCATTCTCATATTCACCAGGAGAGGGCTCATTAGAGGACTTAAAGCTTGCCTTTATTTTCTTCTTGTTGCTAGGATATTTATCTCTCTCAGACGCATACCAGCAATGAGAGATAAGCCCATCATCAGAGCCCTCCTCAAAAACTGCAGGCATGGGGTTTTATTTTTTCTTATTTTTTTAGGCCGTATCTTAAGCGCTTTCCTTGTAGAAGGAGAAGCCTTAGGCTTAACGGTGCCCTTGGCAGTTTTTTATTAGGCTGTTTCTTATTGGGCTTGGATTTATTTGATTTATCCTATAAAGTAAGAGAGGTTATAGAAAGGACTGTGGGTAAAGTATAGAAGAACAAAAGTTAGAGATGAAAAGTATCAAGTTATGGAGGATCCTTATATAAAACATGCAAAAAGGCCTTCAATAATTATATAATATGGGGCATTGAGGCTTTCAATTAAGAGAAATATGGCAAACCTGCATTCAAATGTTTAGTGTTAACAATCCAAGTGTTGAAATGGAGCAAAATCATGTAATTAGCCATCTAGCCTAAAAGTTGTCAAAATTATGACTGTCAACTTGTAGACAGTCAGCATTATTGAGTTAAATCACTATTTATAAACATATAAATCTTAATTAAATTAAGATCAGGTTCAAAATTAGACTGAAATTATGATATTTGGGGTTTGGACTATGTCATAACATCTTCAATTACTCCCTCTTGGGAAATTAATTCCCCAAGTAACCCGCCAAATTATTCCCCAACTAATCATTAAGTTGGTGGCACTTCTATCATTCAGCCATTCATCACAGGAATCAAACATTCTGGATCCTAATTGGAACAAAATTTGAATAAGCCTTTTGACTTAAGAGGAACATTACTCAGATAAGCCCCATGACTTCCATGAAGTACATGGAAAGTATGTGGCTTTTCATGATACTATATAATACTCTAAACTCATATCAAATAAAGTATCATTCTTTTCTTAATTTTCCCCTTTATCTTGTTTATTATACTTCCCAGAAGTATAAACACAACAGCTATAATAAAGTTATATTCATATAACTTTTAAAAACAAAGTACTAAATATTGTAAGTAGTAGTTTTATTATTATTATGTGAAGTTTTGGGGCTCTAAGCATACCATTATGTAGGATAAAAATGTTAAGTCATGTTTTTTATTAAACCAGTGAAGGTGTCATCTTTGCTGCTGTTGGTCTTCTTTTATAATGAAGCTACTACTGTAAATTCAGAACCTGAACGTAAAAATGCAGGATTTTCAAATCCTTGGCCCAAATTTTGAATCACTTTTGCAGGCAACTCAGCTGAGTGAAAAATAAAATATTTAATAAAATCAAACATTTAATTTGGACTTTTTGATTTATTTAAATTGGAAAATTTCAAATCTCTTGAGCAGATAACTCAACTAACTAAAGACAAAACTCTGCAAACAAATGCGGGATGCATGAATTAAAAATGCGGGATTATAATGTACAATTTGAGATTTCCTGAATTTTAAACAAATCATAGACATCATGTAAAACTTAAAAAATCTGAAATTGAGGGATTGTTAAATTCAAGAACCAAATTTCAAATCATAATTGCAAGGAATTTGAAATAAATATAATTTATGAGTGTCTCAAAAAGGATGATAAAGAATCTAGAGTGGATTTGTGCTAATTCTTTTAGGAATCATAGGCATTCTCAAAAAGCACCATATTCCATTTTAGGATGGCTAAAATTTAGATACTTGATTACAGTAGATTTTAAACTGATGGTTTATCTTTCTCCCTCCTTTCTTCCTTGAAAATAAGTTTATTTGGCCCCCAGCGTAGCCAGGGGCCAAAAAACTTTTAAAAATTTCTGCATCATCAGGAGGGTAGCTCATATATCATTATATTTTTTTGTGGTTGCTATATTAGTGATTTATAGTGCAGAATATTGCATCATTTCCAGTTTAGACAATTTTTCATTTCACTTAATTTCAGGTCTAAACATGGTTGTTGAGATTGGATTTTTCATTTGATTTTATCCAGAGTGGAGCTTCTTGATTTGGGTTTATTTGTCCTAGTTACTTACTGTACATTCAATTTGGATTTCAGTTCCAGCAATTATTATTTGAGTTTACTAGTGGCATTCAAAAGTGATTTGAAATTTGGTTCTTGGATTTGACAATCCTGCAATTTCAAAAAACATAGTAAACTTAATGAAAATGGTTGATGGATTTGAACACTTCAAATCTGATTCCAGTTAATTCATTTTGTCCATTGGAAATATGCTGTTTGACTTGAACTTTGCAAAGTGTCTATGAGTCCCTCATTTTCAAATATTCAAATAAAAATACAAAGATTTAATTTAATTAAAAAAGGCCATCCTGCAAAAGCAATTCAAAATTTGGACCAAAGATTTAACAATCCCACATTTTTACGTTCAGGCTCTGAATTTACAGTATTAAGTCTTGCTTAAATTATGTTGTTGTGCTTGCTTAACTTATTCTCCTTGTCTCACTTTTTCCTGAATGCTGGTTTTCCTTAGTTTTAACATCAAATGATACAGTAGTTCTCAAACCTGTTGAGATAAACATATATTAGTCAGTTTAGAAGGCATAAACTCAGTCTAAAAACAAAATCAAAGTGGATCCAAATCTACTGTAATTTAATATTGTCAAACCCGCAGGCTTGACCCGCTAGCAAGGTTCCAACCAAGCAGGTTTGTGACCTGCAATCCAATTATCTGGTCACTCAAAGCCAGACTAGAAAGTTAACTTTAATTACCAAATCCAACTACATGAACAGATGATGATCCTTTATGGTGGATACCTTGTTTTGGCGCTTAACTCATTAATAGGATCAAGCCACCCCTGTCATCATCCAACCGTGTGATTAACACAATCATGTTTCTGTTATCCTTGACTCACAATGACTATATAAGCACAATCTCTCAATAAAGATTATTATCTATCTTCTAAATATTTTTACCCGTGTAACTCTTCTAAAATAGCACAGTTACAACATTGGTAGCACAGGTAGGTTTCCCATTCTACCTTATCTTGAAAAATTCCGCATGTTGCCCGCACAGCTACAGCCAACAAATCCTTAACAGAATTATGTCTGGCCTCCCGCCCCACTGGACTCTGTATACTCCTGGTACCAAGATACCTATAGGTTTGTCCTATACCAAAACCTGGTGATCCCGCTACCTGCCTTCAACGCCATGTCTGCACAAGATTTTCTTTCAGGCTCCGCCATCAATGCCGCAACCAACCAACAAAACCACTATGCCTACCTATGTAGCTCAAAGACTACAAAGCACTGCCTTGGAATCTTTTTCCAGGGCCAACAACAACAATGCCGCCACATGGATCCAGTCCGCCCAGAGCAAGCTAGCCCAGATGGAATGCCCACAGCAATTTTGGATTGCAGAGATTTCCATTTGCCTGACCCATGACGCTGGCACCTGGTGCAACAAGTGGCATGAAGAGCACACTGACAAGAACTGGGATACCTTTAAGCAAGACTTCCTGGCAAGATTTGTGCTTAAAGATACAAAGCTCATGATCATTTGCTAAGTGAAGAACCTGACCCAGACAGGCACTGTAAAAGAACTCACCTGTGCCTACAAGGAACTTCATCTTTGTGCACCGTCTAACATGGCCTTTGACACTCCAGCCACACACCTCATGTACTACAACACTCTCAAGTCACACGTAATGAGACATGTAACCCTGGATCAAGTTACCAACCTACAAAGCCTGTACTGTGAAGCAGAAAAAGCGGAACAGACGTCCAACGCTCTGCACAAGGCACAAACTGGGAAACAAGAAAGACCCAAGGATTCCCATCCAAGCGAGCGCTGCTCAACCACCTGGAGGCAACGGGAGCAACGCCAACCACAAACCCACAGGTTCTAATGGACATGGGAATGGAAACAATGGCCAGTCAAACCGTACTCATTTCTGCATCACTGCCACACAAGGCAATCAAGATGAGGGAAAAGCCCAGGGAGAGCACTAAGCAAGCCAAGCTCTCCCCACGCAACTCCTAACTTGCCCAACAATGAATACTGACCCAAGGACGTGGACCAGTGTCCAATGATCCAGGTGCCCTCGGGGGACCCAGTACTGTACACCATTGCCAGACATCCCAATAAATTGATGTCCTATCCTTTCTGATTTTGCAGTTACACAGGCTCAGCACTCTTGGACTCAGGTGCAGACCAAGCCTTAGTCAACAGTAGCTTTGTGGATAAGTTCAAGCTGGCCACTAATCCTTTGCGGATTAAAAATGTGGTCCTGGCTGATGAACACCACATTTCTGTGACAAAGGAAACTGCCCCTTCTCCGTCATGCTTGAGAACCTTCACTCCACCATTCAAGGTCCCGTTATTGACTTTCCTAAGTTTGACATTGTACTGGGACTAGACTGGTTACAAAAAACAACCCTCACGTGGACTGGGCAACCTCAGTATTGACCATCAAGCGTGAAGGGGTCAACCACCAGATCTACCCTGACTCCGTGGACTAACTACTACATAACCACATCTTTGTGTGTATCACAGAGACCCAGGAAAAAAGAAAGACTTGAATTTAATCAACTGGGACTCCTGCCAGTACAAGATCATACACTTCAAAGACCACCAGGACACCTCCACGCCTCAGGACCACAACATTGTGGCCCGATACCCAGAAATCTTTAAGGAAGTGTTACCTGGGCTGCCCCCTGAGAAGGGCAACCACCAGAATTAACTCATTCCGCAAGTTTACTTACCATATGTCAATAATCAGAATTAAAAATACTTTAATGTCAACAACATTGAAAAGTCAGAATTAAGTTTTAACTCATGCAGACTACTAAATGTTGACACTTTTTCAATAAGCAGAAACCTATTTCCTGAACATTTTACTTAATAAAAATTAAGCTTCAAGAAGCTTTTAGGGTAATGTGACAACATAGATTTTAAAAAGTCCATAAAAAATTATACATGAATATTAAAAAAATCATAAAAATACACTTTTATTTTATTTTACTATGAAATTAGCTATCTTTACTATAGTGAATTTTTTCCCACTTATAAAAACAAAACTAAATCTAATTATACAAAAAGTTACTACATAAAATTTCACGTATTATAGCAAAATATAGCAATCAGAAACAGTAATATAAAGTTTTTTCTATATTGAAAACTACAAAAAACATATAATTTACTAGTAAAATACCAATATAGGCCATGTAATACAGTCTAAAGCATCAAACTATCAATAGTCAATCAATGATTTTATAAAAACAGTACCATAAATTATTAATTAGTTATTTAGAATAACTATTTATTTAAAAATATTATACTTAATATATAAGAACTATATAAAAATTAGGCAATACTCAATAAATTTAATGAAAAGCTAGACTGTAATAACCTGGTTGCCATTAAGAACTGTGGCAATCTTCTTGATGTATTCCCCAATCTCTGAAAGCTTATATTTGGCCTTTACAATGTCCTTGATCTTCTCTTGATACTGTAACTCTTTGGTGGTTCTCTTCTTCTTAGATGGGCAGTTCTCAATATCTCTGATGGATGCAGCAGTCTTCCCCTGTTGAACTTTGAGGTGCTTGTATAAGGTGTTGTATCTGGGCTTGATTCCAAAGGAGGACTTGATATGCTTATGCCAGCCCTCCAAAGATGAAGTGGTTTTCATCTCATCCTTAAGAACTGCCTGGTAGCAGTTCCAGTTTGCTTTGGCTCTGTGCTTAGTGACCTTACGTCCAATCCACTGTGGTTCATAATATTCAATGAAAGGGTAGAAGGCACCATCATGTTTCTTGGTATATGGATCCTGGCATAGGAACTCAAAGGCTTTTTCCAGCATGCTCTGGCTTTACAAAGGCTAGTGCTACAAACTGGTGAATTAAGAACTTGCACTTTCCTGATGTATCTAGACGGTGGAGCTTGCTGAGCTCAGGTAGATCCTTTAGTTACCTTTTGACAGCCTGTCACTAATGGAAAAAACACCCCTGTACCTCTCCATTAAAGGTATTTACAAAAGCGTTATACTGGGCAATTTCATAGTCCATGATTATAGTTGAGGGACCAAGTGCTTTATCTTGAGCTTCTTGTTCTTCAGCAAGGGTGGCTTCATCCTTTTCATCATCATCTGGATTGGCTCTAGTGTTATGGCCAGGGGGACTCTTTCTATTACTGAGTAGGGCTTTGATGCCCTCCTGAAGGATTTTAAAAGCCCTTAGTAGATCTCTTCTGTTGCCCCAGGAAGCAGAAATTAGGCAAATGGGAGCACCTTGCCTTCAATAAGGGAATGTACAACCCATAGTTGGTAAAAAAAGGTGGGGGCATACTACAAAGGTACCATCACATAACCAGGTCTCTGAATCCCTCAACTGCTCCAGATTCTGTTGTGTAGAATAGCATATAATTCTTGCCTCTGCTGTAGGACCATCATGTAAAAGGAATACCTCATCACCATTGAACATCTTTAGCTCCTCTGTCAAGACTAAATCTCCTTGAACCATGGCTGATTTCTTATGGGGGACTAGGTCACGGCGTTTGTCACATATGTACTTCACTAACTGGTTGCGGTTGGGGGTGAGCTTCAGGTTCTCATTACTTAGGTGTGTGTTAGCCTTAACTGCCAGATCAGAAGCCTTGACATCTTTGGAGACTGAGACCATTTGGTAGAGGTACCACATTAGAAGCTTTTCAATAAGATTTATTGGAACATTGCATGTGTGCTCTCCTTTTTCACTAGTGACTTTATCCCATCTTTCTTTATTGATCCTGGCAGCACAGCTTCTATCTTCACATACATAATGATTGCTTCTTCCTGCTCTCTTCTGATTGTTGCAATTGAAAACATAGCTGTCACAGACTAAACTTGCACTTTCTTGGACAGACATTAGAGGGAAAAACTGAGGGAACTTCTTTGGGAGCTTAAACTCTCCTTTGATGTTACATATATTGTGAACCTTTAGGGGATCCCATGGGCCAATTGGTGCTTGATGATAGTCAGGCAGGCAATTATCAGTATCTTCTTTATTGATACCTTATGAGGAGGATGGAGGTGCAGATTTGTTGGGCGGTGGAGGGGAATTATCTGGAGTTGGATTCTTGCGCTTCTTGGACTGGGATGAGCTTGATTCCTTGGGACTTGATTCCTTTGAGCTTGATTCATCTGGGCTTGGCTGGGGTTCTGGACTCTTGGGTATCTTCTTTCTTCCTTGCTTGTTTAGTGGAACCTTATCTCCTTCTGATTGGTACCAGCTTGGAGAAGAGGAGGGGGCAGGGGAGGGCTCTTTGCTTTCAGGGTCTGGGGTCTTCTCCTTTGACTTCTGTTTTTTTGGGGGCTCTTTGGATTGTTTTTTGTTGGGGTAGGGACTTTGGGCCTTTCCAGAGGCTTTGGGTACTTTCTTGGTTGACTTTGGGTTATTTTGTGGCTTCTTGGAAGATTTATCCTACAATAATTAGTGTAGAGTTCATAAAGTAAGAATAATCATGTGAGACATGAATAAAATTAAATAATAATCACTTGCTTTATTTTTTATTATGAATTAAATAGTTTATAGAAGTATGGAAAATAATTTTAGAGCTATTTATTAGTAAATAATAGGGAAAAAACTATGTTTAAATAAAAAGTTGACATTCTGGTAGTCACAGTAGTCAAAAATATTTAATTTAGTTTTTCAGCATAAAAATCACTATAATTTTGACGTCAACATACTGACAGTTAGCATTAAAGTGGAAAAACACTATGTAAATCACTTATAAAGCTTGGTTAATATTTTCTGGAGTTGGTTTTTAAGGCCAAAATTGATTATTTTTAAATTTAAAAAAAATTAAAGATTTGCATATGTAACTTATAAAAACTAAATAATAGGGATTGTAGAGGGAAGTCTGAAGTACAGCCCTGGGTACTTTGGCCTGAATTACCATACCATTGTATGTGTGCTTTTTGTTAAGCGGCAGTGTTTTACTAATAAATAAGTGAAGGTGTCAACATTCAGGCAGTCAGCGTTCTTTTATAGCAACTCTCCTATTAAATCTCGCTTAAATTATGTCACTTTGTTTGCTTAGCTAAACCCCTTTGTTGCAATTTAGGCAATGCGTCAATTTGAAACAAAGTTGACATTATAATTACATATATAAATTCTAGTTTTAACATATGTGTGTTGGCTTAAGTGGACTTCCAGAAACAAGCTATAGTTTATCCAGTGAGTTTAAAATAACAGTAAATATATAAATAATACAAAGAATGCTCTGAAAGTTGGCATATGTCTTTGTTCAATGCTTATCTTAATATATATTTAATAAAAACAGTAGTATGAAATATAAAAAGTAGTTATTTTTAGAATATTGTGTATTTTATTAAGAAATTTATGGATTCTTATTTGGGGTTGACATCCAGATATTACTTACTGTAGTAAACCTTAATGTAAAAGTACAAAGAAACTTACATTTTCATAGTAAATTATATTAGTTTTTTGGCTTAAAATTTAGCCTTTGTTTAAATGGTGGTGACATTATGTCTGTTCCTTTTTAATTTTGCAATTCTGACTTAATAATTCACTATGAAAAATTAGCTTAGTTTTGGAAATGCCCAATCCCGGCGGATAAATACCAAAATAATGTCAACTTACTGAATGTCAACAAGGTGTTGACATTCAGTAAGTTGACTTGCAGAATGAGTTAATTCTGGCAGTTGCCCTGAGAAGCATATTCAGCACTCCATCCAACTCAAAGGGGCTGTACCCAAGGTGTGCCCTATTTACAGGCTGACCCCAAATAAAGACAACCCCTTATGCGCCTACCTCAAGGAGGCATTAGAAAAAGGACTTTTCTGCCCCTCACAGTCCCTCTTTGAGGCCGCCATATTCTTTGTGGCTAAGAAAGATGGTACCTTACGCCTGGTCATAGACTACTGCGCCCTAAATGAAGTTACCAATAAGAATTGTTACCCACTACCAATGATTGCCAACCTCTTTGACACCTTGGGAGGAACCACTGTCTTCTCCAAGATTGATCTAACTGCAGGCTACAATCAGATTTGTATCAAGGAGGAAGACATCCCCAAAACTGCCTTCTGCACTAAATATGGCTCTTACAAATGTGTGGTACTCAACTTTGACATGACCAATGTTTGTCCACTTTTGTAACCTTCATGAACAAAGTGTTTGCGCCCCACATAGACAAACATGCCTTAGTGTACCTAGACAACATTATTGTCTACAGCTTCTTGGTAGAGCAGCATCACAAGGACCTGGAGGCAGTCTTTACAACCCTGGCACAACACAAACTGTTGGCCAAGCCCTTCAAGTGCCAGTTCTTCTGTGAGCACCTACCCTTCCTGGGACATATAGTCTCAAAGGACGGCATCAAACCCAACAGCCAAAAGATACAGGCCATCTGCAAGATGCCACCACCCAAGGATAAGTCGGAACTCTGCACCTTCTTGGGAATGGTGGCCTATGTACAACGTTTCATACCTGACTGTGTTGTTCTGACTGCCCCCTTATCTTCCATAACTGACGCCAAGTCTAGGTTTTGTGTGGACCCCCCAACGTGACCTCTGCTTTAGACGCCTGAAAGAGAAGCTCACAACGGCTCCCATCCTGCAATACCCCAAACGTGACTGGGAATACCAGATGGAAACCAACGCCTCAGATGCATCTATCAGGGGAGTACTACAAATTAAGAATAGTGATGGTGACTTCCTGCCTGTAGCCTACAAATTGCGGAAATTGACAGATGGCAAGTGTCAATACCTTATTCACAACAAGAAACTTCTGGCTATTGTACACTGCCTAGTCAAATGACGTTACTATCTAGAACGCCAGGAAGAATTCACAGCATTAACCAATCACAAGTCACTCATCTATTTCAAGACTCAAGCAAATCTGTTACGCCGCCAAGCGCAATGGATAGAACTATCAGAGAGATGTAACATGCTCATCCAGTACAAGCCTGGGGCCGAGCTTGCCATGACAGACACCCTGTCCTGTCTATATGTCTGTGCTTCTAGAGGAGAGAATGGGCTTGACCCATACTGGCCTCTCCTGGTGCTACAAACAAAAGGCAAAAGTTTCCCCCCTGGCACAACCAACACAACCAAAGAAACTGTCATTAAGAATGAGCATCTCTTAGCTGACGCATATGGGACTCTTCACAGAAATATAACTGATGGCACGACCTTTTCCTACATCCCTACACATCAGCAAGTTGACACTATCCTTTGCTATCACAGAGACCTTGGACATACCAAGAGCAGAAACCTATATGAGTTCCTAAAACATAAAGCCTGGTGGCCAACCTTATACCTCAATGTCCAAGAAGTTCTAGACTAATGTGAGGTGTGCAAAAAGTTTGCCAAAAGCAAAACCCTTCCAAAGTCAGTACTTCTCATATGCACACAACTACCTTTCAAAGTATGGGCTCTTGACATTGTTGGTCCCATTCCAGGAAAGCACAATGACAAGAAATACATCATTACCGCCATTGACTTTGCGACAAGATGGCCAGTAGCCCAAGCAGTGAAATCACACACAGCAATGATGTTTGACAATTTATTGGCAAAGAAATAATCAGCAAGTTCAGAAAGCCAGAACTCCTGATAGCCAATGGAGGCAAAGAGTTGACCTCCAAAAACACCAATGTATACCTCACCAAGAATGGGATCAAACACACCGTGACAACACCATACCACCCTTAGGCCAATGGACAAGTAGAGAGGCTTAATGGTAGCCTTGTGCAAGCCTTAGCCAAACTCACTGCCGGGAGACCTGAAGACTGGTATAAGCAGCTACAGACTGCATTACTTGTGTGTCAAACCTGAGTGAAAAGATCCACTGGGAAAAGCCCGTTTGAACTGGTATACAGCACACAGCCAAATATCATTCAAGCATTGACAGGACCTAAACTGGAAATCCCAAGTGAAGTCCCTCTGCGCTCAGACCCTCAAGTTATAGAGGCTAATTGCGAGCAAACAGCCAAAGAAAATGAACATCTGCAAAAGACATTTGTTCTCATCTGCAATAGGCATGAAGTTGGGGACAAAGTATGGGTCATGAATGTTGATAAGAGCAAGCTAAAACCTGAAAAATTGGGGCCATCAATCATTCTAAAGGTAATCAATAATAACACTTACCTCGTGCAAGGGCTCAGGAAACACAAGCAAGACAAGACCCTACACCATGATTGCTTACAGCCCTGCAAGACAAGACAGAAACAACAAGAGACCACCCTACCCACTACAGAACAACAACTATTTAATACAGCGCCTGGGCTCCTGACAACCTCCCTGAAGACCTGCTCCCAGAGGAGGCCAACCTTCAGTTGGGGAGTGTCAAAACCACAGGCTTGACCCGCCAGCAAGGTTCCAACCAAGCGGGTTTGTGACCCGCAATCCAATTATCCGGTCACTTGAAGCCAGACTAGGAATTAAACTCAAATTACCAAATCCAACAACATGAACAGATGATGATCCTTTACAGTTTATACCTTGTTTTGGCGCTTGACTCATTATCAGGATCAAGCCACCCCCTTCTTCCATCTAACTGTGTGATCACCAATCATGTTCCTGTTATCTATTGATTTACATGAACTATATAATCACTATCTCCCAATAAAGATTACTATCTATCTTCATAATATTTCCACTGTGTAACTCTGCTAAAACAGCACAGTTACAACAATATGAATTCCTTGATTCTTGATTTTGTTGTTAGACTGGGTTCATGCCTTCTAAACTGAATAATATATGCTTATCTCAACTGGTTTGAAAACTACTGTACTATATAAATTCTAGTTTTAATCTATAAAATCTAGCCCAATTCAATATTTAGGGGTTATGTCAGGGATCCATCCCATGAGGGGTTCCTGATAACTTGCAGGCGGACAGCTCACAGGCCCAGAGGGTAGGGCCTACCATAGGATAAGAGCTAACTTTACAATATAGGATACAGATTTACCAAGGATGGCCCAGGGCCCGTTGAAGGAGACCATAGAATCCACAAGCCCAGTAAGGGTGATGTACATCACTCTGAATAGCTGTGTTGAAGTGGACTCATTGACAGCCACAGATTCCTGCAGGCAGTTGGTCCGCAGGATGAGGGGCAGGGTCATTGGAACTTGGTAGGCTGACAGGTAGTTATATTTATCTTGAAATAACAGTGAGGGCACAGTAATCCAGGCTCCTTCTCTGCCAATAATCTCAGTCTTCCAAGTTCTGGCTTCAGGGTTGTAAATCAGTATTTTTTCTATAGTGAACTCTGAATATGCCGGGTTGAAAGAATATTCTGTGAAATGTACTGGGCCAAAGGGTGCTCCTGGTGAATAACATATTTCAGGCAGACGGTCTGCAATTTCTTGGGGTTGATGAACACAAGGGACAAGGTTGCAGAGATTAGTCTGCAAATAGAATAGAACTAAAATTAAACATGGCACAACCTGGTTAAAACAAAGGTTCATATCACTTTATTGCAGGAATGGCAATGGGCAACTTCCTGACGGCCCAGGGTATAAGTATGCCCATCAGCCATAGGAAAACTTTTGTAATCCCTCTCAAGCTGGGTGGTACCATCTATCAAGGTTTGGCAACCCTTGGTGACATCTTGCACGGAGAATATCTCATTGGCTATATCAAAGTGAGAAGACTCAAATTCTCTTTTCAAGTTGCAGGATTGGTTATCCTTGAGCGGCCTGCATTTCACAGGAAGCTTTTTCAATTTTCTAGCCAAGGTGAACCATTTATCTTGGGATCATTATCCAAGCCTGCACTCTCATTGGCAGGACTAACAGGATAATTTTGCAGGAGAGGCATAGGTGCTGGTAATTCTAAATTGATAGGCTTCAGGAGTTTCACCAAAGTCAAATTTGGCTCTGGTTTGAGCCCAGAAAAACGCGGGCGGCTGGGCCTGAGAGCTGGCAGCCCACAGGGTTTTGGGGTTTGAGTCTCAAAGCTGAGGTTCTTATATGAGCATTTTCAACAAGAGTTTGTCATTTGTGACAGGTTAACTCAAACGTGCCCAATGGTTTCAAAGCTATAAAAAACCAATAATATAATATACAACAAAGCTTAAAATTCCTATCTCTTATATTTCAAACAGCTATGAAACAATGGGCCAAATATAAATAACTTATTATAAGTGAAGATATTCCAGATTATATATATGTTTATTAAAAAATATATTTTAACTGTTAATTCATGTTGGAATTGTGTAGTTTTATTATTGAAGTCAGCCTAAAATTAAAATTAGAATAATTTGGCATTTTTGATAGTAAATTACTTCTTATTTTGTAATAAAATTGAGCCTATTCTTAGCAGATGTCAATATTGGCTTTGTTTTCTCAAAGATTATTTAATCCTGACTATATGGTACAATATAAAAGTTAGTTTATTTAGCAATTGGCTAGTAAGCTTCAGTCTAAGTGTCAAATCAGAGTCAACTGTCTGCATGTTGACAAAATGTTGACATGCAGACAGTTTGAATGCAATGGTTGCCTTTATAGTTGTAAATTTTATTTTGGCTTGCTAGGTATCCTAGCTTTATACACTTTACTTTGCCTGACAGCTGGGTTTTTGCCTATGGATTGAGCTGTTATTGTGCCCTTTTTTGGGTGATTTTTAACTCACTTTGGCCAAGTCAATTGTGTAACTAAATTATATAGTAAGCTTAGGTATACCAAAGGACAATTGAAACTTTTTTTTGTGTTTTTTTGCAGATTTTGTATGTCTGTATTACATTCTTCTGTGGCTTGAGTTGTTTGCTGTGATGTTGAGCTATTTTGCCTATTAACATATCTGATAATAGAGGGCATATTTTACATTGGTACTTGAATTTTGCTTAGGAGTTGGTTAATTTTGTTTAAAGATGAATTTTTTGTTCATCATTTTGGCTGTGAAAACTAGTAGGTTGTTTTTAGAAAAAAGGCAGATTATTTTTGTCTTTGAATCTTCCTTTAGATATTTTCAAACCCAGCATTGTAATGTTAATCTCAAAGCAATTGGTTGCTGGATCAGATATCTGTTTTTGAAAACGATATTTCCTTTTGAAGCCTCCTTTTCTCCCTCGAAGTTCCCCATTACAGTTAGATGATTTTCAGCGTTAACGTTCCACCAATAAAAAGATGGATCGAATCCACACTAGCAATCTCGAAGCTTACGGTTTAACCGTATATATAAACATGATAATAAATTAAGCATGTCATAAGCCCGATCAATAGGCAGTGGAGATTTGCTTTATTGGACATGTTTCAGAATTGCCGGCCATCAAATTTCACGAGTGCGTGGACAAAAGGTTGACATGTCGGGGGAGGTGTCCATCATGGCTGCGTCACGCAAGGAATAAAAGCTCATGTCAAGCACCGACATTTAAGATTTCTTTCTATTTTCAAGGCAAGGATGAGCGGTATTATGGACGAACAGGTCTCAGCCAACCAGGAGATGGATCAGGTGGCGGAATGGTGGGCATCTCCCCGTTTCCAGCACGCCAAGCGCCCCTACACTGTGCAATCAATTGTGTCCAAGCGTGGTTCCTTAAAGGTTGAGTATCCCTCCAACCAGCAAGCCAAGAAGCTTTGGGCTATTCTCAAGCGTCACAAGGCCAATGCTACTGCCACTCACACCTTTGGTGCTTTGGACCCCGTCCAGGTGGTTCAGATGGCCAAGTACCTTGAAACTATTTATGTTTCGGGATGGCAATGCTCCTCGACTGCTGCCACTTCCAACGAGCCTGGCCCCGATCTGGCTGACTACCCCATGGACACCGTCCCCAACAAGGTAGATCAGCTCTTCCGTGCCCAGATGTTCCATGACAAGAAGCAGCGCGAAGATCGTTTCCGCTATAGCTACGACCAACGCAACCACAGCCCTCTGGTGGATTATCTGCGCCCCATCGTTGCAGATGCTGACGCGGGGCATGGCGGGCTTACCGCCATCATGAAGCTTGCCAAGATGTTCGTTGAGCGTGGGGCTGCTGGAATCCACATTGAGGATCAGGCCTCAGGAACCAAGAAGTGTGGCCACATGGGCGGTAAAGTTCTGGTTCCCGTTTCCGAGCACATTTCGCGTCTGATTGCCATCCGTGCTCAATTCGACATCATGGGTACTGAAAACATCATTGTCTGCCGTACCGACGCAGAAGCTGCCCAGCTGCTTACCTCCAACATCGATCGTCGCGACCATCCGTTTATTCTCGGCACCACGAACAACGGCATCCGCCCCCTCATCACTGTACTTGAGGAGGCAGTTCTGGCCAACAAGACCCCCGAGCAGATCAACGCGATCCAGGAGCAATGGTTGATGCAGGCCGATCTCTGCACCTTTGCCGAAGCGGTTGCTCGCAAGATCCGTGACTCCAACAGCAAGTTGACGGAGGAGAATCTAAATCGCTGGAACTCCCAAGTCAATCATCTCAGCTTCCGTGAAGCGCGTGAGCTGGCTTCCTCCATGGGATGCGATACCTTTTGGGATTGGGACATGCCTCGTGCCAAGGAAGGGTATTACCGCATTACTGGCGGGGTTAAACAGGCAACTTCTCGTGCTGTGCATTTCTCTCCTTATGCGGATATGCTTTGGATGGAGTCGGCTGCTCCCGAGCTTAAGCAGGCCCAGGAGTTTGCTGCAGGAGTCCTCGCCCATCATCCCCATGCCCTGCTGGCGTACAACCTGTCACCTTCCTTCAACTGGGATGCCGCTGGCATGAACGATGAGCAGATCCGTCACTTCATCTCCAACCTGGGGAGCCTTGGCTACGTCTGGCAGTTCATCACCCTTGCCGGATTCCACTCCAACTCGCTCGCAGTTGACCTGTTCGCTCGCGACTACGCCGAGCGCGGCATGCTGGCCTACGTCGAGAACGTCCAGCGTCAAGAGCGCAAATTCGGGGTAGAGACCCTTTCTCACCAGAAATGGTCTGGCGCCCACTATGTCGACAATCTAATGGCAGTGGCCACTGGCGGCATGAGCTCCACTGCCGCCATGGGATCGGGCGTGACCGAAACTCAATTCTCTGCTTCTCCCAGTTCTTCAGCACCCAGCAGCTCAGGGACATGTGAGCGCAAAAACTAAGTATGGCCTGGGTTAAACTGATGATTTAATCAGGCCAAGGTACCAATTTTAAATTATTTCGTTCATTTTGACTTTGGTTTATGTTAAAGAGATTTAAGCCATACTTTTTATTTTATTTGCCATCGTTTATTTAAATTTCCTTTTGGAATTGTCCTTTTTTACTTTGCGTCTGAAAATCTAAATTAAATTTTCAATTACTTCCGTCCAATACTCAAGTAAAATTCATTTAGATCCCGATTAGAAGTTCAACTATGCTTGATTTTTATTTTTATGAATACCTAAAAAAGCACCAATCCGAAATATCTATCAGTAAACCCACAAGGAATATAAATTTAAACTTAAATCCAGTTAAGCAAGCTCCTTTAAATTAAATTCCACAAGATCCTGCCAAGCGTTGCTGCCTAAATCTAAATATCTGGCTTGCATTTTACTAAAGACCTTTATAACACATACAATCTAATCAGGTGTCAGAACCCCACAGATTGCCGTGTTTTATCATCTACCAAGATTATCCCTAAGCCTTCTAACATTAAGTACAGGAGAACCTGTGGCTTTGGCACAACCTTTAGCCCAGAATATTTTGCTGTCATCAGAAGTACCAAGTCTGACAGGGCCCAAGTCCCAAAGGATTTGGGACGTTCTTCCTACTTCTGAATTAAGGCTCATAGGTTTAACTCTATATTACTATGAGGTTTATACTGCATGGCAACAACATAGTCTTTTGCTCTTTTACTGTAGTTAAGTTAGGAGAAAGGGAATTGAAGATATGGTAGACTACGCTACATTGCAAAGTCTAACAAGAACAGATACAAAATACTAGCTGTCAGAACTTTTGGTTCTGCTATCAGACCTGGCAGTCTGATTAAGATTTTCTTAAGTAATTAGGTTATCTTAGTCATGTTGATAGAATTCTTGTATGACAAAAAGTGTTACTGCAACTTCTGTGGATTTCTTGACAGGGCAACGGCTGGTGATGTCCAAGGGAGGCAACTAGCAAGCGGCTTTCTAAGCTGGTGGTTTGCTAAGGTCTTTAAGAACTGACTAAGGTCTTTGAACTTGGATTTTTTCTTTTACTATGAAAACGTTCTACAGTAGGATCTTTTTATTTTTGTCTGCCTTCCATTAGTCCAATGGAAGAGGTTTTGTAGAGCTTGTGCTCTCTTGCTAGGATAATATTATCTGGTGCTTCTAACTCTTGCTTGGTCAGTTTTTGTATCCCCAGACCGCCAGCATCAACCCCCAGAGTCAGGCATTCATGCAATGGCATGAGATTTTATATCATAGTACTCTGTGCTAGGTATTTGTTGCCATGAAGTTATGCATATTTCATTAGTGTGCCGGTGGTGACAGCCCTAATTAATGACTATTTTTAGAGCATAGTTTATCATTCCTAAGCAATCTTTCTAGCAGGAATTTGCAGTGGCACTGGTGGGTTGTCAGTGCAAATCAGTCACACCCCTTTCAGATCCTTGGAGAAAACCATGATTACTGTCGTGAATGCAGCTATTCACAGTGTTTTGATTTTGCCTTCAGTGGGCCATTTTGAGAAAAAATCTCTTGCTTTTGCTACTCAAAATGAGTTGATGACCAATTCAGAAAGTACAATTGTTTGGTTTCCTGATCCCTGCGCAACTCACTTGCCCCACTAATGCTGGTGGCAAGTGATTCTACCGTCCATGTACTGTTTTGTGGTAAAGCTACACAGTATATATTCACAATCTTTATACCCAATAAATCTTAAGTTCTATTCACATTTTTGTTTTGTGTCTTCTGTACTTCTGCGCCTCTCTCTAGCCACAACTAGTAGAGATTATTCTTCCAGGGCCGCAAGGTAAACACATTTGCCTTCCCTGTCATCTAACCAAGACTTAGTACAAATCCAATCCTAAGGTTAGGATTTCCCGTTGTGTGTCTGTGCCGTGCCTCAGAACATGACAATTACTAACCCGGTGGTTTGCTAGAGTATTCCGGAATAACTCTAGCCAGTTGGAACCCAGTCATAATTAAAGGTCTATGATATTCCTGGTTGTTCCAGTGATGTGATCTGAATCTACTTTATAAAAGGCTTTTTAGACCAAAAAAGCCTGCTAGTAATCTATCACAAGCTTCTACAATTAATGGTTTGGCAGGTTGCCAATATTATCAAGTAGAACAAAGCCAATACAAATTTCTGACACTAGCCTTCATCTATAGACTGATACTGAGGCTCACCCAGCTGCCCACAGTATTTCCAAGGCTAGCTTACAATGCCAAGGTAGACTGGAGTAACATTAGGGCAGCACAGCAGAAGACTTAACCTGGGGGGTTTATTTTTGAAAGGAAGCTCTCTCAACAGCTTTTACAGCATCAGTGTTCATTCTAGATCCACCGTGCAACTGGGTCTCTTTGTGAGAGAGGGGGGCTAAACTAACTAAGTTTGGCACTCATCCCGGTGAAACAAACCACCAGGATGCCACCCAGTGAAGAACTGGGACGGCCGCTTGGAGAGGGGACCACATGAAGGACACAGGGGAAAACTGAGGGAAGTAGGTGTTTATCTCATCAATATCAGACCAGTGAGCAACCAAGGGGTGCAGGTAGAAGCGGGAGCAGGCACCTTGGAGGGCCCAAGGGGTACTGAATGGCTCTGGACCACGCTGGAGAGGGAAGGCATGGGAGGCACATCAACTTAGAACAGGCAAAGTATGATCCACAGTGTCCATGTCCAAGTCATCACACGTCAGGTACTTGACTACAGCCTCTCCAGAAAAGAGAAGACCGCTGGGGAGGTCCCAGAGACTAGATGGGTCTCTGCCCACAAGCTGGGTAGACAAAGAGATTTTCCCCCATAAATCTGGGGAGGTGGACCACAGAAGCAGCAGAAACAGAGCCAGGGAAAACACCACAAATTTTAAGGCTGGGAGTATCATAGAATTAATCTTCACAAAATTTGGGATAGGTTGGTAGGATTTTTAAGACAAATAACACTATGAAAATGTCTAGGCAGGGTAATTTTAACCAGAAAGGCAAAAAGGAGCAACTGAGTAGGTCCAGGCAGCTTTACTATGATCTTGGACGCCTTGATGGTAACGGTAAGTGGGAACGGGTTTGAAAGCAACAGTTTTTAAATAAAAATTTGAAATGATAATAGAGATTATTAAGAAAATCAATTGAAACTTTGAGATTTGAACTCTATTTCTGAAAGCAAAAGCAGAGAAGACAACAACTAGGTAAACTAACACTAGTATAGGAGGCCAGAAGAGAAGCCGGGTTTGAAACTGGCTAGTACAAGGTAAGCTCAAGGCAACAACTAGCACTATAAACTTTAGGCAGCGGGAACACCAAACTAGTTCCCAACCAACTATAATTGTAAAATGAATTGCAACAGACTCCAAACTTTTAATATATTGGAAAATTGACAAGCAGGGACCCAAAGTCCCCTGGCATTGTTAAAAGGGAGTGGGTTGTTAAAAAATGATCACATGACTAAGTTTGCTTGCATTTGGTTGGCTGGTGATAAAATTTGCTGACCAAGGTTAGGGGTGCTGGAAAGTTTCAAAGTAATTTCCGCAGATCTACCTGGTTGGCTGGAGGACACTCTAACTAGCTCAGGTCCATTTAACTTTCTGGTTGCAGATGTGGCCTTGTTTGATTGGATGTTTCTGATTGCTTTTAGGAGGGGACAATACCAAGCTAATAAGTAGTCCAAATTAACCAGTGTTTCTTCCCAAGCTGGAGCAACCAAAGCCAGGGGTTCTGCAGGGTATGCCAACACAAATCTTTCATCCACAGTGTGAGCTAAATCTTGGAGTGAATTAAGTGACTTTGCTGGGCTTTGGGTGGTCTTTTTTGAGCAGTAAGGAAAGGCAATCCTGTCCAAAGCCAAAGGAGGCAGTGAATTTACACTCTTAATCAAGCAGAGTCAGCTGTCTACCTGGGCCACTAGCTAGCCAGCAGATGGATACTAGTTTATGAAAATGATTGTTTTGCTTAATCAGAGCCATCCTAATACAATAGGCTCAGGGTTTTTTATCTCAGAGTGTTTGGCCTGGCAGTCCAATCCATGATGGACTCTCCTAGACGTAATGCAGGTGGTGGCACATATGACAGCCCTCCTATTATAGGGTCAAATCAAAGTTTATAATGATAGTTATTCTGAGATGCATATCCAGATGCCTGTTCAGATGAACTAATCAACCGTACATTATCTGCATGCCCTGTTTTTAACTAAAGGAGGAGATCTGTTGATGCCAAGATGCAGTCTGGCTATCAACCTATTGATCTTGTGATCAGCCATCACACTTTTTTGTTGGGCCGGTTCCAAGGCCACATAGTGGTGCCTTACAGTTATTGGTTGGACCTGTTAGCCAGCCATGATATCACAATCCTAATATACTGTCACGGCATATATCAGTGTATGGATGGACCCCTACAGGGAAGGCAGGCCAGGCCTGAAAGTGTGTATAGGTAATAGGGGCAATCCTAACCAGGTATTTGGCAGCAATGGCCCAGGGATGCCAACTATCAGTGTGTGGTACAACCAGATTAGCTAATCATAACACTGTTATGTAAATAAACCCCAGTTTGTTGAAGCCTTGGTCATGATAGGCCTCTGAAAAGGGAGGGACATTGGGAACTTCTACTATGGGTGTTGAAAGCTGGCCTTCTGAGTCAAAACTTGGGTAACCAGAAAAGAGATCCAAATGATATAGTGTTGAAACTCTGGGTCTGGGATGTGAGCTGAGGCAGCCAGGAGAGATGAAAAGATTCTGGCAGCAACAGGTAAGAGTAAGGATATTGTTGTTGGTTTTGCATAAAGGCAAATATATATTACCAGAAATATAATAAATTCCTGTAAGGCAAAGATGATCACTCTGCATAGACTTTTATTAATGATGATGCCAATAATGAGATAGGCTTCTGTGGCGCCTCTGCTTCTGGAAGGCTGCCAAGGTGTGTCCTGGATCAAAGTCAGGGACTGGCTGGGTTAGAGTGACATTTTCAGGGATACTAGTTGTATGAAAAAGATAAAATAGAATCCTTTGATGATTTTAAAAGAGAAAAAATGGGCTGAGAAAGACTTTATTAAACCAAAAAAGATTGCCTTATAAAGCTTTTGTGATATAACTTGTACTTGATCTTGCTCTACCCTGCTCTTGCCCCGCTCTGCTTTCCCTCAGAAACCTTCTTATAGTGCCTTTTTCTCAATGTTTTCTTCTTCAGAATAGCTTTCTTCAAAAGCTTAAACCATCAGCACTCAATTTTTTCTATGATAAAAAAATCTTAAAACCCTGCTTTCTCAAAAGCCTAAAGTATTAATTCACTGTTTTCTCAATAATACTTTAAGCTTTTAGCTTTCAGCCAATCATATTCTCCAAAAGCATACTCTCAACTCAACCAATGATTTGTAGTGCGCAAGACTGGATTATTTCTGAAGCTGCACTGCAATCTAACTAAGAAATCAATTTTCACTGCTCAAGTTGCTTGAAACGTAACATTTTGCGCATCAGAGGGTTAACTGGTTCCCTGCTCCAGCTTAATTATTCTCTTCCTTCTGGTCTATTTTCTAGAATAAATAAACCTTTATTTAATTATTATCTATTCATTTATTTATTTAATATTTGTATTTATTTCTTATATCTCTTTTAATTCTTTTCTCTTAATATTACTATTTTATCCTTTAATCTTTTTCTTGTCTACTATAGATAAATTTCATCTGAGCTTTCTTTCTACAATTCACTACAGATGACTTTCTTCTGAGCCTGATATACTACTAATACCTTCATATTTTATTTATCTTAGTGCTTTTCTATCGCCTCTTTAAATGTTTTTCATCCTGGAACCTTTTTTCTATAGCTACTACAGATGTCTACCATCTGAGCACTTTTTCAACTGCTAAAAACATATTTCATCTTGGCTTTTTTTCTTTATGTAGCCACTATAAATGTCTTTCACCAAGGCTTTCATAGGTAAGCATTCACTCTCTTTGTGCTACTTTCTTCTCCTCTTTTCTCTTTAATTAGTTATCTAGAAAGTTTTCAGAGTAACTAACTGCACTTAATAGTCATCAATCTGATATATTAGGTTCCTGTAACTGTTTCTCTAGAAAGTTGCCCCAGGTAATTCCAGGGCCCCAACTGTATTAAACTCTTTCCAGTTATTATTCTGAAAGAGCAATGCTGCCTCAGCATCCTTCTCTTTCAAAAAAACTCCCAGCTGCATTATCATCTCAACTAGTCTAAAAATGACTATGCTATCTCAGCATAGCTATTTCTTGATACTTCTAGCTCTTTATCAGGTACTAATAGAGGGTTACTCCACCGTCACCCCAAGGCAAAACCAAACAACTACTATCTACCTCTCTCATAAAACTATTATCTTATTATACAACACAGATCATGTCTGTAAAACTGCTGCCAATGTGAACTGTCACAGATTTTCTCCCTCACTCTTCATACTTATTGGGTGAGAATTGATTTCTTATGATGTCAGTTGGCTGATGGAATTATTATAAGTGTCACTAATTTTTAGCCTGGAACTATTTAGATTGGTGCACCTGAGTGATAGGGCATTGTTTGTTGCTGTGCTGTGGCATGTCTGGCTTTTGTCTTCTGGGATGCTGCAGCAACTAGTAAAGCCTGTGCTAATTTGATTGTCTGACTGTATGGTTGGTTGATTGCATCCATGATTCACTATTTTCTGATAGCTTTGATATACACTTTTGCCTGTGGGTTTAATTTATGGGGTTTGTGGCATGTGAACCTTTCTAATTCTGGGCCATTCAGGGTTGCTGATGGGGGTTTCTGTATCTGAGAGGCCATATTTGCAGGGATTTCATGCTTTGTTTGGTATCAAAGCACTGTTGGCTAATGACTTGTCGGTGGCATCTTGGGCCCTGAACCATACATCAAAATATTATTATAGGTAAAGACCATTGTAAAAACAAATCAATCAAAAATAACTTAAAAAATAAGTTTTAATTTTGAAATCATAATTTTATTGTAGTTTGTAATACCCAGTTATGGTAGGTATTACTTGCAGGAAGTAGGGGAGCAGGTTGGCAAACTGAAACCCAGTCAAGGCAGTCACAATGGGGTACACAGTCATGAGCCAGCAGAAGATCTTGGCATGCACATTGTATCTCCCAAAACTTCCGTCAAAGTAGGTCAAGACATAGTACATGGATGTGTACATGGCAATGGAGAATGTTGAATGTGGTGACACCAAAGGAGGCCAAGGTCCAGTTTGGGATGAGTTCAGTTGACCAGGGTCAGAGTAGGAGTTTTGACCTAGTCCTTCTGGAAATGGCCCAAAGAATTCTGGACCTGACTGGTAGCCTCCAATCCTAAGGCAAGCTGTGAGCACAGCTGTGAAGATGAGGTGGTTCATCTTCCTTGGATTGGAGGGTTGGCAGGGGCTGATTGGTAGGTTTTAACTTGTTAGAGGTAAGTTGGATTTCACTTTATTGAGGGTATTAATCTCAATAATAGCACAAGCTATTACTGAGGGGGGATCCTTCATTTATAGTACTCCCCACTTGCAAATTTTTGTAAGTGGGAGTAAAAACAAGGGACTGGGGATCCCAGAAGTTTGGAGAAAGGTTTTGGGAAATGGGGTTTGAGAAGATGGCCAAATTCTTGTTCTTGGGCAATCTGCTGGAGGTTTGGCCATTCATGCCTGGAGCCAATGATGTCCCCTGGTTGTGAAGTCAGCTGATGGGAAAAGCTCATGGGACTTTCCAAATCTATTTTTGTTTTGGAAAGGTTGGTTTGGCTGGGGCCTAGACCTAAGCAAGGGTTGTGGTCCTCTGAATCCCATTGGCTTGAGGTCAAATTATTTTTAACTTTTGGAATTTGGTTGGATCTATTTTGGGAAGGTTCAAGGTTATTTTGGGACTCTTCACTTTGGTTTGACCTTTTATCTGCAGGGCAGAAATTATCCCCTGGATTTTGCCCTGTGGGCATGTACTTTTCTGATTGGTTGTTGTGGATGGTGGCTTCTGATTGGCTGGGGAATGGGGCCTGGGAGCTGGCAGGGGGCCCGCTGGGGGGAGGGGGGGCAAGCAGGTGGCCGGTGGGAGGCTTGCGGGCGGCTGGCTGGGCAGTGGGAGCCTGGCTGGCGGGTGGCTGGCTGGCGCCTGGCAAGCAGGCGGGGGCTGGCGGCGGGCCCGCTGGTGCCAGCCTGGGCGGGCAGGTGGCTGGCAGGGGGGCTTGCAGGCGGCTGGCTGGGCAGGCGGGAGGCCCACAGGAGGCCTGCAGAGGCTGGCAGAGGGTGGCAGGCGTCTGTGCGGCAGCGGCGGGCGCCTGCCCGGATGTTAAATTGTTCTGGTGTTTACAAAAATCTGTTTCTTCCAAATTTTGATTTTTATTTCCCCCAAATAAAGGGGGAAATTCCTCATTAAAATTGGCCTCTTTAATTGGGAGTTTTCCTATTTTTTCCCAACATTTTCCTCCCGTCAGAATTTGATTTATGTCAGGAATATTCCTGACAAGTTATAATCCCTAAATTGAATATTTCTAAAACCAATAGACACAAATAAGAGATTTGAAAAAGGATAAAATATATCTGTTTTTAAATTGATTGCCTTTATTTCCTGTTAAAATGTTCTTATTTTGTTTTGGGATATAAATATTATACATCTTATGTGACTTGATTTTGTCAGGGCCCATAATAGGCCAGACAAAACCCTATGTTACATAGGTTCAACGCCTGCAATTGAGCTATCACGCGACCAATTGATTGTGTCACTGATTACGCAGATTTACCCAAAGGAAACTTTAATTCCAAGAGGGGAATTAAACCCTGGTCAAGGCCAAGCCTGAGGGCAATTAGAAACCGTCCTAAAGCCAAGAAAAAAATTTTAATTGGCCCACACCCTCTTAAACCCAGAATTGGGGACTTGGGTTTTCAAATGGCCCAAAATTCCTATACCGCTTTCCCAGGGCAAAAATAATGAAAGGATCCATCTAAATGACAAATCAGGAGTCACCAATGGAACCCAGCTTGAGAATAATCCATTGAAAACCAATAAGAACTTGCCAGTAAGTCCAATTGTCAAACTTC